>CAEMYA010000073.1:882633-932992 GCA_903131615.1 Diplodus sargus
TCATTAGGCCGGTCGATTAAGAGAAAGCTGACCGATCAATTCACGAATGGCTGCGCTCCTCTGTAAATCATGTGCAGTGAATTAAAATCAATTAGCCGCAGATGAACTCACACGCGTCCTGTTTCCTGCAGCTTAATTGGAGTTCACGTGTGATGAATTGATTTTAATTTACTGAACGTGGATTAGAAAACAGGTCCACAGCCGCCAGCGATGGCTCGCACCGATCTTACTACATTTAACACTTTCATGCAGGAGTAATCAAATCCCAGAGTAACTTCTTAAACGCCTGTTTTAACTTTTTTTTTACGTAGTCATGCATCGACGGTATAAAAAGCGATTCAGGGAAAACAATTTAATTCTTTCATCCAGATTTTAACAATGATTTTCCTGTTTTTCTGAGACTATAACTACATCTGTCCACTCCAGCGTACGTATATATTCTGCTTATTAGTCCTTTACTCTTAAATCTGAAGAACATCGAGTATTGCTACTTAAAGCAACATTATGCAGAAACTGGCATCTGGTGCGAAACCTGGTCCCAGGTTTGGACAGCGAATCCGCATATTTTGCGTATCGATGACGCCATCGCTCTAGCCTTCGACCTCTGAACCCCGCAATGTCTCATAACAACAACAGCAACAATGGCGGACTACATGCTTGTGTTCGTGCTGCATTAGATATTGAGCTTTACTCACCTTGTAGTCGTGTGTGAGTCGCAGCAGCAGTTTGACGTCATTATCGGTCCACACAAACGATTCCGGTTTCCTTGCACTCGCCATTTTCGTCTTCTTCTTGTTGTGTTCGGTTTCTCCTTCTACTGTCTGTTTGTATACAGCGCGCAAGCTTTATGCGTACGCTTCATCTCTTCCTCTACGTTTTTGGTGAATTTCAAACGCCACCTATAGGCCTGGAGTATGAACTACAGCGTGTTGAGTCGTTTTCAATGGATCCATTTGGACGCAAATATTCTTGAAACGATGCCGAGGAAGACGGGGGGGAAAAAATACAAAATCCCAGGTCTGTAAAAGTTTGTCAGATGTAATGTAGGTAACTGGAAACAAAACTCATGACATCACAGCGTTAAAAACTTCTATCTCTACATAGTGCAGAAACAAGCAATGAGTCACCCTGTTACAACTCACTGAGACATTTTATATAATGTTGCATTAATTAAACTATTCAAGTGAACATTTTATCATAACTTTAGATGAAACACACAAAATCAAGAGGATTCTAAACAGGCAGAATTATCTAAGTAAGTCCACTGGAGTGTATTTTGGGTCAAAGAAGAAAAAAGTACAAAAAAAAATGTTATTAAAATCAGGATAAAAGTATTCTGTCTCTCTGACACACACCCACACACACACACACACACACACACACACACACACACCTTTATCCACAGCGTTCAATGCTTTCAACAGATTTTCTAATAATTGCCTCTCTACACAAAAACTGCAGTTTTACCAGCTCCCTCAGGGAGAAAAAATGAAAGGAAAAACCTGCTCTTGCAAGAAACACAACAGAGAACACACCGTGGGCGAGATCAGAGTTTACGTACCTCACCTCTCACAAATGGTACAGAAAATGATGAATAATCCGTCCACCTTTTCACGTCCTGATGGCGTGCGCGGTGCGCCTGTGGAGCAAGTGTGACACTGCAGATCGATGTGTCTTGTGTTGGGCGCCTAAAAACTGCTAGAAAAATGCCAAGAGAGGAGCGCAGGGCAGCTCGCTCCGTACCAGAGGAACGTATCTCCAGCGAGGCGTCTCTGTGGGATCGACTGCCTCCATTTACTTCCCCTACCACCCGGGTTTGAAACTGTTTTAGGTTTTTTTGGCTGTTGTGGCATCTTAAGTTTCTTATTTATTCAGTTGCTTTGTCTCTGCCGCCTTTCTGGCGTCAGCTACTGGACTTGTTGCATCGTCGCTTGTTTTGGTTTATTAAACTGGCCCAGGGACGTCTGCTTCTCCTTCAGCATGTCGAACTTGCATTGACTGCTGTCCAGACAAAGAAGTCCAGGGCTGCTGCTGGAGTCTTCGGCTTTTGAATTTTAACTATTGTTTTCTCTGAGGAAATATCCAGGCGCCTGGCAAAAAAAGCCAAAAACATTTTTTTAGGACCTCAATACACCCCTGCCTTATTTACACTAACTTTATAAACTATATAAGATAGTAAAACACAAAAAACAGCCTACTCAAATATTAAAACACATAAATCTACATAAATGGGCATTATTTCAGAGTGTATGCCTTTAAAACCTGTAATAAACTATAAACTACTGGATTTGGAATCTCATTTGCGACATGATGCATCTGTCATCCAGACACTGGCGTGTAAGTGGCTCAGGAGAGAAGACAAAGAAAAGAGAGCGGGTCACTTGTTGACTGTCGTTAGCTGCAGGGCGGGTTTAGAAGATCGCATCTGCTTATATGAGCTGTCAATCAAACGGCAGACGTCTCAGGTCTAATGTTGTCTGCTGTGTGTCCGTTTTTTTTTTGCCATTTAATTAACTATTATTAACGGTGTTTTGGAACAAGTATGATCCTGAAATGGGTCTTGTGGACATTCAGGAATAAGAGACTGAGTTAAACCTTATGCATACTAGTTTTGTAGCTTGTTTGTTTGGTTGTTTCTTGATTGTGATGTGGTTTGATTTTTAAATGGTTGGATCTAAGCTTTCGAACGACACATGGGGTGATTATGCACTGAAATGAAGGCGTCTGCTTGGTGCTCGGCTGCCTGCAGGCAGACTGCCGGCTTCTAACACTGAGTCGTCTTGGCAACATCTTGTAGGTCACACAATATTAGGCTAGCTAATACGCTGTTAATTCAATTATTTATATGGCACATTTCCCACCAGACAGTATGGCCGTCGATAGTTTCATCTGCAGGACAGCCACGCGTGATGCTGGGTGAGATGTGCCGCGTCATGTTTTCTTGTCTCACCTGCTTTACGTTGACCTGAGAACCTGGGAGTCCCATCACCAACGTACATACCTGGCTCGAGGTGCAGAACTACGCTTCATTCATTAAACCACTGGTCTAAAAATGTAAGCATGCAAATTCAAAGACGTCTCTCCTGAACGTCCCTGAACAGTATTTAGTTCTACTGAATGAACACGAGTATGGATATTCTTCAGAGTTTCTACTATACTGTGCTGTATGTGGGTTGTGGTGCCGACCATCTGGTCAAATCCACAACGAGAAAGGCTTGTTCAGGGAAGTGGAAACTCGGCTGTCACTCAAACAGAGAGTCTTCCTGCTGCAAAGCATCTCTGCAGCATTTCTGCTGTGATTCTGGTCTTTATAGTGAAAGTCAGACGTACAGAAGATGTGAGAGTTTGTCAAATGCCAATCCAAGAGTTTTAAAGTTCGAAAGAAGAAAAAAATAAATCCATTCAGATGTCACAAAATGTTCTGTAGCTTTTCTTCGTTTGTTGAAAAAGCAGAAACGGTCCAATCACTACAAAGACGGGCCGGTTCAGGCCGCGTGGGGACGAGTCCACCTCTCCGCAGCGGGGACTAGAGGACCGGGAGTGATGGAGGGAACAATGAACCGAGGCCAAATTCACAGGCGCCTTTGAAGACCTGTTCCAGAGCACGGAAGCCCAGACAATGCTGGACGGGCTTCCGAGAACAAATCCCTCAAAGTCCTTGAGTGGTCCGGCCAAAAGCTTGGACTTAAATCTGTGATCCGAGCGAAGATCACAGTGAACCTCGTCCAATCTGTGAGCGACGAAAAGGGACAAAGTGTTCTGAATCAGGTGAGCAAAGCTGGCGAAGGAGAGAAATAACTAATCTCTGCTACTTGTGCTACTGCAAATAACTGAGTTTAAAACAAACGAGGAACATATTAAAGCGAATGTAATTGATTTTTATATTAACAATGTATGAAACGATTCCAAAAGTCTCACATCTGACCTCAGTCTCTTCGTGTTACGCCTGTTTATTTGTGCTGTTCCAGATGCTAGCTTGGCTTTTAGCTCGCAGGCTTGCAAGCTGTTTGTGTCTGTCACTGCCTTTGGTGAGTTACAGACACGGTGGTGGGGAAAAAACGTGGAAGCCAAGACATGCGCTGAATTCAAAAGAGTGACAGATCAGCAAATCCCAGACCCACTTACTGACTTGAATCAGACACGTTGCCTATACAGTCGTGTTCAGACAAGGTGCTCTGCTTTGATACCTGTCACGGCTCTGCATGTCACAGGAAAAAGCAAGGAAGTATGTAGAAACTACAGCAGGGAGGAAAAAAGTGAGGATGACAAAAAACAAGATGAGTATTTATAGCAGCGGCTTCTTGGATCGCTTCAGTGTTGTTTCTCCAGCTAGCGGGAGCTAAGTCTGTTAGCAACTGCTTGCTAAAGAGCGACAGGAGGCAGGTGACTGTCTGAAATCACAAATGCCTTATTTATTCAAGCCTGAAAACTTTGAGGAGACACAACCTCGAACGCACGCAGCGTCTGTTTGATTAATTCACTTTACGACAACTAAAACTGTGTCGTCTTCGTGTTTGAGCTGCCGTCTGGATGAGAGAAGCTCCGAGTTGTTCAAAATGTTAAAATGCTCGTCGGGCTCCTCGGTTATTAATGTGCGCTCACAGAATTTAACCTTTTCTTAGGACGGTCCTCCAGGCTGAGAGAAACTCCCACGGAGCTGAGGCACTTCTAGCTGTTCATTTTTACAGAAATGCCTCCTTGAAATAACCTACAATCATTCAAAGGCAGGAAATCTTTGTGGTTCAGATATAGAGAAGCATCGTCAACATTGAAAAAGGAAGAGTTTTTTTTGTTTTGTATCACTTTTTGAGTGATAAACATGTTTATGTGTATGGCAATTTTTACATATCGCACCTTTTAAAGGGGCAGTGTGTAGTTCTGGAGAAGAAATTCAACCTCAGAACTTTAATATCTACATTATTAATGAAGTCATAATACACAATGCTTATTTTTTCCATAACTGAACAAACAAGCTGCTCTCGGAGGAAAATAAGGCCCCCAGGACACTGTTGGTGGCAGGGTCCGCCACATATAAACAACACTGTGTTGCTCTTTAAGGTCGGTTTGTTTATTCAGTTTATTTAGTTTGTTTAGGCATAAAAGAGCTTTTGATTAAAATAACTACGTACTGCTCCTTTAAGCAGATATACGTATGTCACGCTACGTTGTGGAAGTGGAGAATTGATTTGTCAGAGAAGTGACATTCCTGATTAATATCAGTCTTGTGTCTCTAATTTGTTGGCAGTAAATGTACTTAAGCATCGAAAGTACATATATAAATACGTATGTTCTGTATACAATGAGTCTACCAATTATAATCTAAATTCAGAAAAAAATGCTGCTTTGACTCTGATGCACCAGCAGTAGAAACTACAGTTATCACATAAATGCAAAGAAGTAAAAATCAGGTAGAGGAGTGAAAGTATAACGTACCAGAAAATGAAAATGCTTTGTTGTATTCCCCGTCTCTGATGTTGTCTATTCAGAACTGTGCATGTTTTAAATCTGCAGATAAAAGGAAAACTGGACAGGAGTATATTTTAAAATCTTGTGTCCTTTTTTCGGCTTCTATAAATTCTTTTTTGCAGAGGATAATAAAATATGAAAGATTTTGTGGCCACAACACGCACGCAACCCCGAGTAAAAAATGATGTTTCTGACGTCGTCGAAGCTACTTCTATTCCGCCCTGCAGCAGCAGCCGCGCTCGATGAATTTTTCATAAGTCCCGACTTAAAAAAGAAGAGATAAAGCAAATAAATATATAACCGAGAAAATGTGTACAAATCGGTTTTTACTTCGGGCCGAGGCCGATAATTTAAGTGGATCCTGCAACAGCGGCTTTGATGTAAGAACAGACTTATCAGGACGGGATTGTTTATTTGGGGGCCGTCTGTTTGTAGCCAGACTGCAGGGACGGTGCTGAATAGTAAGCGGTCGGGTCGGGAGGTTGAGTCGTTGAGCCGACATGGAAAATTGAGCGTTGTCAGTTCACAGCCTTGTGACCGCGTGTCGACGCTCTGAAACCCGACTTGCTGAGTCTTTTCCACGCTGGCTGATAAGGAAGTTTGGATGCCGGTGCTTAAATTTCTGTCACCGCTCAGACTGAGAGCTGTGGAGTCTAATTGCATCACATTGACTGCTTTATATACCCGAGTCGATAATTTGTCTGCCTGTTCTGGTCCTCCTATATTCTCTTTGTTTTAAATGACACATTTATAAGTTGTTATAAGTTGTAAGACAGGGAGGGAAAGTCAGCTTTAACTTTTTTTGGGCTTTTTTCCTCTGAAGTGTTTTCTTTTAAATTCCACTCTTTAGATTAAATCAAGCACATTAGGCGAGCGCATTAGAAACCAAGGTGTCGGGAAATTTCATTACGCAGATTGGGATCAACCATATGCCATCTCTTCTCTGTTAATGGAGGCTCGTTTACACCAAACGAGGCCTTCATCAGAATGACACAAGCGACACGTCCTGCGGGCACTTTCAGGCCTCCAAAGTAAAAGTTATACGAGTATAAAGTTAATAAAGTTCCGACTTTATAAGAACTAATAATCATTATAGTCCGATTTTAAAGACTGTGTGAGTGAAATGAATAATACAAGATGGTTTCTTCGTCAATTTTAGCCCGTCTTGTAAAGAGTCTTTAATTATCTCGCGCTATAAATTAGTTATTTTACACTGTGGTATAAGAATAAACACTAGAACTGTCTCACAGTAGACTTTTTTGATTGGCCAAAGCAGGAAAAGCACATGAATACTTCATTAAAGCGTCCCACTAAGCCATACCAGTGAGACCGCTCATACAACCCCGGAACAGTTAACGAAGTTGTCAATTACAAGCCGCGGTTCTCACGACATGTAAAAGCGTCTGCTGTGTAAAAAGAGTGGGGTTAACCTGTTAGTCTAACCCTGTTCTCTGAGCGACTGGGTTTTTTTTTTCTCCTTCCGTGTTATTCTGACCCTCAAGAGACCCGTGAAGCTGTTCTGCTATGACAAGTGTGGCGTATCGAATGGAGGCACAAATCAAAGAAGGCAGGTTGAAACCGCAGCTCACACGCTCGACATGCAGCCAGTGATACATGAGAGGACGGAGCGCAAACACAGACGCCAGACTGAAGAGGATCGCGGTGTCAAACCTCTCTGCAGAGTGTCGAGGTAAAAGGTGACAACGCCGAGTATCAAGTGATGCTGACTGACGGAAGACGCTGCAATGAGGCAGAGAACACGGCTCACCTGCGCTCCCGCGGGAAGACGCGCCGCTCGGTTTCAAAACATTTGCTCTACATGCACTTGAAGGTTGAAATGTTCAAGCTCTGATGCTGCAGCTTCCTTCCGTAGAGGATGAGAGTCTGTGTAATTTTACCCTCTTCTACTGCAATCGAGATTTAATTTGTTGTGAATATGTTTATGGATCGCTTGTCGTGAGATTTTTCTAGTTTACAACATTTTAAACAAACAGAAACTTTAATTGACAGGATGAAATAACAGTGCTTTCTTGGTCTCCCCTCATATTTAAGAATTATTAAATGAATTTGAACCATTTCTTCCATAACCTTAAATGAACAACTGATTTTTTGGGCACTTCTGGGCAGCAGAACCAAGAAGTGATGCATGATATAGATGCGGTCAATAAATTAATGGCCCTTTATCTGGAAATGTTTTATTACTGGCTAGTTATGTCTTTTATCTTTGAAGTTATGGATGATAACCCTGCAATGATACAAGGCAAAATTGCTTGCATTGACTTAACAAGCAGTTCACACTCTGGAAAAAGAGATTTCACCGAATGATACTGCACATTTCATTCATCTGATCCTTTCTTACACTAAGACACACTTAAAGAACAGGTTAGGAAGCCCCTTTAAGCCAGAAAATGTAAACTGATCTGTTATCTTTATTGGTATCGGCCATGAGAAGCAGATAATTATCAGTATCGGATCGTGCATCCCTAAACGAGCTGATATTAATGTCCACACATCCAGCGCAACATAATCATTCATTCAGAGTTGTGTTTCTGGCACCCTGACAGCTGTAAATCCAATAATCACTCTCTTTTAGCTCTACTTTGGTCCCCACCAACTCCTGAGGTAAAGTGTGTATATATATATATATATATATATATATATATCTGTCTCTAGCTGCTTACGTTAGCAAACAGTTACTTGCTAACCGTGTCTGTCTGCTGTTGAGTAGGTTTTTCAGAGTACACCAGTACAATTACGTTGCTGGACACAGTTTTCATCATTCATCATGCAGTTGTGATTACAGACTCTTTAACCAGGTGCCTAAACATAATGTTTATCACTCTTTAGTTGCAGATATTGTAATTACAAGAGCAAACGGTGCAGGAAGGTCGACTGAAATTTGTTCTTCAACTAAAAGTTTCTTAATTAAATCAATAGAAAATGAAACGCAGATTGAATATTTTAGCCCTTTTAATATGTTTTTGCTTTTCTAAACTTGTAGAAAATGTCATCATTAGGCTGTTAAAGTGATGATTTTGAGTTACACTGCAGCAAATCCAGGACCATTACCTGGCTTTAGATGTTGAGAATAATAAAATAAATGTTGTTCTAGTTGGAGCATGAAAGATCTTTTAATTGGTCCATTTAATTACCGCAAAATAAACATGTTGCCACAGCACGTAGTTATTATCATTACGTGCATAAATTACCGGTATAATTACTGTAATATGTTTACAGCCGCAGATGATTTTACAGGACTTCATCAATCACAATTAAAACATGAATTATTTATAGGTTACCTGATTGAATGTGAAAAGACTGAAGGCATGCACGGCTGTACAAAATGGAAACTAATAATACATGTTCACGGCTGCAGCTTCTTGGAAAAAAAAAAAAAAAGCCAAATATTTTCGACTCACTTCTAATTGCTGCTCTCGCTCTCTTTGCCGTCTGAGATGTGTCACTGATTTCCACCCACCGAGCGGCAGATTCTCAAACACAATCACAGCGTTCAGTTTGTAGAGGCAGAAAGTACCAAAAGAGACAAATATTTGCCATGTAAGGTGCTGAAACACGGATGTATTTGTCTTTCTTCTCCCCTGTCACTTGAATTGATGCACACTGGACTGCTGGTGTGATTTTCAATTACATGGTGCTCTGTGGTGTTGGGGTTTGCTTTCACATTATACAGAAGTCCCTGCTGTCATAACAAGAAAGAAACTCCATACAGGAGGAATAACCAGCAGTCCATACAGTCCTGTTCTTTATTCAGTAACACAAATTATTAGCTCAACTGTGAAACATCCTCCACAACACATGTACGCATGTAATGATGAATGAATTAAAAGTATAACGTTGTTAAATGGATCACGAGATATTAAACATTAAATATCCCAGGGACAGATCTGCACAATACAGTGTCCAGTAATATGTTGATGTGATTGGGTTTCTTCAGGAGTGAGTTTATTTCTGGTTCTCCATATTGCAGACTGCTGCAGGATGTGTTAGCCTCGTGCTCGGGTGGGAGGTGTGGGGAAGTGGTTGGCGTCTACCTCCCCGTAACTCAAAAGTTGTTTTATTTCCAAATTGTGTCCTCTTGACTGCCACCCAAAGCATCCTGTTGGTACGTGAGTTGAGAAGGAGTCATTCCTATATTCTTAATGTCCTATGTTCCCTAAGATTTCATGTCCTGAAGGTCTGATGTTCCCAGGTTCATGTCTCAGTTGGGTCCTATTTTCCTTTAGGTCTTATGTCTTAGGATTCTATGTTCAGAGGAACCCAATGTTCCCAATGTCCTATGTCACGAATGTCCTCTGTCCTTAATGTTCTCTGTTCCCAAGGTCCTATGACCTGAGGGTCGTATGTTACCCAGATCTACATGGCTCATATGTCCCCTATTGTCCTAGGGTCCAACGCTCCCATGTTCCTAGGGTCCAATGTTCCTAAGGAGCAATGTTCACATGTTCCTAGGGTCCAATGTTCACATGTCCCTAGTGTCCAATGTTCACATGTTCCCAGGGTCCTATGTTCACATGTTCCTAGGGAGCAATGTTCACATGTTCCTAGGGAGCAATGTTCACAAGTTCCTAGGGTCCAATGTTTACATGTTCCTAGGGACCAATGTTTACATGTTCCTAGGGACCAATGTTCACATGTTCCTAGGGTCCAATGTTCACATGTTCCTAGGGTCCAACGCTCCCATGTTCCTAAGGAGCAATGTTCACATGTTCCTAGGGTCCTATGTTCACATGTTCCTAGGGTCCAATGTTTACATGTTCCTAGGAAGCAATGTTTACATGTTCTTTGGGTCTTATGTTCCCAGGGTCCACTGTTTCTAGTGTTGTATGTTGTGTATATATGTATGTTATCTGTGTAATCCAGATCTACATGACACATATGTCCCTAATGCCCCACGGTCCTATGCTATCCAGCTCTTGATTTAAGGTTAAGGTGCATTAACAACATATTGCTGGGTATGGACTCTGAAAACACAGGACCATGGAATGTTAAAACTCTATGGGATACCTGTTGAGGAAAGCAGTCACCTGACATAAGCTAACGTTAGCTGTTTATGGTCATTGAATATCCCCCATTTGTAGCAGGCTGCTACGATATATCATTTTTTCGTTGCCATAAATATGGCTGTAAGTTGTCCCAGGGTCTTCTCAAAGATCCAGTGGTGTCACAAATTCTGTCTCTAACTCCACCGTTGTCCACTCCACGTCCTGATATGAGAGTGAGGTCACAAACATGTAATGTGAACTAGATTTAGAGACACCCAAAAAAAGGTATCCAGTGCATCCCTGCTGATGTTGAGGCAGAAGACACAGTATTCTGGAGTACCTCTTTAGTATTTCAAAATAAAAATCACGGACTTTATTACTTCTTTTAGTCACACTGTTGTAAAATATCAAACCATAATCGCATCCTAATGGAATCTTGTCATATCAGTCTTGAATTACAGTGTATTGCATTTGGGATTGTGGATTGTATGTCATATCTCTCTCCCACAGATGATTTGATCTGCACCCCCCTAACGAGTTTCTGAAGGGAGTCCAACAAAATGAACATCTTCAACAGATTGAAGGAGCTTGATTGACGATCACAAAGCTTTGATAACTTCTCGAGGCCGATGCCCTTTAAGGTGTTTGTTGTTATCACATTGTTTTCTTCATGTATCACGAACTATAATAATGCCAGAGCCCCGGAGGATTTGATTCAGCAGCAAATCCAACTCACTTCAAGAAAAACACAAAAATCTCTTACCCTCTGTTTGCTCTTTTTCTTTTCTTCCTCGTCTCCTCTGCAGTGACTCATCCATCTATAGACACATATTTTCACAACTCGGGGTGAAACTCACATTTTTACACACCTCTACCAGTCACAGCTAACAGCCGAGGTGTCAGATTCCGCTTTATTTTCCCTCACTGAAGTTGCATCTTTTTCAAGTGTGAGAGTTGGCCTTGGTGTGAGTTCCCACTACTGTGCAGGAAGAAAGGGGAGAATAAAAACTTGCGTGTTTCCAGAAAAGACACTCTCACGTTGCCCCGTTAATGATGAAAACGACAGCACACGACGCACATGAATAGGGAAGCAGTCTTATTTATTTATAGCTCTATAGTTTATTTCTTATTCATTTAGTTTCGGGATGTGAGTGTAGGTTCAAAGAGCCCTCATTTGAAATGCTCCTTTGGAAGTGTTTACTCTCTTTTTCAGCTCGGCTTTCTGAACAGTTCCTATCTCTGGCAGTCAGACAGCGGTGCTTTTTAGTTTGCTCATTTGTGCCTTTATCAAGAGGAACGCCAACAGTGCTGATGACATTAAATCGATAAGAAAACTTCAGAAAGAAAGCGCTTCATTGACCAGAGACGAAACCTAAACTGTGGGGGCAATCATAAGAAAAAGGTCTATTTCGAGATTTAAAATAAAATGTACAATTTTTGGGGCGTTTATATGGAGATTTATGATGAATAGTCTATTTTTTTAAGCATTGGCTGATTGGAAGAGGATATAATTGGATTTGTGCATGTATGAAAAATAAGTAAGAAGACATACAGTGGGTCATTTCTGCAGGTAGGGATCTCTAAGTCAAAACAAAAGACATTTGCTGAGTGGTGTGAGGGGAGATCGAGGGGAGAATCAGGTGCAGACCTTCTGGAGGAATAAACACCTGGATCTGGAAGAACTCACAGACGGCAGGAGAACTTTCGGAATTTAAAAAGTGGATTCATCTTCACTCCTGTTTATCACCCTGACTGCAGCAGTGATCGGTGGACGTGACGTCCATTCTCGGGCGTTTACATTCAGTAATGCTGACTGTTTTAACAGAAGTAACATTTTGAAGACAGATCTTATCAAGGTATATTTATTTCTTAATTCTATAAACTTTCGGTGTCCTACATTACTTCTTTTGCTTGTAAAGCAAACTTACTTTCTGCCTTTTTTTTTTTATTTCTGAGCATATCTTTTACACATCACCTGCTGTAGATGTTGGTTGTAACTCACTCACATCTGTTCCAGCCAGACTATTTAACTACTACATGTATGTGAAAGTGTCGATGTGTGTCAAAGCTGACATGTAGTATACACTCAGCAATGTTCAGATGGTAACTTTGACAGAACACATGTTGCGGTTCCTCTGTAATTAGCAAAACAGAGTTAATTAGAAGGGGATAAAAATAACCGTGGAATAGCACCTCCCCTTTTCTGCTTCCCATGTGCAAAGTCAACGTGCTAATCATCTCCAGTTTTGTGTTCTCAGCTGCAATAGCAAGTGTTTTAAGCCACCTATCTGTGTAACGTCACACTTCAGATATTTAATTGCACACATCTTGGCTGATTTTCTCCTTCAGCACTGAAAAATAAGAGGTTGATCATCCTGGTATGGAGAGCTATAAGGTAGGTAGAGTTCAGAGGCAATCTGGCCATCTGGACCACCGGGACTTTCACGGCAGGCTGTAAGACGTGCTGGCTGGCAGCGAGTCCAGCAACATTGATGCAAGAAGATGAAAAAGCTGCAGGCTCTTTGGTTTTCCTGCTGAGGAATGGAGAATTTCAGTAAATAAACCCAGATAAATAAGATGAAATCGGCAAAGGAAGAATGACATCAGTCCTTCCAGGACACATTTCCCCCCAGTACATTTTTTCTAGCGCTGAAAAGATTTTTGTGGAAAGTTGGGAACCCTTATCTCAAGATGTGCACGTACCGTTATCTGCAAATGTGAATTCAGATTAGCAGTTGGTCTGAGATTTGTGAAGGTGCACAAAAATCAACCAAACAAAGATGCCTTTCTGTCAGCATGGCATCCAAGGTTGAAAGAGAGGTGTTTCCACATCACCTGCAGCATCAATCTGTCAGTTTCAGAGTTGTTACTGCTATTTTATTAAATACACTGAGGTGCACATTAAGGTAAATGAAGTGTGACAGTGCACAATAAATGTCAACTACGCAGGTCACATTGAGTTGTGAACAGTCCAACGCTGTGCCCTTCATCCAATATTATTTAAATTTTTCAATAAAGTCAAAAATATGCAGCCAAATTCTTTGTAACTTCGTCCTTTTCCTGAATACTTAAAGGGCAACTCCACCAGTTTAACACATCAAAGAGTGTTTACAGCTCTCGGCGAGTACATCTACATATATAAAAAAAAGCCTTTTGCGGCTCCGGAGGAAGCTGCATGTAATCTTACAAACTCCTCCAGTGATGTCACTCAGAAGCAGAGTTGCATCATGGGTAATGTAGGTGCCTGGTTTTTGAAAAGCACTGTTGGACTCATTATTGTCAGCTTAAAAATGAAGATATCACAGAGATATCACCTTTGTTTCTCCACACGTTCATCTTCCTTTCCCAAAACCTGGTGCCTACATTACCCACAATGCAACTAAGCAGTACGTGCAGCTTCCTCTGGAGCCACAAAAGACTTTGCACTACATTTTTTCACATCTGCAGAAGTGCTCCGAAAGACCTGTCAACACACTTTAATGTGTGAAAATTGGGGGAGTTGCCCCTTTAAAAATCAATATGCACGTGTCTTTGGGGTCGCGTGGTCAAGTATCATCTAAAAAAATCATTGAATACAAATAAATGTCGCCGCTGCCAGGTTTGTTTAAAGTTTCCCAGCCCCCACAGCTCTGTCCTCAACTGCACCCATCAACGGCGACAGACAAAGGCTTTCCACCAAATCATTTATACTTTGTGACTTCTATCAGCGCTCTTTCTTTCACTTTTCTACTCGAATATGGGTTTTTTATGTACGTCACAGCCACCTCTGATCACCAGGGAGCCATCAGGAGAGTCAAGTACACCAGTACACTTGTTCAGGGCACTTAGTCGGGTGCTCAACTTTGTAGCGGTTTGGAAGAACAGTACATTGTGCATATTTAATAAAGGGACTGCATGGATGGTGAACTGGTGGGTGGTGTTGGGCCGACTGAACATCAGGGGCTGAGTTTTTGTCCCAGTCCACAGAACAGTGAACCATCGCTGACCTGACATGACTCCGGGTAAATCCATTACAACACAGGACTGTATCGGATTACTTAGCGAGCGTGTGTGCGTGTCTGGACTGTCCTCTCCTTCACCACACTGTGATAAAAGCTGAAATTGGGTGTTGTGGTGTGTCGAGGGCCGTGCGTGTGTCTCTTGTGGGGGAGCTTATGGGTTTACAGAGAGTTGAGCATGAGTGAATCTGTATCTTGTCCGGCCTTGACTGGTTTCTGCACCTACAGCCACTCGAGGACGACCTTCAGCGTAGCTCTGAGACAGCAGCCACCCTGGCGCGATGACAGGGTCTCTCGTGAATTCACAGGGTTGCACCGCTGGGGGAAAAACACAACGTGAGGGAGAGAAAACAGACAGGGAGATTGAGGGGGAGCAAAATATAGAGAGGGAGACGGATATTCACTTCTAGGTGGAGCTCAGTCTTTAAAAGCCAACATTTTGTAAATCACATATATTTGTTTGCTTGAATGAGAGTGCATCGTACATCTGCACGCTCAGTATTATGCTAAACTGACTTGTTTAGCATTAGGCGTGGAAGCAGGGAGCCTGGCTGTGTCCAAAAGGTAAGAACAAAAATTGATAAATACACCTACGGGCACCTGTAAAGCTCTCTAATCACACATTATAGAGACACGCTATATTGCTTCCTCTGCTTGCAGTCGTTATGCTAATGTGGCACATGGCTCATAAAATACCTGCTAGAGATGTCATATGCAAAATTACTCAAATTCAGAAGAAACCAGACTCAAACAGGAAGCAGAATGCAATATTTCAAAAGGAAAACACCTGATTAATCTGTGTTTTGCTCGTCACGCTTATACTTATGATGTTGCTTCGACATATAAGAATGAAGGAGCTTCATCTGTTAAGGTTTGGCAAAAAAGGCAAAGGCAAAAGTCGAAAATGCCGGCAAAAGAGAATTCAAGTTAGAGGAGATGCAAAGAAGCAAGACCAGGAAAACAGGCAAAGCAACGAACTGACAGATGAAACGCAGGTGAAAAGGAAAAAGGCAGGACAGGAAGTGAAAAGCGAGACATGACCGGCAAAGGGAGAATTTTCAAAATAAAACAGGAAACAACTGAACGTAAAAGAAAAAGCAAATTAAACAAAGATAAACAATTAATATATTGTCACAACCACAGTTTTACTAAAGCTTTTCAATTTCAGCTTTCTGCATCATCACTATTAGCATGCATGTGAGCTCACTCGCTCACTGACTCGCTCGGCTGTCATAGTGCACAAAAACAACAAAAACAATATTTGCAAACAGGTAATACATATAGGGATCGAATCACCCTGTATCCATTCAGCTCGTAGCTTCAAGCTGTTTTTTTTTTCAGCGTATCACCGAAATCCGTTTGGACCACGAGTCAGTCACTCCGCTGCCCTTCATTGATTCTCTGATGGAGAGCCGTGCGGTCCACGAGATGAGCTATCATGTTGCTCGCCTTCTAATGAAATGGGGTCAGATGAGTGATGACAGACACGTCGAGGCAGTAGGTGTGTGACAGCCTCCGGTAACACACTCGCTACTGAACAATCAGCCTGCGATCTGAACCGTCAGTGTGTGTGTGTGTGTGTGTGTGTGTGTGTGTCAATGCATACATCCAGGATCATTAAAGCTGGTCATTTGATGTACCTTCCTTGAAAAAAAACCCTCTGCCTCCACTATCATAAAGGCCACTGAGGTGGTCTCGATTCTGGTTTGTTCTTACTTTGTACTCCGTGCTCACCGAGGTTATTAATTATATCTGAGAACATCACTGAAAAAGAAGGCTAATAGAGCATCAAGACAGAGTAGTCAGATGATTAAAAAGGTTTTGAACAGGCCCCAACTCAGAAGAGAAAGTCAAAGCTAACAAAAAGGTTCCATCCAAGCTGTGTTTTTGCACATAGTTTTCCTGTGAATTGAGTATTAAGTGACGTATCTGGTGCTCTAGCTCTCAGTTTTACCCCAAAATAAAAGATAATCCGGTTTAAATCTGTGGCTCTTTCACACCCTGAGCATCTGTTTTTTTTTTCAGATGGGCACAGACTGAATGATTTTGTTAATCTTGTAAGTCGCATTAACCCACACTTCAAGCTTTAATTGCCTCTACTGCAAATGCCAGAACGTACATTTTCTAGGTTCATGCTTTGATCGAGCAGTAAGCGATCATCCTGGGTGCTCACGCTGCTCTTCTCCTCCAGAAAAGACAAAGGCATAATCGCTTTGTACAAATCTGCTTTGAACAGAAATCAAGAGGGGGGAGGAAGACGAACACGGACCTGCAGATGGTTGCGAAGATGCAAAACAAATGGTCTCTTCTGAGTTTGGTTTGATTTCCATCCCAGCACAGTCTTAGTCAAGACTACACTGAGGCACCCCATGGATGTGAAATGTTTCTTAAAAAAATGTTAAACAGGCTCACTACAGATCATAACAGATCTTCTGATAACAGGATTTGGAAGCTGCTAAAACAGCCACCAAAGATTGATGTTCCAGAAATCAAGTGATGGCAGCCGTCTTTTTGATGTTTTGAAGCCAGAAGTGACTATATTTGGATGGTTTTCATGAAATATCTTTGCTAAAAGACGTATGAACCGCGCTATATGTTACACAGCTAGCATGCTGCCAATGTTAGCTAAGCATGTCGTCTTAAGTTTTCACTTAAAAAAAATCATAATTAGAGCTGTATTAACATCAGTGAGGTCATTCATGTATGCAAATCTTCTGTTAAGGTTTATCAACGTACAGAAACGGACCAGGAAAGGTAGGAGGGGTTTCACTAACACCTCAGGGATTGCGAAGGTTTCCACTGGAATAAATGGACGGTGGGTATCTGGTGATGCAGCGGATTGGGAGCTGTAGTTGCTCCAGTAAACACACCAACATCTTTTGGCGCCTGTTTGCCACCTGACGAGCCCAGAGACACTCCTGCAGCAACGAGAGGTGCAGCAGAAGACCGATATGGAGGCCGAAGACGTCGGCTGTGTTAGCCGGCTAAGCTAAAGCTCATAAACCTCAGACCTCAAGAAAAATACACATTACCGGAGCTACTGTGTGAGTTAACCGTCAGAGAAAGCACAGAGATGGTACTCAGTGAGGTCAACCAATCACTGCCGGGGTGGGGTGGAGGGGATCAACAATATGGAAACAGGGCGTAATTTACTTTGCACAGCGCCTGCCCAGCATGTAGGATTATTTCCCAGAGGGCAGTGCTTATTTTGGTGAGTGAGATATTATGACTGACAGAAATGATGGCAGGAACTACGAAAAATAAGACCCAAGTTGCAAGAAACCACAAGAGGTCTAGGAAACTTAGCATTGGTACTCGTAGCCATGAGCTAATGTTAATACACTGTAACTTGTGTATTTTCCCTGCAAGGCAATAGATGGCTTAACACATTTCTTTGCCTTGAGCTAATGAGGTCCCACCAGAATCAGCGTGATCAACATTAAGACATAAGGCAGCTGCATTAAAATGCTCTCCGAGGAGGTGCGAGCTCTCCTCTCTGTCTTCGCTTCCTTCTTCTTCTTCTCCTCATCACAGACACTCTCTCCCTCCTTCTGTTTTTCTGGTGTCCTCCTTTTTCATTGTTGGCTCTTAATCAGCAAGCCTTGTTTAGCTCCTTGTGTCACCGTTACTCTGTCTTTGTCGTGAGATCCATTTGATGTAGTCGGGCACAATGAGATTCCACTACATCTGGGTCAATTTTCTGTCTGAAGATTAATTTTGCATGAACCTATTTCTAGGGCTTTCCGACGCACTCGCACACACATACCGGCTGTACACACACACACACCTATTCATCACCAAACCAATCCGACCGTCCCCCCCTATCAAGAAAAAGACGAGTTTGCGGGGACACACATACACGCAAAGAGGACACCCATATTTTGCTGTTTTACCATGCAGACAGGGAAAGAGGCGAAAGGCATCATGGTTATTATCCTTCAGGAGCAGAATAATCTGCTGAGAAGGGGGAAGCGGGCGATTTGGATGTGTAGATAATTAAATCCTGGCCTGTGAGAGGACTAATGATGAGATTTTCTCAAAGCTGCCCTACCTTATCGTTTTCATCTGAGCCATGAAAACAGCACTGACTGCGAATCACACTCGCGCTTTTATTCATCACTCAGCAGTTCATACCCCGAGAGGAACTCTTCCGAGACCAGAGAAAAGTCTGGATGTAACCCGGCATGAACCTGATGCTCTGTCCCGAAGCCAAGGATAAAGATGGACCAGCCAGCACGGCCCCAGACTCCAGGTCTAATTATGAGCACATATGGCTTGTAGGCACTTTTGACAGATTCCTTAAGAATATGATTGAGCAGGGACGCCGCAAAATTTTGAGTCGGCTCCCGTCATCTGCATATAGTTTGCATTCAGGCACAGGGAAAACAGGAATCTGCATTCTCAAAGTGTGCGCAATCATTACGCCTTTTGCATTTCCCTCTTACCTTTGTTACAGAGGTTGCATTTTGCTCAACTCTCTCCTCTCATCTGTTATTCATACAAATGAGATGCAAAGGAGTTACTGCTTTTGCACAAGACTCACATCTAATGAGAGGAATCCTTCTTGAGCTTTAAAGGCATTTCTGTTCAAGGTTTTTTTTTTTCCTGCTGCCACAAAGCAGCTTATGTTTTGTTTTAAAAATGAGTGACTTTATGTAATTTAAGGAAATATACAAAACACTATTTTACTTGAGCCTCATTAGTAGATTAAATTAAACATGATGGATCCGCTTTACGCTGACATTTCCTTTAGAATAAGATCCAACGCCTTTGAGATGAACTGCTCCGAATCGTTTTTTCTCTTTGTGGCTCAGCAGAGGATTAGGTTTCCTTTTCCTTTCTTTCAGCCACAGGGAATGCCCAGTTGCTATTTCCTCACGGCGTTCTTTTAGATTGTGCTCAGTACGGCAATGTGATAGTTCGGGCTATCTTTATCTGGTTCCTCAGTGCTATTGATCTGCAGCTTTGCGAGGGTAGAGGCATGGCGATGTGGTAATCTCGGACTGCCTGGTCGATACCACAGCGTTACATGAGTCTTGGGGAAATTGTTTGTGGAAATGTCTTCTGCTGCCCTTTTTTTTTTTAGCTCTAACTGATAGAAGTAATGTTTTTCACAAACTTTCTTATGTGGCTGATGTTTTCTGATGCAGCTCCGTGGCTTTCCCAAGACCCATAGGTGCGGTTCGAACTTTGAGGTTGAGGGTTCACAAAACAAAATCTAGAGGATGTTTAATGTGTAAAACAGAAGCTTTGTTTGCACAACATTAAAGGGACCATTGATAGAGACACACCACAAAGAGACGACAGCAGCCCAATAAGGAGCTTTGTGCTTGTGTTATGTCCCGCCCCTTTTTGGGAGAAAGCAATCCCTCTAATTTGACCAGCTGTAAAAACTTTTCTGATGTCTTTGCCAATTAACTAACACAAAATAAGATGCTTTTTAGCTTTTTTAGGAGCCCAGAATCCTCGGGCCAGTCAGGCAAACGACCACATTACATTACTGTCAATCTACAATCGGCATCATTATATAGAAAACATTGAAGCGGTTGAGTGTCTTTTCAGTCCACCTCCTCATTAAAGTGGACCAACAACCTGACACACATAATGTCCTCATTAAAAGTCCAGGTAATGTATTTCTGCTGTTTTGTCATTCCAATGTGACGTTCCTGCAAAATAATTACAAAGCGAAGCGGAACCGCTAACTCATTTACTTAAATTATTACAATTATTATTATCTGGCTTATTAAGAGCCAAGAGAAGCAGAAAAACAGGTCGGTTTTAGTCCCACTTCCTGCATTCCATTATCCTGTTTGTTATTAAATTTAGGTAAATTATTAACATTAAAATGCCCTCCAGCAGTCTTACATGTGGACAGACTGTTAAACCAAACAACCATATTTTTCTCCAGTAAAACCTGTAAAATCAAAAATCACGTGTGTTTTCGGCACATGTTATTTACTTATAAACATCAATAACCAACCTCTGATGAAGTTTATGCCACAGACGGACATGTGTGGACTGGAAGGATGTCACAGTTTACTATTTAAATCTTCACTGCAGATGGCCTTAAGCCACAGATCTCTTCTTTTGCTGTCCTTCATTCTGTAGGGTGATAAATAAAATCCTTGTATTGTTCGATGTGCAGAATGCAACACAGCGTCTTTCAGGCATGCTGCTACAGGCTTTCCCAATCTGGCCGACACTTCTTTCCCAGAGCTTGTTTTTGTTGTGGTCGGTCTGGCGACGGGAAGGCGACACGTGCCAGCTCTCATCTACTGTATGCGGCCAAAGAAATAATAAATAAAATGCACTGATTTCGAGTTCAAACTCCAAGAATATCCAAAATCGAATCAGTCTTTACCTCATTTAAAGGACCAACTCCGATGAGGCTCGTGTCAATAAATCAAACTGAATGAGTGATGGAGCTCATAAACGAGAAAAACACTCGATAACTAATATGTGGGAAAATAATTGCCCAACAGATACGATAAATGAGCAAAATGAAGTTCATTAACCCCAAATCTGCGACATCTGTGCTTCGGAAAAGTGAACGAATCCAGCTTGATGAGACAAGACGTCCAGCTACTTCAATTCAGGTATCGCACTGCTCCATCTGTCTCGCTTTGACGGTCGACTAAATAACGTCACCTTGCGGTTGACCTATGAAATGATGTTCAGGATGAAGCTAATGGGATATAAACCACTTTGAAAAAGGCGTCATCATGCATTATTTGCTGATTGCTTTACTATCGATTCATCAGTCACAAATCCTGGATGAGAACTGCGCTGAGGTCGGGCTCTTCAATAGCGACAAGCCTTCGGAGCCTGTATGGAAAACAGCCTCCTCCCTTGAAACAGAGGCTAAGTATGCAAAGTGGCCTGATATCAACTCCACAGCTCTTTTTCTCTATCACATTGAGAACTCTCTGCTCTTGTCCGCATGACTATAATTTAAGCCATTTATCAGGGCTCGGCTCCTCCGCTGTGAAAGATGAGTCCTCCGCTGTCTGCTGGAATAAGCACACAGGGTACAGAGTTAAACCTGGCGACAATCAGCCTCTCAGACATTAACGGTGAGAGACACTGCTCGAACTAATGGCAGTGAGTCCTGCACGAAATAATCACCTGCTACTCGCCGCTGATTAACTTAAAAGCAATGGGGGTCTTGATTTTTTCCAGAGGTGTTATTTATTGCAGCGTGGCTGAGGCGGCGACTGTAGCGGCATTTAGATTTTGTCACGTCAGTTTTATAATAGGAGCATCGACAGCGGTGGATAAAGGATCGTAGTGTGGAATCTGTCCCGGCGTTGACATGATTAAAACCTCCACCTGAGCTCCATTCTTCAGCAGACAGCAAATACACAAACACAACCACCAGAAAACAGACAGGAAAATACACGACATTATGCGAATGGACTAATCTCATTATTATCCATCAGGCTTCTAATGACTTCAGATGGATTTGTACTTGGCAGCACAGCTGCATGACTCAGCCTTACATCCATCTTGAAAATGAGAGTTAATTCGCAAACAGTATGTTATATCTTCTTTCACTTGTATTCTTTTGATTCACAGACGGGCAAAACTGAATGCATTGCTTGAGTTTTTGGTTAACAGACTTGTTTGCTTTCTTGGCATCTTGTTGAAACCACTCACATATCTTCCACACTTGCTTCTAACCTGCAGCAGTCATGAGATTAGCTTAGCATAGCATAAAGGTTAACATAAAGTGATTTCTACTACCTGTCAACTTTACATTCCTGTTTCTATACTGATAAACAAAATATATAACATGTTAATTAGCGCAGCATAAGAGGTGAAATTTGTTCAGAGCAAGGCTAGTAATGGTTTTTGCAGACTTTATGCTAAGCTAGCTAAGCTAATCCATCTCCAGGCATTATCTTTTTCTTTAGCATAAAGACCTCTGAGACGTCACCCACTGGTTGTTGGACAACTGCTTTGTAGCGGCAAGTTTGGCACCATCTTGGATTTTAAAGCCACGGATGAGTAGCTGCACGATCTGACGAGCGCGTCCACCATCTTTGCTAGGTCGTTAATGGCTATGTTAAAATTTGCTGGTGAATATTTTGTCTGGCAGTTTATTCTCCCCCCCCTCGCTTCCTTTTCTGTGATTTTGCATGTTTCATCACCTTTTATTCCTTTTGCTGGTAATGACTCATATTGACTTTTTGTGTTTTTACATTTCCTCTCCTGCCTTCTTGATTAAACTCACCTTGGACCTTTTTTAGTCTCCAATATTGTCTTCCTTAGTTTTTCTGCTTTTGCTTGATTGTCAAAGCACTTTCTAAGCTGTTACTATATAAATACAGTTTATTATTATATTATTACATTCAGTTGTGCTGAAAAAGGGGGAAGTTACTAAAGCATTACAGCACAATTCATCCAAATATTTGCACAGAGCAAAATAGCTGCAATTATGCTAATAAACATTTCCATCTGAACTAATCACTAGCAAATATGACCATAATAATAACCCGACTGAACAATTTCCCAGCTTCTGCTCCAGTTCTGCATGTGATTTGTCCAAGCGGTGATGCCGTACCGAGCTGTCCAGATGGCTGCATGTGCAACTGAAATCCAGCAGGAATTCAGATTGTGAAGTGACAGTGATCATATTTGCACAAGAAGGTGGAACTGGGTAAGATATGCTGATTGGATTCAGGGTAAGACCTGTGGTAGGAAGGTGACAATCACAAGGTTGCCACGTCCTTAAGCATACTCTGGTTTTATTGTCTATGTTACTTTACATGGATTTATAATTTACTAAATGAACTTCGTACTGTGCTGAAGAAGACTTGAAATGAGAGACTGAAACCTTAAACCTTTTCGGAAACTGATTATTGAGGTGATAAATCATCATCAGTTTTAGTGGATCAGTCTGAAACCTGTGTCGCCCCCTGCTGGCCATTAGAAGGAATGCACGTTAAGGCACTTCAGCATTGGCTTCAGACCGGTAAACTTCTTCTACATATATCCTACCTTTGAAATAAACTGTTTTGTTTTTTTGCATTTTCATCAACTGCAATTTAAATTAATGAAATTGATTGCAAAAAAACAAACAAAAAAAACTGCTTAGCAATTACGCCGACCAAATCAGTTTTCAACTTTGTGCATTTGGAAGATTTCTAGGAAAAACAAGTTTCTCTGAAAAACAACAGAAAAAATAATTAACTTGCACGGCCTATCTGCAGAAATAATCTACATAACGTAATGAAGAGAGGGGAGGCTAGAGTAGACAATTCTATTTTCACCCTCAAACTTGTAAAATGTGACCTCCAAAATGTGTTTTTTCCTGGCTGGTATTCACCGAGGAATCAATTGAAAGAAAAAAGGCTGTTTCTTGGCTGTGAAGAAAAACAGAAGTGCCGGCTAATTCTGATTACTTTACAAATTGGCAGGTTGACACGAGGTTGAGACAGAGGAAAGGGTTTTCTGATTTCATAACACATATCCCTTTCAGAAATAACCTTCACAGAGGGTGAGGCTACACTATTACACTAATTACTGCCCAGAAGCTGTCAATCGGGATATTCATTATGTCTTCTGCAGAGAAAAAGGGGGTCGGGATGCGAGGCGGGCGTCGGGGAGACGGGAGATAAACAGAGGTACTGAGTTGGTGGCAGCATGTGTAATGAGAAACCTCACAACAATATTTGTAGAAGTGTCATGAAGGGAAGGGAACCGAAAAGGGCCGACAAATGTCTCATATGCTCTGGTCATCTTGCGACAGCTGAGGTTTGCTCTGTGGCTCGAGCCGGGACATCCGTCAATGACTCCATTAGCATGGAAAAGGGTGATTGTGGCTAATGTCACCAGCGCCGGCCCTATTTGAGTGCGATACTGCATATTATTACAGTTACTTTATCTGAGAGGTCTTGTCCTAGATTCCACTCTCATGTATATTTCTCCTTAATCTATCTTATTAAAATGGAATGAGAATTAATTCGCAGCAAAGGAAGGGAAGCGCAATAATGCATACGGTGGCTGGGCGAGGTGGGCCGAGGGAGCAGGTGAATATTGTGTGCGAGACGACGGAGGGAAGGCCGGGTTTAACAAGACGAAGGACACAGTTTCGGGGACGAATGACAAAAGGAGAGAGAGAGAGAAAAGACGAGCGGGGAAGTTGAAAGGGGGAGAATGTATGCGGCGAGAAGAGGGTGTGAAGGAGAAAGAGAAAAGGATTAGAGACGGGTCGGCTGGATGATTTGTTACAGCTGCACTTGATCGATCCGTTCCAATAGCCGGGTGTCTGTGTGCAATCAGGCATGTTTAACCGCTGTGTAGGGGCCTCTCGCCCGCTGTCTCCTGCAAGCCCCTTAAGAAGTGGAAATGTCCAATCAGTGCTGCTTTGTGTCTCTGCCCTCACACATGTACAAGTTGCAGCTCTGCCCTCAGGAATCGGATATAGTCACTTTGAACCACCTTAATACCAAAGTATTCATCGTTCCTTCAGAGGGTTGGGCATAAGTCTTTGTGCCTGCGAAATGCAGTTCAGCACATATATTAGAATGAAGCATAAATTCCCTCAGAATGACCTGTAGCGGGTACAGAGTCATCTATTTCCCATACACAAGTGAAGTCTACGTGTGGGAAACACTGTAAACAAGCGTCGACAACACTGGCCGAGAGTTTCGAAGAGAAACTGTGATGGCATGACTGGGTCAGTCCCTTTGATAACTGTCTTCTTGCGTGACTGTTTCCAGTAAATGCAGAGAGTAACTGTTTAATATATAATATGTATAAATGCTGCATTCAAATGTCTAAAAACAACTTGTTATATATTTTGTTGAGGCCCTTAATGTTTCCACGAGGTCCAAACCCAGAGAATCTCAAAGGTAAAGGTGCTTTTAGTACAGATAGAGTTCTTGTCTTTAAACATTTGTTCCTGAGTCACATCAGATAGATTTTTGTCAACAGTGGTGGTTGTTTAATTACCACAAGGGACGTGAGATTGACCACCGGACCATTCGAGTTACTTGGAATGTTCTTTCACCCCGACCAGCCAGATTACTTTGACGTACATCCGCAAATTCAGGTCAACTCTCACAAACCACACGCAGGACTCGACACTCAGAGCAGGTGGATGCAGGTTTGATTCTTATCACTCATCAAGAGGAATATATACGTTGATATTGAGTAATTACCATCTGTGGAGGGACTTTAAGCATTGTATAGTGTTTGGACGCCAATGATTATACTAATAATCTTGATACTAGTCACACAAAACAGACTAGTTCATATAAATTGCGACAGATCGTTGAGGAGTCCCTTTAAAAGTACTGAGTTCTGAACCAAACCCTGTGGAGAAAGTGTTTCTGAGATGCGCTCCAGCTCCTGATTATTATGAGTCTACTGTCTCCCTGCGTCCATTCCAGCAAACATGGACGCCCACACACCACACAAGGTGTTCTGAGACACGATTTGGTGCCACTATTGACCACTTTAACAGTTTCTTTTCACTCCTTTTATTATTAAGATTTCAAGTGTGATTTTTTAGTTTTCTCCTCCAGCCGTTGGCTCCGTAATCGCTCTCTGGAGCAGTTTGACTTCCATGTATTGTAATCGACCTTACAGTCGGTCCCTGTTGCAATAAGCGCTTGGATTGTGGCTTTGTACACTTTCTTGCCAGCTATTGTAAACACATTACTAGAGATTTCACCCAGGAGCCAACTCTGCAGAAATGTTTTGTATTTTTTATTTTTTTTTGCTGTCTTGGAGAAGCAAATGGAGATGAGAGTATTGTACGTCCTGTCAGTCTCTGAAAATATGCCATAGATGCAATGTCGCTTTCTTAAAATGAAATATATGGTAACTCAGCTGTTGAGTCATCGGATTTATAACATGGATTGTGTTTTTGGACAGGTAATATAAATGAAAAGCAGTTTTTCCTCCGCCTCATACCACGGTTGCCATATTGCGCCGGGTTTATTATCAGCTTTTTCATGTCTGCAGCGGCTATTTGCTGAATTAAAACATGCCCAAAACACTCTATTTCAATATGTAATTAAGGCCAACTCATTCATCAGCTGCATAAACAAGCAGGTATTTTCAGATCGGAGATTTATCATAATTACAGTGAAGTCATGTGGCTGTGGCTGTTTTCAGGCTGATACCTCATCAGTTCTCAGCGGTACAAAATATTTTTAGCTAGCAGAAACACACATTAACAAAAAGGTGGCAAAAACACTCATTCCTCACTCAAGGAGAGACACTTGTTTAAAAAAAGACTCTGCAAAAAGTAGAAGCACTGATTTAACTTCTTAACTTTAGTAAAAGTAAGAAAGTACATGTTCTGAAATGTAATCAGAGTAAAAAAGTATTAAAGTAAGAAGTATCCCTCCTAAAGGATATTCTACCAGCCATGTTGGTGTAAAGCTCATGTCATATTAATATAATTCAAATCCTATGAAACTGGGGCTCAAAATCAAAATAAATAAATTCTCCTTATTATCATCAAACCTTAAAGCTGCACTATGTTGTCCTGGAAAAGCAACTCAGAAAGGGAGCTCAAAAAAATATATTTATTTCCATAACTGAATAAAACAAAGACTGACTCAGGGGAAAATAAAGCTCAAGAGAAGACTGTTTGTATTCACTGGACCCTGCGACCTTTCTTGCCAAATACAAACAAACAGAGTGAAAGCACTATGAATTTGTGTTTATTCAGTCGTGAAAACAAAGAATTTGTTTATTTAGCTTGTTTAAAGATGAAAATCAATCAATGATTTGTACTCCAGTAAAAGTGCAGATACCTGAAAAATCTACCTGAGTACAGGAACAACGTATTTGCAGTATACTTGCATATTAGGCCTGTAAAACGTTGGTGTATGTGCAGATAACAGTGGGTCCATGTTGCCGCCGCAGAGCTCAGATATACTGAAGCGGTGATTTTCTCTACACCTGCACGTCAGGAGACTTTTTTGGGGGAAGCAGCCGATGCACGACGTCTGCTCTTTATCTCAAAAATGAGGATATCCAGTCAGTCAGAACCAAAGTTCCACATGTTCCATTTTTGATTCCCCACCGACGACAGCAACACATCTCTCATGTACCGTAGCGACAAGGAGAGGAAAAAACAAAACAGTAATACACAGGATTTACAGTCTATTGAGGTTTTGCTGTGAGCAGATTTTGTCGGATCAGCTTTTTTTTCCTCCCCCACCAATAAGAGTAAAGGGAAAAAATACAGTCACACACATACAGTCGCCCCCCCTGAGCCTCGGCGTTATGATATAAGCAAGAAGTGATTTTTACATAACAGCGTCTCTTGACTTCAAAATCCTCACTAGATTTATGGATAACAGCCCTTCTTAACCTCCTGACCCGTCCAACATGCAGCTCTGTGAGCAGGAGAGGGTGCAGGGAGCTGGATGGAGGAGTGGGGGCTGAGGAGGAGATACAGCTGGATCATTACATTGCCCACGGCGCTCTGCATCGATCAGAGAGCAGCTATAATAACCTTTCAAAAGCATGCTCCTGGCAAGGCAGTGCGTGGAAAATAAAAACACCTGCCTGAGTCTGTCAATAGGCGCCTTAATTATGTTGTAGCAGCCATCAATGGGCGCACTCTTTGGGAAGGCAGTGCGGCGAGAGCAGATGAATCTCCAACATGCGAGTATGAGACATTCACCGCGGAATGAGTCAAAGAAACTAACCAGCGAGGAAACAAATGTGAGAAAATGGAACAATTTGATTGAGATGAATTATCCCCGAAAAACTGTATGACACCAGAGCGCATGGCGGGGAAATTGTACAACAGCAACAACAAGATGCGTGAAACCGACAAGGGCAATAGATTCAAAAACACGGGTTCCCGTGCAGCGGCTGATTTATAAGTTCATTACGAGGGGCTATGTTTCACATCCATCTTTGTTGCTTGGATATGCATGAACTGTTGCTCGCCCCGCTTTCAATCAGGACTCGGCTTGCCGCTCCCCGTTTGGGATGTTTACAGATGGTGTCAAAGCGGGAAAAGAGAGAGTGGCAGAGGGAACAAGAAGAGGGATGATGAGAGGGATGTAAAACACAGAGATGATGATGGAGGAACAAAGAGGATTTAAACCAAAACATGGATGCATCAAAGCGGCTTGTTGCAATAAACAGCACAAAAGTGCGATGCACAAACGGTAAAGCTGTCGTCTGTGGGCCTGAACAGATCGGAACTAAGATAAAAAAAACTGAACTGCCATAATATAAGTGTGAATTATTAAACAATAGAGAAACTACTTTAATCTCTTCTTCTCATTCAGTTAAATCAGAGGAGGAGTCACAGCATGTAGCTTGATATTGAATAGCGTTGGGGTTTGTTTTTTCAAAGGAACAATATGCATCAATTCTGCATCAAAATATATAAAAATGACTCGGTCAGTGTTTAGTTGTGTATTTACAGTATCCCAAATGTTTCCAACAATGTTCAAACACAGAGAAATCCACCTGTTACTCAAGCTAACAGTGATTTTCATGTGGCCATCTGTCGCTACTTCCCGAGAAAGGGATGTCAGCGAACCAGGCTAAATATAACATAATTAAAATGTTTTACATCAGCCATGGTGGTTATTTGCGTTATTCGTGCAGTATTTATCTGCCCCTGACTGTAAACTAGCTGTATGCTAGTGGCTGTACCAGATAATCTCTCTTCTTTTTCCCCATTCCTCTCTGTAACGTCATGTTCATGAAGCAAAGTGCATTTTCCGCCCGGCTCCAGCCTGCAATCAAACATTAAAGTACATTAACAGCCCAAAAAATGGAAATCAGGTCCATGGATCGCTGCTGCAGTCAGGTTGATAAATAGGAGTGAAGATGAATCCAAAAGTGCAAAACTCTAAACTCTCCTACTGATGGTAAATCTGAGGTGACTCCAGGTCCGATCCAGACACACAAAACATCTCATTTTGAAGTTAATGTACGTTTCAGGTCTAAAATAATCAGGCCATGACAATAAAGACATTCAAATATGTCCACAGAGAGTGCCTTGAATTTTTCCTGTGATTTTTATGTATCCTAATAGCTCCTCTTAAAAGCTCAATATGAGTCCGGAAGGTGCTCCTACACTTACATTGTGTGCTTTAATCACTTCTTTAATTGTACTGCAGTTAATTTGAAGAGCAAAGCAAAGAGTAGACGGAGCAAAAAACAAAGAAGCCACAGAAAACAAATGTAAATGGAGCATGAAGCACCGGGCAGAAAATGGTTGAAGTCTTGGGCGGATTCCAGGAAGAACCATTATTTTCCATTTGGAGGATACTAATGGTCAACTGCTCATTTACTAATGGACCCTGCCAACACACAAACACAGGAGGAGGGAGTGGGGGAATCACATTCTCACATGTTTCAGTGCTCTTCCATCAGCCAATCAGCCCTGTTTGAAGTCATTTGGCAGATCCGAGCTCCGACTAGAAGAGAACTACCTCAGGATGTTGCATGTGCGTTTTTTGATATCCAGGCCCATGAAGGGAAAAAAAAGCTTCTTCTGGGTGGATATAAATATCACAGTGTGGAGAGAAGGCAGCGTGAGCATCGTGAGGCTTCACACGGCTCCTGGCCAAAGCTCACACGAGACATGATGCACATGAGAAAAAACGGGGAAAAAAAGAGAGATAAAACAGGCAGTAAATTGCATGAGAGGGAATCAGTTTCTCTTACGTCAGCCGCTCTTTCTTTCCAGTCCTCCCTCCTGCGCACGCGGTGTCAAAACAGCCAATTTTCTAATCAAAGCAGTTTGCTGTGTGATTAAACATGAAATGTGATTAAGACGCTGCTGAGAAAACGATGTGTTTGTGAATGCATGCCTACACACTCACACAGCATGTGCTAGTTCTGCAGCAGCAGCAGCTCGCTGCTCGTCGGGAAGACGATCTGGATGAGATCAATATCCAACTGAAGCTCTGTTCGTGGCAAAGAGGTCACGGCTGAGAGACCAATCCACTTACTTTCTGTCATGGTTCTTCATGAAGTCCCACAGATCCATCGAGTCCCCTTTGAATTTTTCCAATGACAGTAATGAGAAACAGAAGGTGAAGTAGAGTCAATAAATTGAGTTGCTTCATGTGCCAGTGATTAGTAAGTTACTTGAAAAGTGCAATCAGTTAATTCTGACATACTACACTGAGAAGGCTATTACAGCAAAAGTACTGTTACATGACTTATTAGTACAATATTCTCAAACCAGGTCCATCGAAAGGCGCCTTGAAATAATTCCAGATCCTCCTCACCCGAATGCATCTTTTATATCGAGCGAGTGTTGCAATAACAAGACATTGTGCTTCGCCAGGCAGCCTAACAATTTGGAGGGATTTATTGATCATCCAGCAGCAGCTTGCTTAGTCACGACGACTGCAAACAGAACAAAGTCCTGACTCCAGGTGTGTGATTCTTACACCCGAGCGATACTTTGGGTTTTGGCCAGCTACCAACCTTGGAGCATCAAGGTGATGTTGTCAGAGTCCAGGCTGGAAACAGGTGGGAGAATGTTGGCTGAAAAACATCGTCCCTGAGGGTGAAAACACAACAACAGATCCAGGCAGAGTGCACAGTTTGTGTTTCCTGAAATGATGTGTTGCCTGAAATGAGGTTTCTGAAGTGTTGCATTTAGTTAGACAACTTTATTCATCCTTTTGGGAGGTTCCCTCAAGGAAAGTATGAGTAGTAAACATAATATAATATAGTATAGGTGATATATATACATATGCAATAAATATACGTATATAATGTACATTTAGTCAAATGTTGTGTTGTGTTTTCTGAAACGACACTGAACAGCGAGATTAAAACACCCGAAAATGGAATTTGGCTCTGTGGATCGCTGCCACAGTCAGGTTGATAAATAGGAGTGAGGATAAATCTGCTTATTAATCCCAAAAGTTAAAGGTAATCTCTGAGCTGGAATAACACAAGCACGCCTCTCTGAGCTCGCCTCCCGATGTTAAATGATTTTGGATCGGATAAAAAAATTCGAAGTGACTCAGGGTGTTTATTCCTCCAGATGATCTGGCTCTAAGTGAAATGTTGTGTTTCCTGAAGTGCTGCGTTTTCTCGAATGTTTGCGAAATAGCATGTTTTATGTAATGTTATTCTGTATAAATGATACAAGTAAATGATACTAATGTTAGCGAGCCGGCTACGAACAAAACAACTCCCGAATAAGAAAATGTAAATTGGCCCGAACCACTTTGACAAACTAGCATGTCCCTTCTTTTTTTCCACAGAACAAAGAAAGTGGGTTCATATCAGTATTCTAAGTACTGAGACAGAGAGCAAACCGCCTCTGAATGTAAAAAGTTAACTATAATTTCAAATTGTAATATCGCACACAACTCAAGAAACGTTACAACTAAGAACTGCATTAGTGCCCGACAGCGCTGATGACTGAATTATTCATTTTCAGGACGGACTGAATACAGAAATTTCATTATTTTGCCTCGGCACCGAAGATAAAAGAGACACTTTCCACTTCTTAATTTTGAATGAAGGCTAAGTGCCTTCTGCTCCTTCTTTGTGCATGTCGACAGTTCCACGTCAGCGAGACAACATTTTAATCGGTTTTCAAAGACACAGTCATAGAAGCCCTGGCTGTGTTCTCTGTCTCCTCTAAACATGACTCGTCTTGTTGGGCAGCAGGTGGTCTGCTGGTATGGCGGGGTCCACTGAGGACTAATGATCGCTGACAGACCGGCTCCTCCAGATGGAAGTGGCATCTAACAGTCTTCGCTTGATGTGCTGTTGTCTCCGCAGCGCGTCCATGTTTCTCAGCCCAGCCTCTCCCTGGCTTCAGTGGTTTCTACGATGGCTGAACAATACGGAGAGAAGAGAGAAAATCACACTTTTTTTTTAAACAAAGATTAATCACAACTTGGCAATGGTGTTTTTTTTCATGTCACCGGCACCAAATCATTTTTAAATCATTTGTGAGATCGTGGCATCGCTGTAGCAACACAATCCCTCGTTTATAATGGTATGTTGTGACACATTTTTCCTCAGATTTGTAAATTGCCCTTGGCCATTTTTGCAATTTCAATAACACTTCGATTCATTTTTCAGCCCTAGTTTCCAACACATCCTTTTTTCTAAAACTACTGGATAAGGTCGATTGCCGCAAGACTCCCAAAAAAGACATTTACCTTTCCCAAAACAACATGACTGTTGATTGTACGTTGCAATACCATTAACAGGCGTATCGGACCATTGTATGCTTTCAGTTGGTTTCAGCAGCAATACTAAGTATACGTTAAACACTTGTATCAGTGTTTCCCACACGTATACTTTACTTGGGTGTTCCACCAAAGCATATTTGGTGACCTGTCTTTTTTTATACGTCTGAGAGAACAAGGCCATCCACGGTCGATTAACTAGTCGAAAATCTCGCTTTTCCCCTCCCGTCTTCTGTAAAACACATCGTCTGCAGAGAGAGAGGGATGCTTCCTGGTATTACATCCCTCCTGTTAATGCACTGATTATTATACAATTTCATCTACTTATAAGTACACCCGGTTGTTGCGTTCTTCAGTGCACAATGGTTTTGATCAGCTAGAATGTCATAGCTTTAGGTTTATCCACCAAAAAGTAATCCTATATGAATTGACTTGCATCAATTGGAATTTTAAGGTCACTTGGGGGCAGAGCAACAAACTGAAAACACGGTATTAACACAATGTATATTATTTCAAAGATATTGTACACTGTAAGCAAACAGTTTCCTATTCAAAATCCAGCAGACATGGAGCAAACTTAGCCTTCATTTGGATTTAGAGATGCTTTATTTCACTGGGGCTAACCTATAATAAATAACGACTAAATACAAATTTGGGAAAGATGTTAACTCTCCTTTTTGCTTCTCTTTTGGCGCCCGCCAACTCTTCATGGAACTATCCAGCTGTTTAGTAACCAAAGGCTGCATGTTAATCAGCTAGCTTTGCTCAAATCAGCTCCCTGACTGGCAAGGTTGATGAGAGCAAGTGGAGTGAAGCAAACTGTAAAGTTATTAGTTGTAAAAAAAAAGTCAAAAATGTGAGTCTGCTGAAAGTGCAGAGTTGGGTGATAATTCTCCGTGGAGAAGTCACTCTTTCACATGAAACATTCCATTCTTGATTTGAAAATACTGATCGCAGCAGCTTTAAAGTTCTTGTCTTTATTTTTTACTTACACAGTGAACAGAACAGGTATCCAAGAATAACCGCACTGAAAGCAGGAGTCGGACCCAGACTGCTTTTGTTTTAAAGCAACACTGCAACAACCTGAGGCGAGGCAACCCGAAGATGACGTCACCTTCCTCACCATTCAAATAGCCACTGTTAGCTACGTTCCTGCAGCATTCCTTCACATCCTCATCCCCTTCTTTAGGTTTCCTCTCTCCTCTTCTTCCTCCCTCCTCCCGCCTCCTCTCCCTCTCAGTTTCCTCCCCCCCTCCCAAAAAAAAATCAGTATTTTATTCCCCTCCGGTGGCATTACTGCACTCTCCACTCTTGGGATGGCATATTAAACCTCGCCTCACGATCGATCTCAGATAAACACATTATGTTCCATCTCGAGCACAAAATGCAATTCTGATCCCGCCATAATGACACGGTACGCAGGGACAAAGCAAAATAACCGCAGCGAAAAGGAACCCCCCCCTCCTCCTCCGCTCCACAAAAAGGTTTAACATTCGAGGCACAGCCGTTAACATAGTTGGTGTTTTGCTCGGAGCGCCGAAAAAACACACTGAAATAATGATGCTCACGTCGATTGCCAGTCCAAGATTCGTATATTTTTAAAAGAAATTTCCCCACACATCTGAGGTGACGTGATGCAAAAGGTGCTTCATGTTAATTACCGAGCATGTGGCTTTAAAGGTTGGCCAAGAAGAGGGAGACCTCTATCCTCAAAGCCAGCTGGAACCTTGGAGTCAGATCAAACGCCGACTGGTTGCAGACGGTGGAAACATGGCCTCAGCTCGCCAGCTTTAAGTCATTCCCAAATACACGAACACATGCAGAAATGTGATAGTGTGTATTATGTGCATCCATATTTGTGTGTACTCCCCTCAGCAGAAATGTGAGCGTTCAGCAGCTCGGTGAATATCCTAGAGTGATTTGGAGATATAAAATTCACTTTCATCAGAGGTCGGGTGTTGTGCTCGCGATCTTGGAGACGTCGGTGTGTTTGCAGACACATGTGTAATGTTGTTTTGGTGGGTTAGTGAGCTGGAGGGCTGCAGCCTTGTTTCCACAGTCTGCAGCTTTTGATCTAGATCCAAGGTTGTGTGTGTGTATGTGTGTGTGTGTGTGTGTGTGTGTGTGTGTGTGTGTGTGTGTGTGTGTGTGTGTGTGTGTGTGTGCGCCTCACAGTTAGCCATGAGGATGAAGGTCTCTTATGGCCCCGAACCCTTTAATTCATGGACACACACACACACACACACACACACACACACACACACACACACCACACTTGCTTGCTAACAGATTCTACACGGAGCTGTTGATTGAAACTTTTAGATTTTAGCTTTGGCACACAGTACGTGACTAGTGCGAGCTGGATGATAGCAGCCAAGTCAGACAGAGAATAAATCATGCGGGTTCAGCAGCAAGTTTTATCTGAATACTTTTGAATTAAATTCCAGGTCCTCAGAACTTCATCACAATCAATATTTCTCGCCCTTGCTGAAGGAGCAAAAGCAGAAATGGGAAAAGCGATACGGGAGGGGATTTTAGTGGTGTCAGGGGACAGACTGAGAAAAGACAAAGAGATCCTGAAATCTGAAGAGGACTGAGCTGGGGGAAAAACACAAATGCTTCTGGATTGCTGCAAATGCTTCGTTCAACTGTACTCGGAAAAAGTGCAATAACGGTCATCCAAGCCGGAAACTCGGGGTAGATCCAACCAAGCTGGCAACTAATGTTTCGATATTTGGTGACCAGAATTCAATGTCAGTACAAGGCCTGAAGTCAAAATACCGGTGACATCTGATGTTGTAGTTTGAGATCATGGTGGTAAGCAACCAAATTCAACATCTCTCCAACGTTGGAGGTTTCTGTCTACTCAGCGGTGGGTTTCATGGATATCTGATTTAGAATTCCAACAAAAATTTTAATATCTATCCAGCTTTGGACATTGATGTCAAGCCGATGTTCAGTTTTGGCATCAACCCAACTAAACGGTGAATGAACGCCAAGCTTCATTAAATGATTCTTTACATATTTCATCCATGTTTGTTCCCGTCACCATCTTTCAGTTCCTCCGTCTTGCGTCTCATGTCTTGTTGATACGCTGGTTCCTTGTGTCATCCCGGTTTGTACTTTTTCTTGTGCTTTTGAGTTCTTGATTTCATCACCTGTCTTTCTGTTTTTGAAGCTTGCTTTTTGTTACTTCGGTCTGCCAGCCTGGGTTGTTCCATTTGCCTCCTTTTTTGCTAACCAGAAGAGCTAATCTGTTAAATCAGCTGCTGCTTGTGAAGTTAACAGACTTCGCCTCGCATGCATCCGTTTGCTGCGGGCGTCCATGTTTTCCCGAACAGATGCACTGAGAGTGGAAGTCAGGAATACCGACTCTATCAACTATCAACCTCCGTTTTGCAATGGTTTGCAGCGTTAGTCTCAGTCTCCTCCTCCTCCTCCGCCTCCTCCTCACGGTGAACCGGACAGAGTAGATGTGCACATGATGATGATAAAGTACATCCACGTACAACATATCCATAATCTGTTTACACCACAGGCATTCATGGATTACATCTTCAATATTACAACACTGGATTCCAGTGCACTCACTCCCATAGTAATGATGGTATCACAACAAAAACACAAAGTATTACAAGGGAGCATTGAATAATACATGACATTTTCCTTCTGAAGAAAATACGACCCAGAGTGACGAGGCGACAAGAATCCTCAGCAAGAGCTGATTAAAGATTACAGACTAGAAGTTCAAGAATAAGAATACGTACGTTCTGAGTTTTATGTGTTATTTTTCCACAAATCTCAAGCAAAGGTCAAAACTAGAGATGAATCAATTCTTCCACGTACAAGTACATGCCCGTGTTACCAAAGCCGGATAAATCCTCTGTTGTTTTCCCAGAGCACATCAGCGAGGCTCAAAGGGCGACGTGTTCTTTTGTAACAGGGAACATTAAATTACAACAGTTGATTTTGAGTCGATCCTACAAACGTCGTCTGCTGCTGCTGTAAAAAACACTGAGGTAAAAGATTTAAGACTGTTTTGAGCACACACAAGAACTCTTTCTGTCTGATTTTGAGCATGCCGAGGCATCCATCCAACTCACAGGCGAGGCGTAACAAGACGCCGGTTTAACAGCATGATTATTGCACTTCAGTCCACGTTACTCCAAACCTGCTGGTGCTGACGGGGGATATGAAGTCAACTACACCCTTGGCCTTTGGATGAGGCTGCAACTCTGCCAGCGGAAGTTCACCAATGTCGAGCTCCGCTTGAAGCCAAGATATGAATTCTCTTTGCCACAGCAAGCAAATGTTTTATTTGCCCCTTCACTCGATCAAAATAGAGGTTGGCTGGCTCTCTAAAAGGTCCGTAGCTTCTGACACCAGAGCCTCTGCTGCTTCTCCAAACTCAGGGAACTGTCAGTAACATACTGACGATGGACAAATACCTCACACAACCCTTCTACAAAAAACATGACTTAACCCTTAAAGCAGCGGTCCAAAACCTTTTTAGCACCACGGACCGTCATTTGCAGTCTCCAGCAGTTCTCCACTCACCGTCCCCACAGCTCCAGTTCAGCCAACGTGATGACATTTGTCAATCTCCCTACATGTAGCTTCCTTTTTCTTAGCAGTCGTACACTCTTCTTCTGTCTCATCTTCTTTCTCCTTTTTCTTTTGCAAAGTATCTCTCCGAAGACGTTTGTTTGTTGTCATTTCAGCTAGCTTGAGGGCTTTTTTTTGAGGGTAGAACGTGACTGAAACAGATACGTGTCAAGTGCACCAAGAGGAACAGGCGGATGTTAATAAAATAAAACAACTTTCAAAGTGTGATTGGCAATATAACGGAAATAAAAAAAATGTATTTATTCTTTCTCCGGCCCGGTAACAACTGATCCACGTGGTCTGGTGGTTGGGGACCATTGCCTTAAAGGACAATTTTTCATGCAGGATGGAATACATCGCTGCTTCTAATTAAAGAACTAAACACTTCTTTCAACCCATTTGCCAGAATAAATAACAACGTGCGCTCTTGCAAACCACAGATGTTGTAACTTTACATTTCTTTTTGTTGCAGCCTAGTTTCCTTTGGTTAGGTGTAGGCACAAAAAACAAACTGGTTAGGGTTTGGAAAAGATCAAGTTTTGGTTGCAACAAACACGGCTGGCGATGTCCCATATTTGACAATATGAAAGTCAGGTAATATTCATGTAGTGTGAATATGATTCGATGCGTTTTTGTAGAAATGCCGATACGGTTAGTCGCCTGCGACGTGCACCAATTTGAACGGATTCGTGGTCGCTGCCAACATTTTCTCCTGGCAGCTGCTTCCTCCACCAGTGCCAGCCCTCTAATTGCTACCTGGACTCTTCGCACTGTAACACAGCTTGTTTATCAGCGGCTGATACGGAGCGGACTACAAGGTGACCCTGCCGAGACAGCTCTTTACCTCTCTGTCTTCGGGGACTTCATGGTCGTAATGCCACAGAGCAGGCCTAATGTAACGACCAGAGAAAGAGAGATGGTGTTACCTCACAATTTCCAGCAGCTCTTATTCGTTGCGAATTGAACCAAGGCCAGCTGCGAGAGGGACGAGGTAATTTAAGCACCTGTGGTGGATTGAAGACCTCTTGTTTCTCCTCCATCACCCTCTCGTCTTATTGCTCTCTTTCTCTCTCGTTCCACTTTCCCCTGCAGCGGTTATTCCTGCCTGCCTCTCCTGCAACAGTCCCCCCCCCAGTCCCCCGTCTCATGAGCTGAAATGATATGTACCCTCATATACAGCGGAGCATAAGTAAATAGAAACTCAGTCCCGATGTGGGGAAACGCCGGAGCGTGCGCCAGACAAATCTTCTGCCGTCGTCGTCCGCGGGGAGGAAGGGGAAAAGGAAATGTTTGAGATAACATCCTTAGCCTTTTGCTGACTGGATTTAATCTGGAGCCCAAAAACTTTGCTTTCTGCCTCACCGTCTGCGTGTCAGACGCGAGAAAGGAGGAGGAGGAAAAGTGCGAGAGGCTGTGAGAGGCTTAAGTGACTGACACAGGGAGAGTGCTGCAGAGTGCTCACACTTTGAGGGTGATATTGAGAATGTGGGAGTATGAAAGCTAGATTAAAAAAAGGCGACGGGAGTACGAGAGAGGGAAGCTGACCGAGGAAGAAAGAGCAAGAAATAATTAGGCCGAGTCTTTTTTGTGTACGAGCCCTCCTCGGCGTTTCCACGCCGTGTGCATGTACGTACGTGCTCGAGCATGTACGGCATACATTTGAGTGCTCGGATCTGCATCTGTGTGTTAATGTCCCCGCATGCCTAAGTGAGCCTGCGCATGATTAACGATGAAAGCAATCTGCATTTACGGAGCATCTTCTTTTAGAATATAATATCCCAGAAGATAGAGGAGGTGTTCTCTCTCCCACTGTGCGTGAATCCTGTTAAAGCAAAAGGAGCCTTAAAACACGGATTACGGCTTTAGACGGCTTTATGGGCCCGTACACAAAAGAAAAAGGGAGGTAATGGAGATTATATTGCGCCAACAGGCGCCAGAAAATAAGAGTTTTATTGCATTTCATAAGCATGTGCTCTAAAAAGCCCCCCCCCTCTTTTTGTGCATGCATTATTCAGATTTGTCCATGAGTTAGAGAAATAAATGATTAGGTCCATGCGTCATCTCATGCCAGACAGCACCCATCTGTGCCTCGACGGGTAACGTTAGCGAGTGTGCGCGAGTGTAGGCCGGAGTGTCTGTGCTGTATTTGTGCAGGAGGGGAAGAAAGGAAGAGCAAAAAAGAAAAAAGGGGAAGGCAACAGGGAGCATACTGCCAGCGAGCGTGCACAGCTTGAGTGTATTTTTACAGGCTTCCCGTAACAGCGAAGACAGTCTGGATGCTGCTGGGTGCAAGGCGTGTCATTAAAAGTTTCGCAGCCGCAGTGGATGGCTGTCAGAGCCCATGCCAATTAGTGCCACTTTAGGTGTCAGTCTGGTAGGCAGGAGAGACGAGAAGGCGAGGAGGCTGAGAGGAGCACCAGGAGCACCCTGCTGACTGAGGCTTCCTGCTCGGCTGAGCGTCCTACAAAACATCGGCTCGGCTTGATACAAACAGAAGCAGGAGGCTCGGTCTCGTCCACGATTTTATGAATAAAGGCTGCATCCATACATCCGAGCCGGGGGGAGAGCACCCCGTGACGTCATGCCTAAACAAATCCATTGCCCTGCAGCGATGAATTGCTGCCGTTTTCCCTCCTTCTAAGCGTTCAGTAAAAAAGCATTACTAACATCAACATCGAGAGTCAAGACAAACACACAAGTGCTGCGCTTCTGATCTACTGGCCCATATTACTGCAGCTTTGACAGCCTTTTTCAATTTCCTTGCACCGTTAAAGGCACCCTGTGGAGTTTTTGACCTCTAGTTGTGCTGCACAGTGATGTTCAGATGAGCCGGCGCCGTTATTGTCTGCAGTGCGCACAAGGACGCACACACGCGCGTCACAAGAGTGCTGGTGATGTGCTGTAAAAACCCATTTCTGCAGTAAACTGTTGTTGGTTATGTGCCGTAAAAAAAGGCAGCAATACGGCCATAAAAGAGGAGAGGGAGAGCACACAGCGAGGGTTTTAAAATATTCAGGAGAAGGCTTTGGTAATGTTTTATTACACCTTCAGGGTGACGTAAATGTGTTTTAACTGAGAAACAAGTGTAATCAAAACTTTCTTTGTTTACAATAAAACTCTGCACGGTACACTTGAATCAGTCTTAACCCGTTAAAAGGATGGATGAGTGTCACACACAGGATTATACCAGTAATAAAAGCAAAATGGTAATAACTCAGATTTTTACTGTGTCGTATACTTAGCTACCAGTGTGGACCCAACCGAGGAAAGTGTGCCAACAAACTCAAACTCCAAACCATCAATCCAAAAACCAACACCTCTGCTTTTCAGTCAAACCACAACAAAACACCAAGCGAGTGAATCATTTGCAACCAAACCGACCCGTCACAGTTAACCCTCATCGTCCCAACATATTAACATACATGGACTACTGACTACTGACCTGTAAAAACAGGCTGCTATAATTATTCTATGCATGCAAGTTACAGTTTATATGCATGTTCTTGTAAAGTTTCCGACATCGTGTTTCGGTGTTGCATCCCTCCTCTGATGATGTATGATGTTAGCCGTCGCTGAGCTCAGCTAACGTTAGCAGCGTTCTTTATTATTTCGCGACCCAACTGACAGGCCAAAGTTGTGGACGATCATGCTTCTCCATCTCAGACGTAGCAAATGGCAGTGGTGTAAGTAAGGCAAAGAGAAATCACCACAGCTGAGGACGCCAAATAGAAATGGGTCGTAACAAAAGAGACCGACGATGGTAGTTTTCAGTAAGTTTGAGGTTGATTGTGAGTTTATTTCAATTAAATATTGAGGTCGTTCATCACTTTTTAATTTGTTCTTTCAGTACAAAAAAGAAGACAGAGACCTCGGTCTCAGTGTGATCCCCGGTCAAAATAAAAGGGTGAAGATGTGTAATTGAAATTTGTACATAATGTAAAATGAATGGCGCTTCCATAGAGATGTGAACACCACGCGCCACAGAGTTAAATAATCTAACTTGGCTCACACTGGGCCTAATGGCATGTGACAGGAGGAGCACAAATGTGCTACCTTCCTGTCTGTGTTTCGTGGGCGAAGGACACATTTACGAATTAGATTTTCCAGCATTGGCCAGTTTTCCTCAGTCCCATGATGCTCGTTGCTGCTCACTGCAAGACACGCGAGCAGTTAGGGTCATTGAGAGAGCAGATAAGGAAATCTGTGTCCGTCTGCCTCACAGTGACTGACAGGGTACCCCAGGAGCCAGACTCACTGCTGTTTTTAAAAAAGCATGGATCAGAAAACAATGATGTGAAGTTATTAAGAAGAAATTGATTGTCAGAGGCAGAAAAATATTGGATGATAGAATAAAACACTTGTGAGATACGACAAAAGCCTGCCTCAGAGGTCCAAAAATGCAATTTGTTAAGGTGTTAAAAAGCAAAATAACAAAAAAGTATAATGCAGAACATAATAATAATAAAAAAAGGGCAGATTGAAAAGCTGGCTTATACTGCGGTTCAGCATAATGCTACATCGGTATGTGTTGTCGACGGCTAATGTGCCAAGTAGCGAAGCAAACTCGGGTTTCATGGTGGGTTTTTTTTCCTCCTTGTGGAAACTGTGCAGAACTAAAGTTTGACCGGGTTCAGAGAGACTTGAGGGGCAAACAGTGTTGAACAGTGCAGGCAGACAACAGAACGAGCTGGAGGGCATTTCAGAGTCAAGCCGCAATATTGACACTAGTCGAGAGCTAACTGTGTGCTGACATCCATTATGTATGCCTTACCTATTCATATTCTGGGGTTTGGAGGGGGTGGTGGCACTTATTCCACTCTGCACTGAGCTAAAGGAAAGAAAACACAGTCTGTGACAGTTTAATTCATCTTTCAAGGGGCTGAAACTGATGATATGTTTTGTTTCTGTATTCCAGAAACATTAACAAGAACAGGTATAGGCTTTGTTATACTCATGCAGCACCTCAAGCTTGTGTCCAAATAGTAAAATCAATACGTTTTAATCAGCAGCCAAGGGTCAAAACCCCGTTAATCAGCCAATAAAGGCGAGCTCAACCAGGCGGGGTGCGAGCCAAAGCAGTGAACACAGCAGTCAACAGAATGAATATTAAATAACTGCCCGAGGTCGTGACACGCTGTGCCTGAATCCAGCCTCACAGAGTCGCGAGTGTGGCAGTAAACCTGTGTTGATTCGCATTTAAAAGTTTTTTGTTTTGTTGTGTCAGAGATGTATCATTTCAGACAATGGGAATGATTTATAACAAACTACATATTTAAAATCTCACATCTTACATACAAAAAAGGAGAAGGCAGTGGAGGTGGTATTTGTTGCAGCGGCACAACAACAAGCCTGTGAGAAAATCTTTAAAAAAAGGCGTAGCTAGTGTGTGTTTGTATCTACCATATCGATAATCTCGGTCGGAGTATTTTAGAGGAGTGTTTGGGGAAAACAAATTCACTGAAACTCGCAGAGATCATGCATCCACAGACGCTATTACAGAACAATGAATCAATTATAACCAGGTTTCTCCGAGGCTATTGACGGAGGACTGATGAAAGGTTGCAAAACCCAAAGACCCTACTGGAATCAATGTGGCATTGTTTTTGTTCCAATTATGCCGAGCCTTCTGGAGATGTCACACAGATTTGTCCACAGGCTGTGATAGTTAATTTGTCCAGTACACTTTGTGATATGAGAAGAGACAAACTGAAACTGTGAGTGGTCCCATTAATTAAACTGCTTTCCAGCTGTCGTCTTGCCTACGAAAAGTTTATTTCTTCAATATGCGGTGAGAGTGGAGCAAAGCTGAAAACGAAAAGGTGCCCTTCTGTTACTTTGTATTTCATCTTTTTGTCAATTACCTCATTCGTACCTCCAAACATTTTGATTTGTAATGTGGTTTTCATACTTTTCCTCAGTGAGACATCTGCTTTCAAAGTCAGTATGATTCATCCTCTGGGGAGCGTGACGTTTATTACAAATCTTCATGGCAATCCATCGCTTAACTTTTGAGATATTCTAGGCTGGATCAAAGTGGTTGACAGGCTGACAGAGCAGCATTGTTATGCATGGCTAAAGGAATCGTGGTCCCCAGAGGATGAACCATACAGATCCTCGTGTGCTCCAACATCACCATGAGGTTCACATTTATGGTTTGAAGTGTAAAATGTGCTGGCTTTGTTGACACCCTGAGTTTTCCTCTAGCAACGTCCAGAAGATGCACTGGTGCAAAATTGTGTATTCATGGTTCCCAGATGATAAATCCTACAGACAGGTTAGCCTGCACATTTTTATCTAGTGCCCGCACGTATCTCAGTATCTCAACAAAGATTAAATAGGTTGCCATGAACTGTTGTACTACACGACATGGTCCCCAGAGGATGCATCAAACTGACTGATGTAAAACTGTACCAGCAGGTGCCACCCTGAGGTTCACATTTACTGTATTAGCCATGAAGTTTTAACCATACGGTTACGTCCCTGTCATGATGTAATGAACTGTAATAACTTTATTTATGATCAAATGTCTGCAAAACTGACAGCATTCTTGTCAAACTTGAATGATGAACAATGCTTCATTTTTCCCAGATGATGAATCATATAGACTTTGCCAATCAAGTCAGCAGGACAGCCTCAGCTTTTATCATGCTAATTAGCTAAACATGTTAAAATTTAGCATGCAGAAGGTGAACGTGGTTGATAGATTACCTGCTTAACAACAGCACGCTAGCATCATAATTGTGAGTTAAAGTGCAGCCTCACAGAGCCGTAGCGTGGCTGCAGACCCTCAGTGCTGCTCATTCACTCTGAAAATCTTGTAAAAAACTTCTGCAGCTACTCAAAGTTTAGTAGTGAGAAGTGGACGAGTTTTGAACTTTTCAAAATTGAAGGTCAAGTTGCCTGAGGAACATTACCTCACTGTTAGTTTCACCTGTTTTTTGGGGGTTTTTTTAGACATAAAGTTGAACAACTACTTCTGCCTGTGCAGCAGCAGCGCTGCCACACTGCAGCATGTAAGCAGACAGTATATTGATTTCAAATATTAACACTTGTGATGACTTGCAGTCAAGAGAAAACATCTTGTACAATTTCAGCGCATCTGATTTTCACGATCTGTCCTCATTCTGCATTAATGCTGGTTACACTTCAGAAACTAAATTACATATTTGTATATAGATAACAACCTTGTGATGAATATTAAATATATCTACCGAGCAATCATCATTAGAAGCTCTTTTCTCGTTTAATAAAGCAATTACTTTATGTCAGCAGAGTCACTCAGGGAAACCCTTGGACCTCTATTTAAAAACTAAATGACACTGAATTATACATTACCACAAGTTCATTACCATAAATATTGCCGAAAGTAATTATCTCCCGGCTGCTCAAGATGGAATTTAGTTTTTCAAAATGTTCTCTTTTTTCCCATATAAGCCCCGTTCATTATTTGTAAATTTGAAAATTACCAGGGTGTAAACATGAAGTTGAAATTGACAACATCTTTCATCCGACCACATTGAACCAACCTCTTATATCCATCTTCGTAGATCCGACATCAGTACACAAGCTCTGATGTATGTATCCCCCGTGAGTGCTCGTGTAGAAGACGTGTAGATGCCAAATGAAATCAGCTATGCAGAGTTTAGAGTGAGTACAATATATTGGACGCACTGTAGACGCTGTGCATGAAATGCGCTTGCAGATGACACTGACTTACTGAGCGTTGTGCATAAATCAGTGGGATCGCCCCCTCATTTGCTTTAAAAGGCGATAAAGTTCAAGTGTTGAATATGCAAGAATAATTTAATGACTATGAAATCATTTTTAATGACGATGAAAAGGGAGTCGTTGAAGTTTATGATTTTATTTGAATGATTTTTCAACTTTGTTAGCTTGTTGGCTACATGGCTTCAATTAGGAAAAGATTGAATCACTTCCAGATGTTGTGAAAAGCTAATATCTAGAAAAAATATTGGATTAAGCAGGTTATTATATTATTCACTTTGTTTCCAGGAGGTAGATTAGAAGATCATCCGCGCTCTAATGTCTGTATCAAGTGTAAAACCCTCTGTGACGCCACCAGCTGGGTTTTGGCATTAGGTCCTTCACCATCTTGGATTTTCAAGGCTGAAGTGATCATATTTGGACAAAAAGGGTGTCGCTAAAGAAGATATCCTGATATATCTGCTTGAGAACACGAAGGCACAATGTGGTTGCAATTTGTCAGTCACAAGGAAGCTTGTGTCGTCTATTTTACTTTAACTGTGCGACCATACTTCACAAATAAACATCATGCTGCCTTGAAGAAGGCTTGACACTATAAAATGAGACCATAAACTCATTAGGAAACCGTTTACTGTGGTAATGAATCCAAAGAAAAGTGGTGTAATATTCTCATAAGCTTACATACAATTAGATTGATTTACTACACCGGTGGAGTCGCCCCCTGCTGGCCATTAAAAAAGGATACAGGCAGTTTAACGCGTCTACGCTCTGTCTATATGTTATACAATCAATGGTCTGTATGGTAAATAGCAAGTAGGATGTTAGCTTAGCTTAGCTTAGCATAAATATGCTATCTTACCCTGCAGCATGTCTTCAACTTTAATCCACATAAAACAAATGGAGGTCATGTGTTGGACTCTTCCTGGAAGTCTTGTGGTGACGGCACGAGTCCTGCTAACGACCAATAGCTGGGAAAAGCTAACCGTCCTCTGGCTCCAGCTTCACATTTAACACACAGACACAAGAGTGATATTGATTTCTCTATGCAACCCTCAGCAAGAAAACTAATTTATAAAACATATTTCACAAAAAGACGTGAGACAGAGAAGGGAGAAGAAGAAGAACAAGACACTTTTAAAGTTAGCAGGAGTCTTGAGATTGTGTAGCGCCATTCAGACATATTGGCACTGGAGACATGAAAACCAATTATATCAAAAGTAGTTCACAGTGTTATTGAGGCAGTTTGCTGAAGGCTATGATAGGCGAGGGTGCCACTTCTGTTGGAGTGAACTTTATTACAGGGCAAGAATATCTGCAGCTGGAGGGGACGACGATGAAACAAGAGCTGAGAGGGCGTCGGGGTCAAATTTTACATTTTTCCACTTCAAAACCAAATGTTTTCTGGCTGATGTTCAAACTCATCATCAGGGATTGACGAACATATTTACTTTTGCATATATTACGCCGGAGCAGATTGTAATGAGCGTCATTTGTAAGCACAGTAATTTCCCCTTTGTCAATGTCACAGCGATGAATAACACCTGTTAATGCAGACAAACGTTGGCATCTGCTTCCATAGGAAATACATTTCGGGTATGATGTTTAAAATCCGCAACCTCTCTCTCTCTTGAGTCATGACTCCATGCAGAAATTGTTTATTTACTGATTTTACTGCAGACATGGGAGGCGAACTCAGCTTGCGCCATCTATTGTTAGATAAAGAAATGAAATGATATATAAAAACAAACAAAAAAAATCATGCATTTGATTTACTGTGACAGAATGAAATGCGCACCAGGAGGAGGGATTAAGCTGATCCCCACCAACAAGAAAATGTAATGATCACAGGCATGAAAATCAAACACAGAACAGAAATCCCTGCTTTTTCCCTGAGGCAAATCACACACACACACACACACACTACAGGCTGCAACTACTACGGCCCACAATGCACCTGAAGCGAGATGTGCTGCACTGTAAGAGGAACAGCGCCCTGTCAAAAGAGGCCATTTTGCTGCTGCCTTCTGGTCGTCTTTGCAGTTTCAGCTCATCCTCCCCCAGACACAGTAGCCTTAATAACCTCTTAGATGCTATGTAACAGCTCCTCCCCTGAGAAATGGCTGCCAGTCCGCCAGTCCGTGTGTGTGTGTGTGTGTGTGTGTGTGTGTGTGTGAGAGGAAAGGCTGGGGAATGTGTTTAGAGCAGAGATGCACATATCAGTACAGTCTTTTTTTTTTCTTTTTTCCACTGGATGTACTTTATTAATTTATATATATTCTGCAGCATCCATTCAGATTATCCGTCTGTCTTTCTCTTTGCACCACACTCACGGTATCCGATTCACTGCAACATGCAAAAAAAAATCTAATTACCAAATGATAGTTATTGTAAGTCGTTCCCCATCTTTAGATACACATTGATCATGATGATACAAAGATGCCGTACTCCAACTAATGCATGTACTTCACCGCCGCTTCAAAGAGAGGCGCTTCACACCCCCTGCAGCCTCTCAATAATGGACCAGGGCCCCTTAAGTGATCTCTAATGGAAGCTCTTATGGGAGGAGGCTCTCATTCATATTCCATATTTCATCCTGCAATACCACCACTGCTGCAAATGGGTCAAAAAGGAAAATGCCATCGCACACGGGCTTTTTGACTCTCCAGGGAATTGCCGTGGCCCAGAGGGGATGAGGCTGCTGGTAATCCAGATTATATTGGGTCCCCTTCTAACCCTCCCCTTCTTTTTTTTTTTTTTTTTCCTCCCCTAATCTGTATTAATCCAAAACAAGCGGCGTGTGGCATAAAGAACATGCCAGGGCATATGTGGTAGTGTTGACAAATATAGTTTTACACATCATGCCCAGACAGGCTGAGGGAGGAAAAAAAAATAAAAAATCTGAATAGTTTGACATTTGGAAATATGTTTCAATCGTACCTCATGTTCATTCATAGCCGGTTGCTCTGCCAACTCGAATCCATTCATCTGGGTGACTCAAAAAGCGCTCTACAATTTGTGTATTATGCAAATGCCTTTCCGCGCAACCTCCACTGTAATTTCTGATGAAATTAATCAACGCCGTTAGGGTGTAGTTAGGAAAAGGGGATGCTCATTGAGAATTATGACACGCTGGAATCAGGGATCAGGCGGAGGAGGAGGAGGAAAAAGAATGAAGAGAGAGAGAGCATGCCTTGCTAATTAGCCACCTGCAAACAGGCACACAACCCGCGAACGCTCGCACAATGTTGTGACTTGTTTTCTCCATTAGCCGGTGAGCAGAACACGGCTCAAACCTAATGCCTCGTAATAGACGAAACCACAGCGGCTGTTAGGCCGACATGAACGCCGTCGCCGATGTCACTGGAATACAAAATATCAGAAAAGGGGAGACAGAGAGCGCAATCAAATATTGATGCGCTTTACAGCAACATCTGCTGTGCGCCATTTATGAAATATTGAGGGAGACACACGGTGCTTTGTCATGATCCGGGAGCTCCGGATTTTACAGTATATGTGCTGAGCTGTGGAGCCGAGCATGAACGCAGAGCCACTGGAGTCGGAGGAAGGGAAGAAGGAGAAAAAAAAAGGTGGAGGGAGGTGGGGGCAGAAAAAAAAATCCTCTTATAAATGTCTGGTGTGAGAGAGGAGCAGACACAGACGCATTAACAGTGAACTCTCAGGGGTAATTTAGGCCAAGAGTGGTGGCATTTCATCTGCACTTTTTATGTGGACTTGGCTAATGACAGCGCGATAACAGCGAAGGCCGGCACACCGAACAATCCCCAGATATTTCTGTTGTTTTACAGCCTGCCAAAAAAGCCTGCTAAATGGTGGTGCTACAAGAGACGGGAGAGGATCATGGGATAGCACTTCCAGAGAAAGCTTTTCTCACCCACCCGCCCCCCCACCGAGAACAACAACTCCTCATCTGATTCAAATGAGCATTTATTGGCACGAGGGTTTCGGCTAAGATAATGCCAAAGCTAAATTACATATTACTGAATGATGAGATTTTAAATCCATCCGTCCTGCCTGTTTTCAATGGGGGAAAAAAAGGTGCAGCTGACATTTATTTCGGGGTTTAAATGTCTCTGCAGTAGTCGCGGCTGTTTACCGACTCTGGTGCCGACTGGCAGCGGCACAAACATGATCCCCAGATGCCAACTGGACATTGGTGCATGAATACATCTTCCGTCCGTCTCAGGGGAGCGGCGGTCAAATATCATTCAGTCAGCATCAAGTCTGATGAGAGACTGAAGTCAAAGATACTTTGTTGTCACCGACCTCCTCGGTGCGCCTGATCAGCACCGCCTCTTCGATCGATGCAGTGTGTCTAATGCAGAAGACTTTAGACTTTTAAAATCTGTCCTCAAGAAAAAGTACTGAAGTGAAAGTGAAAACTATCATTTGAGAAACCTGCTCAAGTAATTCTAAATTAAAAATGACCTTGTTTAGAATGTATTGAAAGTACAAAAACAACAAAAAAAAATGTTCCTTTTCAGTAGTTTTTAATTCTTGATTAATTGCAGTCACTTGCTTATTTAATGCACACCAGTTAAAAAGCCCTTCAGACTACTCGCTAATGTCGTTAGCTAACATAGCTAACGTTATCTGACTAAAAAAGGGTGCCCAGATTTGGCCAAGGACAGTCGCTGCAAGCAGCCTTTTTATTCTGGGTCATTATCGCATATTGTGGTCAGAGGATAGTTGTAAGAGAGATATTAAAAAGGCAAATGTAGGGTGGTATAAAAATGATTGATAAGATTGAAGATTTGGCCGGGGATGGTTGCTGGGAAGCTGCCTAATGTTCTGGGTTTTGCTCGGTCATCGTTGCACCGTTGAATAGAGACAGCTGGTGGAGGTTCTCCTCCCAGCCCACGCTCCGTCGGTGCATTCAGAGCAGGATGGCTGTATGATTACTATCCTCAGACTCCACCCTTCTGTTTTCATTCACCTGTTTTCCTCCGTTCCCGTCGCGCTCCCATCGCTGCATCTTTCTCCTCTGACCGCGTTCAGGGACCCGCTAATTCAAAAGACCAAGCGGCACCTCATATCTGCGATCAGTCGGGTTCAACCGAACTCCCCTTAGCCCTGTCGACACATCCCAAGTTCAAAGAAGACAAAAGGAAGAGTGGCTGTGGGAAGAGTCGGCGCCCCCCCTCCCCCTCAACTCCCATAAATCTTTTAATCACGACACTGACAGATTTTTTTTTCTCTCTTCTATCTCCCTTGATATGCCAGTATTTTCTGCTCTCCTTCTCTTTCTTCTCATGTATTTAACATCCCCCCCCTTCCCTTGCTCTCTCTTCCTCCCCTCTCCTCACGGCAGTCTCACCAAATAGCCGATTCTTCTTCTCCTCTCCCTCTCTGTTTGACAGCACTCTCCCTTTTCCCT
>CAEMYA010000073.1:933008-950800 GCA_903131615.1 Diplodus sargus
CCCCCCCTCGTTGTCTGCCTACTGTAGAGCCTTAATGAGTACACTGGCAAGGTCTGTAAATTATTCAATAACTGGGAGAAGAATCTCTGATTCTCCCCCACCCTCCCCTCCCCCCTTGTTATTCCAAAAATAGACTCTTATGTTGGGAGTGAATCATTCACAGCTATTAGAAATAGAGATGCTCATTGTTCCTCCCTGATCCAGAGGTGCGCAGCAGATTTGACACAGCAATGTGAAATATTGGGATAATTATGATCCCATTACTTTCCATTTGCTGACACTGCTGTGCAATGTGACAGTGTGCTGTGCCAATAAACCCTAAAAATACCATCACGTGGGAAACCATGAAATGACGACTGTGTAGGTCTTTAGTACCAAAATCTTAAAATCTGATCGCCTGATCAGTGTTGAAGGTCAGTTTCCACCTCCCTCGGCACAATCTGTGTGACTCAAAAGCGCTCTAAAACTAATGATTTACACAAAACGCTTTCCAATCTGACCTTCAACGGTACTTTTAATGCATTTTTTGCCCTCTCGCAGCATCGATCCGGATCATATTTTCAGCTTCAGGCATGGCAGTGTCAGTCAAGCCGTCATTCCAGACTCATATCTCAACAATCATTTAAACGGATTGTAATCACATTTTTCACAGACATTCACGGTCCCCAGAGGATGAATCCCATTAACTTTGGTAGTCACCTTACTTCTTCCTGTAGCACCACCAGCACACTGACATTTTGTTTTTCATCAGAATGTCAACAACTAATCGCAACACCTGGTGCAGATGGTGTCCAGAGGAAGACGCATAATGGCTCTGGTGATCCCCTGACAGAATATTGAAAGAACAAAATAACACTTTAGCTAATTAGCCAAATTAATCAGCAAATGTAAGCCTAACAGCACTGAAGACTGAAGGTCCCCCATCACTTCGCCCTGCCCCTCTGTTTTGGGTAATACAGTTAGTTTTAGGGCCCTTTAAATGGACGGATTCCAGAGGCACCACAAGGAAAAGAAAGATTTTTGAGTCTTATTCCCAACTCATCAAGAACTGATGCTTTGGGATGGCGGCTGACCCGTCCTACAATCCCAGAGCGTCAGAGTCAACTTTCTTTGTCGATGACTCTGCTTTTTGAATATCAGTGCAGGCCAGCAGGGTACAAGAGCCTGGACTGCTAACGTCTGCCTAAAAAGCACCACTAGTTAACAGGTAATGAACTACTGATGACTTGATTGACTGAAATTCTAAACAGAAGATATGCAAAATGTCTTTGTACTGCAAGAGAAATCCGCACAGCTGAAGACAACATGTTGGAAATACCTGGTTGTATCTGTTTTCCACCGATGCCCCTCATCGCTCTTTTGTGAAAGGGGGCACCTGAGACCAGGGTGGAGGGTTTAAAATTGGATGTTGGGCCTTAGACTTTTAAAGTTTAATGTCCTATAATGAGAGGTTCTTTGTGGTATACCAACAGCACAGATGCATTAAAAGCACATCAAATAAACAATGTTCCAAGCTCTTACATAGCAGGCGTAATAAATGTCAGGCAGCCAGTTCAAGGTGCATCAATAACTGTATACTTGTGTAATTGTCACAAAATCAATAGGATGTATACGGCATATCCTTAATGTGTCCATGTGTTCTGCTTAAGTACAGCCTCACAGAGCTGCGAGCAGAACTGTAGGCTCCTTAAGTCTTGTTTAAAAAACAGAAAGCAAGCCTGGCAAGAAGATTCTGGTGCAAGACGGTGTTGAGTTGCATCATGGGAAATGTAAGATATCAAGGGTTTTGGAGTTCGACTCAAGGAAAACAGTGTCAGGACATTTTGTCCTCTTCCACATCGATTTAAACTGTACACTGTATATTTTGAAAATCAAGGAAAGTACAGACAGACAATGTGAAAGTACCTTAAACCTGCATTCTCTCAAATGCTTCGAATGTTTCAAACAAAAGTCTGATTATATATAAGCTTATGAAAAAATGACCCTACTTCCTGCTTGATTTGCCACCTCATTTAACAGTTTCCCAATGAGTTTATGGTCTCAAATGCCAGTTTGATGTCTTCTGTAACACAATATGATGTCTATACTGTAAGTAACGATCCCATTTAGAGTGAAATAGATGAGGAAACAGTGTACGCATTAGGATGTTGCTAACTTGCAATTTACAAGTCATTACCACCTCGGGTTCTTAATTAAATCAGGATGCATTTCCCTAGATTCACTTGACTCTGCCTTTTGCAATATGATTCTTTAGTCATATCTGTCTTAACTGGTTTAATAATCATATTTCGAAATGTTTTTTCTCCTGTATCATCATCATTGTTTGACATGTTGGAACAGGATACGTATACATTTTTTTCCTGGAGATGTAAGATGTATGTCTCCCTACATAATGAGTTACAAGCTCTCTTAAAAGCTCTGTAATATAAGCCGGGCTTGAATCTATTTATTACTCTGAAGGTAATCAATAAAAACGCTTTAAACCCGATGGGAAGCCAGAGTGAGGCAGAGAAACGTGGGAGAGATCTGATCCCTTCATTTAGTTATAGATAAAAGCCGCTGCTGCTGCAGAAAGTTGTAACAAGCCTCGCAGTCTAATCAAGGAGGCAAAATAATTACCAGAGGATGCAACAAACATGTGACAGACTTCTCCATCCTCTAACCTGCATGTTCCATGTCGATAAGTGCGTGTTTTAGCATTGAAAATACACCGTTTATAGTAAGAGCCCTGCAGCAATACACACCTGGACTTGATTTATTCCCCCATCGCATCGGCTAATTAACTGTTGTTCAATTTAAAAACGTTCGAAGATGCATCAAACTGTATCAGACCATCGTACAAAACTACACCTTTGAATGCCTCTGGAGGGCAGAAGGAGGAAGAACAGTGGTTTACTTTTGATTTAAAAGACTTTTGGCTAAAGAAAATGGTGCATATCTCTTGAAAAAACATCGGTGAACTCGACTCACTGACAGTTTTTAGCGGATAAAACAGATTTAAACAAACAGGGTGAATTACATTTACATGTAAACACTGCAGCCTGTCCTGTGAAGGTAATAGAGGTGAAACCTGAAGGCCTAATCCTCAACGGTGCGGCATAGTCCACCAGTCCAGGTCCACTCGCAATTTGGGCACGGATAATTGGACTCTTTGGAGGGTTCCCGTCTCGTTGTGTTTTAAATTGCATTCACATAACAAAGTCAGAATTATTTTGTGGCTGTCCAGGTCTGCTAATTGGGATTCTACCTGAAGCTTGTCTTGTTTCCGTCTATATTCATCCATCACTCCACTCCGGACCGGAGAATCCTATCATCTTTTAGTTTCTCTACACAATTCCACGGCCACAACATATTAGATTAACTTTTTATTTTCAATTTCATGCTCAATTAGACAGCAGTGGGTTCACGTTCGTAGATCAAAACCACATGTAATTCATCGTAAAGCCATAAATTGGAGATGTGACGTTTCTCGGTGAGTTTAAAATGATTCTGATAAAACTATGAGTCTCCTGTGTTGGTTTCAGGTGGTCACTTACTTAATGGCTGCATTTTAAAACCACAGGTATTAAAAACTGATAATCCTTAAGATTTGATTTGGGAGAACTATAGCAGCTCTAATAGTGAGTTCATGTGGTGTCGGAATAATCAGAAAAACATGTTTCCAACTGGGAAAATTTGACGTGAACGTGCCCTCAAGTCGGAGCAACAGCTCAGAAAGTTCGAGAAGATTTCGGTACACGAGTTGTTTACACGCTGGGTGGAGGGTAACATGTATATTTGTGGAATATATTCTTATTGATTTTCCTTTGCCTAAATGCTCGAAGTAATTAAAAAGCCAGACAACATTTTGGCATATATGTTGCAACCACATTTCGACCTGATGAACACGAACGCACCGAAGTCGGAGGAACAACTTCCAAACGTGGGAAGTGGAATCATCCAAGGAGCACTTGAACGCAGCATGATGTCACTGATGAAACACATAACATTCCTGTTATCATCTCAGAATAACAGTCAACTAAAAGTGAAGCTGCAGAAGTCAGAAATGTTTAGTTTGCGTGAGCAGTAACTTAAAGTTGGAGATTTATGAAAAAAAAGGTGCCATTTGTAAGAAAGGTTGATTTTTGAATCTCATTCTCAACTCGTCAGTAATTGCTGCTTTGGGGCATCGACCGACCTTCCTACAAGTCCAAAGTGTGACTTTTTGATGAGTTAGGAACAAGACTAAACTTTTCTTACAAATAGGTGCAGAAATTGATTTATTTTATTGGTGTATAAATCACCTTAAACCAAGAACTGTTGTTTTCTACACTCAAGAAGAAGCCGTATATATCCAGGTCCTCCTCCGTGGGGTGTTTCAGCGCCATGTTTCGACAGTAACCCAAACCCGACACATCAAAACAGGTTCCTGAGTGGGCCTTGTATGTTTTTAGTTGCCACCATAGGAGAGGATGAGACAAGTCAGCAATGAGGCTGGTATTACAGTGTATTGTAATCCGTAATGCTGGATTACGTACGTATATATGAATCCCTTCAAAGCTTGTTTTGTGCAGAGGCTCCGCCCACAACCAATTACAATACATTGTTTAATGTTAATTGTCAAAATACTATATCACAAACTATACCACAGTGTTTGAATTCATGACATGAACATAAATTTGACATTATCTTAAATCACCCGTGTGAAGGATTTAGTGGCGTCCAATGTTGAGGTTGCTGACTGTAACCGACTGAATAGCAGGTGTTTGGTTAAATTGTCTCTTCTAGGCTACTGTAGAAACGTGGCTCTGCAACATGGCGGACTCCACTGAAAAGGTTTAATCCCTCTGTAGAAACAAGAGACTCATTGTAAGATAAAATACACAACAATTCTTAGTTTCAGGCCACTGTAAATCATGCACACCTGTCCCTTTAACTGCAACCTTTACTTTATTTCATTGTGACGCAGTCTTGTCTATTAGAAAATCTTGTGATATGAAAAAAATAAAAAATAAATTAGAACCACCACTCTGCTGTGAGACAGAAATGCCTGCCGGAAACCACGGTATTAAAGAATCACCAAGGGAATTGACATTTGTATGGGCTCAGCATTATCATCTCAAGCATACAACATGACTGTACACACACACACACACACACACACGCACACACGCACACACGCACACACGCACACACACCTCCCCCGGATCCAACACTCCATCATACGAGGTGTCAGAAGAGGATCAAGAGATGATGAAACAGCTTCATGTGCTGTATAAGACACCGTGCTTTTGATCAGATTCCCTTCCCCCACCTCGTCTCTCTCCCTCCCGCTGCTTCTCTCCTATTTCCCAGCTGATGTGGGGAGGAAATATGCCTCCTTGAAAAATGAAACAGAACAAACAAATGAGATTGGGTGTGTTGACCTCACTTTGTAATACCCCATAAAACACGACTACCGATGCGGGGCGCGGTGTGTTCAAGTAGATACACTCACACAGAATAGCATGTCTGCTGCTGGTGTGTTTGGTTTGTTGGGGGAGAGAGAGAAAAAAAAAGGGCATGTTTTGTTTTCGAGAGAGGAGAGAAAAGAAATTCACAATTCATTTTTTTCCTGGGATGAAAATGTATGACCTGATTAATTAGTGGATATGGCAGGAGCACAGGAGGGAGGAGACGAAGACAGAGAGGTGGGAGGGAGGGAGCCGACAAAGACGACAGATGATCTGTGGATGTGTGCAGAAGGTGAAAGGATTGTCGGTACAATCCCTCCGTTTTGCATGTGTGTGTTTGCACATTCGGCAAGCTGACATGTACATCAGTGTCGGATCAGAGTGTTGTGCATCGATGTTTGCCACCGGAAACGTCACACAACCTCATACAAGAAACATAAAAACACTATAATAAAGGTCTACATTCCTATTTTGCTGGTTTCTGTAAATCACTGCAATAGCTTCATTGTTAGTCGTATTAGTTTCAGAAATACGTCCGTCTGCATTTTAAATTGTGCTGCATCTTTGTCACAGTTTCAATTTCGTAATCTTTGCTCATGTGGATGTGTCCGATCTGCAGCTTGTTATCATCCGTTGAAGACGTATCCAGGTTTTGCCAGAAATGATCGTTAAAATGCAGCATTTTCTTCTGTTGCTATGACGGTTGCTATGGACTCCATTGCTGGAACCGCGTAGCTCACATGTTTGAATCATCGTCTCTGCGTTGTGCAGCGATCTGAGCCGATGACGCAGCTCTCATTTGGTTTTCTGACAGTCTGGCACGTGTTAGAATTTCTGTTAATGATATCCTCATCTATAAAAATCACCATGGCAGTTCAGCAGTAGCATAGATTGGTGTCACATTGATGCTTTGGGTTAGTGAGAAGAGCCAGTCACCACCCAACAAGCAAGTTAGGAAGGAGGCAAAGACTCAGAATCTGATATATAAAGCCAGAAACCAACTTTAAATAGATTGTGCTGTATTTTGGGTCGATACATCTCTTAAAAGTATCTTGAAAATCCATTTTTGTACTAAAAATGTGACGCAAACCTCCATAAAAACACTATTTTGTTGCAAAGTTTGGGGTATTTGTCACTAAAGATTTCTGTTTTTTTCCTTTTTTTTTTATCTGTGCTGTTCTCACTGTTTTAACAGTGACTGGCTCTTGAGGGGAAAAAGTCATTCTTCCGTGCACGAATTACAATTTGGTAAAAACTGTTGAGAGTTGTTGGCGCATGTTTGTATGACCACTATTTATTTCTCCACTCTTAATAATACCAAAAAAGATTTCTTTCCCCCAAAAACTTTGTTGCATATTTATTTTATTTTATTAACTTCAAAATGAATTTTCAGTTGGATTTAATAAATTATACTTCAAGATGTTTTTTTCTTTTAACCTTAATTGCTTATTCAATACACTGTATATTTAATAGATCATACTAAAATACTTTAGATGTGAAGCCACGTTTTCAGGGGCTTTAAGTCCAGACAAACAGGGACTGAATGTGACCAGCGACGGGTTTCCTACGAAGATAAAAGTCGTTCAGGTTCTTGCTTTATGGATTCACAATCTGTTTCAGTGGGGATTTGTGCTTCGCCGTGACCACCCACTTTGATCCGCTTCACCCTTCTAACTGCAACAAATCTGACATTTATTACCCCCACCCCCCATCTTTGATTAATATCACTGTAAAATAGAGTGCACAGTGCCGCTCTGCTCCCGAGCCGCGGTCTCCCAGATGAGACAGACAATCAGTACAACCCGAACCTTTTCCAGGATTGTTTTTTTCCTCTGTGCAAAGAGACAGAGATGTCCTATTTCCGGACAGAAAACATGACCTTGTCTCGCCATCGCTCTTTGTTTGTCAGCTGCTTTGTGTATACATCATCATGTCGTTCCAGGCCCCTGATTCAGAGATCCATACACCCCTGGTTGCCGCAGCTGACAGCGATATCACTCCACAGAGAGTAAAAAAGACCAGAGAGGCTTGATTTCTGTCTTTCTGAAGATCACTTGTGGAAAAAGAAACACTTGCTTTAATAAGAAGGGCAGACACGGACGGAAAACTTTTTTTTGCATATGCTGCTCGGCTTCACAACTGGAACATTTCATCCCATGCTATCGTGTGAGAAATCTCATAATAAATGGGCAATTTAGATTATCCAAAGCTCTTTGTTGTGGATTTGCATACTAGAGAAGCGCTGGCGTCTATTAATGGGAAGATGAAATGTAGAATCCAGGATTTCCTTGTTGCTGATAAAAAGGGAGGACGAAATGAACAAGAAGAAATGAGGCAAAGAGAAGAATTTGTGATTGTTCTGCTTTGCATAAGCCCGATTGTGGTGGGAAAAAAAAACAAAAAAAAACAGCTTTCGTGCTCATTCTGCTTTGTTAACCTTTGACTGGTGCCAAGAGGAAAAACAGATACTACAAGAATAATGTATGAGTGTCTGACGAGCCAACAAAGCCACACAGCGAGCACCTGTGTTTAGTAAAAGTTGCCTTTTTAAAACAGTTTCTGCAGGTAGATTGGACGTGAGTTGCCTTATCTTGACTTGTGGAAGAAACCTGTTTCAATTAAAGGCAGCGGCTGCTTTCTGACATGTTGTTGAGACTCCTCTGAGTGTGTTGCATTTGGATTAGAGGCTGATCTAGATGAGGCCATAAAAAGGTGCTGCCAATTTCCTGCCCAGGGTCGTCTGAGGTTTCGGTGGAAACACTGCCTTCAAGCTATGTTGCACATTAATGTGCTTTTTTTCCCTTTGAGATAAGGCCAGTTCCCCGGGTCTCGAATAGAGCGTAAAAGGAAGGGAAAATGTACTGTAGATCACTGGTTCCAGGTGCTGGTATGAAAGAAGAGAAAATACAGAGCAAAAAAAAAAAAAAAATCTACCCACGGTCTAGTGCCCATGAAAATCTAAACCCATCGCTCTTCTGGAATTAAATTTGCAGCATAGCATTCGTGGAAAGTGGGAGCTAATCGAGAAGCAGCCAAACGTTCGAGCACATCCCAGTCAGCTCATTTCCTGTGCGAGTTCTCCTGTGAGTTGTCTCGGTTTTCACACATCAGTCTGCAGATCTTCACGCTCACTCGTGCTCATCTTTCGACTGTCACGGAGAAAGATTTGGAAATAAAAAAAAGGGGGCAAAACTCTAATCTCAAAATAATTGCATAGTTTGAATGTGAGGCTTCTGTACAGCTGAATCCTTAGATATTGTATTCTGAGGAACTGTGTTGTATTGGTTGAGATCTGAAGAAGAGGATACAAAACATACTTGTACATAAAACTGTTGATATTTCATTCACCAGTACACGATGTATGATAGGGAGTGTTATTGGCATGGCTAGATTGGGGGGGTTCCCAACATGGACCAGATACATACCTACATTTACCTGATGGGCCGAGTTGGAGCATTTGGATCCCCAGTTACTGTGGAACTGAACAAAAAACCAAAAGAGAACAAAAAAACAACAACTTGCCTTTGACCCTCACATTACGAAACAGATAAGTATTCATTGTCATAGTTAGACATTTACGGAAATGGGATCCGTTTCCAGAACATTTTATTGTTTAATGGAAATAACTTGCCTTCTAATATGTAATAAATCAGTTGGCATTTCAAGGAAAATAAGACACAATTACATCAGCCCCTCTAGTTCCTGTTGGGCCCAAGACCCAGTACCACAGCCTAGTGGTTGGGAACCTCTGTGTTGGATAATCTGATTCCTTTAAAGCACTGCAGGTTGTGAGATTTCAGTCTTTCCACTACAGTACCTGTGAGTATCTGTGCATCATCTTCAGTGGCACCAAACTGAACCTAAAGGGCACTTGGTGTTTTCTTAATGTCACAACATTCCTCTGCTGTACAACATACTGCATGTGACTGCCTGAAGAAGCAAACAAAACAAGTTGGGGGGGGGGAACCTTGCTGCCCCTTGTTCAGAAGGCCCATTAATCCAATTGGACTGAAAGGCCATTTGTCCGACAGCCTGTTATCCCAAAAACAAAAGTCGACTGCTGAGAAGGCCAAAAATACTGTTTCTCACTGGATTTCTTTTTCTGCACTTCATGTCATGTGTCACGTTGGGTTAGGGTACGTTTTCTGGTGCAACGGCAAGATTCAGCACCATGGACAGAGCCGGCAGTCACTGAAGGGACAGAAAAGGCAGATGCACTCTGGTTCCAATGGGACATTTCTGGGGTTTGAGACAGAATAGTCGGTAAATGTGTTCCTCACTGATCCAATCACTGACACATGTGGCAGTACTGGATGGACAATACCACAAAAATATAAACAAGAAATGCAGATATTTAGGGGAATGCCAGTGTCGTAATACTTCAAAAATAGTGAGAAAATGCATATTTAGGAAATAACAAAACTGAAATATACTTATTTGACCACCTCTCATCTCCCCAATCAAATGAAATAGGAATAAACTGAAGGTATATAAACAGGCTTGAATATAAAGGGGTTCAGTTAAGACAAACAACAGAAGCAAACACGCCAGGCTAGTGAACACTCCAATGAGCACTGCTCTGCTGCAGGTGACCTGGTAGAATGGTGACTTTTGATGCTCAAAGCTCCCCTCAGCTAAAAATAACAAGGGGAGAAATCTCAACAGGGCCTGAACAGAGCAGAGTTCCTGGCTGACAGTCCGTGTGGATGAGGGCTGCAGAGTGCCAAGGACAGAATCAGAATGAGGATCAGTCCGACCCGGGGTGCCGTTCCCCCCGACTCTCTTAAGCCCTTCACAAAAAGGGCGTCGTCACACCCTGATTGGCTGGGAGGGGAATGCCCCGAGCTGCTGTCACTCATTAATTAGTGAGCCGGTCTCCACACAGGTGATCTGAATGCACTGCAATCAATCCGGAGGGATTCTCAAGTTCTCATCCCCTCTAAACCCCGTTCTCCTCCTCCCTCCCTCCCGCCTTCAGAGGCCGGCTCAGTGTTCAGCAGCGCTGCCTCACAGATAAGAAGATCCCAGATTTGAACCCAAGCGTTCCGCAGAGTTCACATGTTCTTTCATGCTCCTGTTTCCTCCCACCATTAAAGATGGCTGTGTGTACTTCTGTCTCAGAAATGTTCCTTCTGCTCTGTGAAAGGGAACCACAGGGTAATGATGAAGCCTCTTCAAGATCTGCTCCCCACCCTGAGTCTCAGTTCCACTCAACCCCCTTTCAAAACCACGACGCTCATCCTCTTTATCTCAAATCTTAAAGCCATTACAAATAAAAGTGCTCAGGTAAAAGTAAAAAAAAAAACTTTTCATCTGTACAGTGGTCTCTTAACTTTCTTTAGTTAACCTTGGGTGCTATTAGCCATGACTGTGACTGCTCCACGATTTGAAACAAGTAATTCTTGTAAACCTCAACCGTAGCTGTGCGAGATCAGAAAATTGTTTTATTTTTGCAGCGAAGCTCTGTTACAGCTTTGAGAGGCATATTTTGAAATGTGACTCTATCCTGCTGACACAGAAAAGATCTGAAAAGTCTTCTGTGTGGCGTTCTGAAGGACAGTTGTAAACAATGCCTCTTTTACTTTATCTGAAGGACTTGTTGTCCTACGTGACGCCAACGTGGCACAAATGATTTCGTCCAGTGCGAAGGAGGTTGGTGTTGGTGTGCTCGGCCTTGTTCTCAAGACCATTTTCTGAATTTCTCGTATTGGAATCGACCACAATTTTTCTCGGCCTCGGACAAAGAGGAATTTATTTCAACATCAGTCGAGACAACAACTGTTGCTATATCACTGAATCGTCTGATTCAAACGTAAATGATGACTTCTATTGACCAGAAGAACCCAGAAAACCTGATGCTCCCTCAAACAAACTTTGGTAAAACATGAAGGAGTGTTGAATTAAATTGTTTATTTTAACTGCTTTGGGTTTTCTTCTCTGTATTTATTTGCTCAAAACACTTTTCCATTATTTGATCAAGACATGCAATAAAATAATTGAGTGGAGAGGAATATTTGTCAACCGCGGGTGTTTTTATATGGATGTGGATCCTTCAGACCAATTTTAGGAGCACCTGAGGTCGGTCCGGACTTTGGTCATAAAACCCTGAAAGTCTTGGTCATGCCTCGGTCTTGATACACTCTGGACTTGGTCTCAGTTTAGATGGACTTAATGATAACTCGGAAGGATTGTGCACACACACACACTAGTAATTAGCCGCTGATGCGACACACCTGGGAGATGTCAGGAGAGCCACGATGGAAATGTGCTGTTCAGTTGTGACAAGTTGGAACTGTGCCACCGACTGTCTTTATCAAAAGAGGAGTGGACTGAACAAAGACAAGAAGACGCCTACGAGCCAATGGCCTTCAGCACCGGCCTTGCACAGTTAGCGTTGCATGGGTGATACGGTCTTGTTCCCCCCCGAGGTGAGGAAAAGAGAATGCACTCACCGGGGACAAACATGGAGGACATCAAGTAAAACAAGTAGCAAGTTTAATGGTGGCTTGAGCTGCATGTCTGTCCTTTTTCTTTAAAATTAAATTACAAACACGTCTGTGGATCCGACTTGTTTGCCGCGGCACCGCAGTCGGTGGCACTAACTCGCTTCACTTAACATCGTCGCTTTCAAAGAAGAACCCCAGGTACAGAAAGACAGAGGGGTTTCAACCTTGAGTTTTTTGTTTTCTGAAAAAAATAATTGATTCTCTGCGCTACCCAGCTAATTAAAAGCATCCCACCACCCTGTTGCTGTCCTTCCCCTGCTTTTCATACAGGGAGGTCGAGAGTGGTGGCAGCGAGCAGCGGGGGGTGTCCCTTAACTCGCCTTAATTAAACAAGGATAAAAGTGCACCAACAGAGAGGGAGGAGGGAGGAGGGAGGGAAAAAGCAGCTCGTGTTTTCATCTGAGGGTGAATGGAGAGAGAGGGTCTGTTTTTTTATTGTTTTCTGTGTAAGGTTCCTGACAAAAAGTACAATGTCTTTACGGAGTCGACATATTGGATGTAATTGGAGGCCCCTCTGTGACGTAGCGTTTGTTTAGCTGGTGGCGTCTGCGTCGCTTCATCCCATAAAGACCATAAGCAATCAGATGGCGAGGGAGCTGGAAATCCTCCCCTCGTAATCTCAAGCCAAGAACCACAAGCTGAAAAATCATTTCAGACCAATGGGACGTTTGGGATTAACTAAACACAAAGGACTGTTTTCCTTCTCCTGTCTTCCAGCCATATTCTGGCTTTGTACGAGCCAGCCATCGAAGGAGCCGACTGCCAGATCGGTCGGCGCAGGCCAACGGAGCCACAACTCAGTCGCTCGCCCCACTGAATTGTGGGGCAACACGAGTCCCTCCTGGTGATTTCTGGGATTTCTGCCTGACAAAAGACGGGTTCCCAGCGGGCCGCGGTGTGGCGTTCACGGCTCCGCGGCGGCAATAAAGAGACGCTCCGTCTTTTACAGTCGGCTACATCTGCAGTAACGTTGCACATTTACATCTGCCGACACTCTGCTGTAAACGTTTATATTCTGTTTACCGTTTTAACAACTGATCACTTGTGTTACTCACTTTATCCTGAGCTTGCCACCTTGATGCATCTCCTCTTTTTATGTCGTGGTGTTTACAAAACGCTCACAGAAGCGATAGAGTCAAGGTTAATTCACAGGACGGTTTTTATAGAAATGGCCTTTCGCTTCCGTTTGGCTGCCTTAATCGTTATCGCCACTGGACAGCTCGGAAATGACTATTAAACTGCGCTCAGTCGTTCAGGAAATTAATTAAAGGCAAAGCCTCGTCTCTGAGGGAGTGTACCTGGCACTCAGAAGACCAGCACGCCGGAGCTGCTGTTCGGCAATACAAAGGAACAGCTTTGCCGTGTGTAGTGCTCACTCAAATGCGGCTGCGAGCCCATTCATTTGTTGTAAGTCACACGCCAAATTACGCAGGCTTTTCTGTAATGGACTCAGATGAAATGCAAGAGCAGACAATCAGGTTTAAGATAAAAAATCTCCTTCAATGTTTCTCAAAAGGCAAACAAGCATCAACCAGGGAATGAGTCCAAACAGATCCAGGTAAGGGTTCAGGCACAGAATCATTAATCTGTGGAACAAGCAAAGGTCAGGGAGGTAGAAAACAAACGCTGGAAGTCAAGCACAAACAAAGGCGCTCCAGCAGCGTGAGAGTGGAGATGGGCGGTTTATTATATATACTGCCGGGCTGATTAAAAGAATGCAAAGCAGGAGGGAGAGAGAGGAGCTGAATCTCAAAAGACAAGGAGAGTTTTGGCCCTGACCGCACATACGAGGGTATTTGTTATAAACAAGTCATTTTCTATGTATTTTGACCTTTTTTACACAAGCCAACATCGATTCCGGTCATTGAAATCAGTTGCAACATTGGAAAACTACTTCTAGGGTGAAGATAATCACAAATATAGACCCACATGAAAAGTGTCTCTTGGTTAAAACATGTCAAAGGCTGCAGAAGAAACTTAGAAGACAACACGTAGCAAAACCTATTAACCTGATCCTTCCACAACATCTCCAGTCTTTTGTTTCCTCTGTTGTTTCAGATGTGCTGCTGCTGGTTACAGAATCAGAATGAGCAAATATTTACAAAAATCAATAAAGCTGATGAGGCAAAACATTAAATATATCGTCCGTGTACCATTTTTAATCGAGCGTCTGCTTTATTTATGATTGTTGCGTCTGTAGCGGGTCGTATCATCATTTGTGTGATCTAGTTTCGAGACTAATGAACGACGACCGCGCAGACTCCTCTATTTTTTTATCACCTCTCAATAGAACAAATTAGACATCTTCATCATCGACTGCATGAATTACAGACCAAGTTTGGAGGCCAAACTTCGAAGTGAACTGTTCAACAGCCTGTGCCAACCCTTTACCGTGAACGCCTATCATCCCTTTTTTTTTTACAAATGAGCCTCGTTGATGCTGACTTGCGTGTCGCAGGCTGACATGACATAAGGAAACATCCTAACAGGATAACAAAATGTTTTTCGTGAAGCTGCTACAAGGGAGATAACAACGCTGTTGTTGTTCCCAGCAGCGCGGTACATCCGTTCCTGGGTCGTGAAAGAAAAGAGGGCAGAAGAAGAAAACATTTCCTGGATAATGGCACACACTCAGGGCGCCAAATAACTTTCTGATAGAATTTCGCAATCCGTTTTACCGCTGAAATAGGATTTGGGTTCAACCAAAATGCAGAGGGGGGAGTGTAAACTAATAGGATGTATAGAAAAACAGCAATTTCATTCTGAAGTAGCGGAGGGCTGAGGTCGTTACGCTTCCATTAAAAGTTGGTTGTTTTGCCGAGATGCATTGAAGATAATGTTTTGCCAGGAAGTAAATAAGATCAGACTTGCACACCGGACAATTACGTCACATTTATTGTGACAATTCCTGTGGAAACGTCAAGTTCTTCAACGAGAATTTATATCCGCAGCTCGCAGACGTTCCCAACCTTAAACGTATGCAAGCAGATCCATCTTTCTGTCAGTGCCAATGCCGTTTATTGTTGCATCTTACGGCCGTGCAGGTTTCCCTTCACGAGTGAGAAACATTGATCAGGAGACGGAGCTGCATCTGAATGGAGTTTTATTTCAACTTCAAAATAAAAGGCTTGGCAAATTTACATGCATTTACATTTAACTGCCTACAAGACAGATCACTGTTGTTCCGGAACATCCCGGCCCGAGTCGCTCCTTCTCTTTATTTACAAGCCAGAAACATAATTTTTCATAATGTTAAATTACATTTACACCTGTTCTGCAGCGGGATGAAAGCGGAGCATGCTGGCTCGCTGAGCCTTTTGCTGCAGAAGTGCAGTGCACTCTGCTGTAGCTGGCAGAGGTCCGCCTGCAGCCCCGGGGCTAATGAAGCCTTTGCTTGCCTCCCCACATTTTGCACATCTTTCAATTTGGGGCGAGTGATCATTCCAACCAGTCTGATACCGCCAGCCAATCCTAATTCTCTTTTTTCTTATTTGTATGCATATGTTCCTTTCCTAAGTGGTCTTCTATCTCCTGCTTTCTTGGATGAAAAGAGGCTTAACAAATGTCGGCACTTCCGTGCAGCACGACGCCTTGTGTAACAAAGTCAGAGCTAGAAATCTTGAGCCAAAGAAGGGGGATTTATCACCTTCCGAAGGATGAACATGAGTGTTTATTGTGGGCTTCTACCTGACAATACAAAAAAAAAAAACACTCACCAGCTTCTCTTGCTCAGAGGCTTTAATTAGAACGGTCCCTCTGCTGTATGTTCACAGCACGAGACAAACTGATGAAATACGACTGAGGAAAATAAATCGATACCAATAAAAAATCGTGTCAGTCTCGCATTAATAACACACTTTACATTGGTAAATAAGTGCTGGTGAAAACGATCACGATGATGATGAAACACTTTATTGGATTTATACCGAAGCCAAAATGGGGGGATGATCAAATGATGCTTTCCAGACGGCTGTGGGTCTCACTCAGCGTTTCAGAGACAATATTGCATTAAATAAAATTGAGAGAAATGACATTTGATGCTTTATTTTCTGGAGCGTGGCCTTGACAGTCTAGTCACACTCCAGCGAGCTGACCGAGACTTCAGAGTTTTGTTTTTTTTTCTACCGTGTGCAGCCGTCTTTAGTGGAAAACCCTCCATTTACTGTGTGAGGACGAGCCGTGGTTTGAGGTTTTGGCAACACACAATAAACTGACTGTTCGCTGTGCCCTCTGCAACCTTTTTATTACTGTTGCTTTGCTCGACAGCTTTCAGGTTTTCTCTCTGCGCATACGAGGTTCGCAATTATAACGGTGGCAGATTTACCAATCAAAACTGTTGACCCAGGCCATGCAATGGCTTCTGTGTCGCACTAAATATGGACATATAAATGCTGCTCAAAGCTGACTTTTTAAGTCCATTTACGTGCAAGAGTGGGTCTGAGCTTCACCACAACCTCGGATTATGGGAGGCCACATCTCACAAACTGCTGTCGTAACGCAATTTATGAAACTGATGGAACTCTATTACAGGCCGAGGCAGATTGCAGCAGGCTCGTCACTCCTAGGACCAAGTTGTTGATCGTGCTGACAGATTTAATCAGCTGCAACTAACTAGAAAATGTGGCTAACATTAGCTCACTGAGTTTCTTGAAACCACTGCTAGGCTTAGATACTCGTTGCTACTGCTATCTATACTCGTGCTCCTTTGCCTTTTTAAAAACACTCTAACTACTGTTACATCCTCACTGTGTTAGACAGAGTAGGCTTATGAGTTAATGGTTAAGAATCAGGCTTAGCGGCTGTATTATGTGATGTTTATTTGTGTTTGTGGTGGTATTACAGGGGATTGTGACCTGTAGTTTCCCCAGTAAACACACCAACTTCTTCGGGCCATTGCTGTAGTTTTAGCGGATAAATTCTGAGCTTTTATGCTTAAAGTTTCTGCCTCATTTGTGAGTGCAAAACCAACAACATGTAATTTTCTGGAGGAAGACAGTTTCTCATCCCCAAGACATCAAATACTGCTGATTTGTGTCAGTTTTTTGACAACCTGGGGATGAGAATCAACAATATGTTTCCCCAGAAAGCTACATGTTGTTGCATTAAAGCTATGGGATGCATATGCCCAGCTCTGAGCTCCCAAATGGAAGGGATGGATGACTTTGGAGGGTTTGTGGGAGCTGATGGCAAGTCAAGATGGCAGTTATGGATGATATACAGGGGGCTAAACAGAATGCCAAGCCAGAGAGGAGTTATAGACTCACAGGCAGCTGCTCCAGACACAGTAGCTGCATATAAGTCTGAGGTCAGACAGCATCTGATGCAAATGTAATATGCAAATCTTCCCAGTCACTGAGGGCTGGTAGTAGCAGTGTAATTGCTTAATATCCAAAGCTGTAAAACAGAAACAGCAGAATTTAGAAAAGGGTGTTGGAGGATAAAAAGGTGACCGTTGTAGTCAGACCTTTGTAAGTTCTGTGAAAAAAAAAAATAGTTTTCCTAAACCAGGTGTCCTTTAGATTAAATAATTGGAGTCCTTCTACAGCACTTTTACATCCTCTCTAATAAGCTATTCAGTTTCTATAAATCACAAAAGTAGATGTCCTTTAAAGGGCAACAGGTCGCCTTATTAGCTGCCTGGGAATTGTACCGCTGAATAAGAATGAGGGATACCATGACTAGCCTGTCAGAGAGGCCACTGAGGAGCATGGGGAGCGGCGGCGGCGGCGGTGGTGCTGGTGGTGCTGGTGGGCCGGGGGGCAGAACAGGGCACAGAGATGTAAATGGAGAAAAAGACTAGATGATGAGAGAAAGCGAGACGGCGGCTGTGTAGTGGTAATATGTGTGGGAAAAA
>CAEMYA010000073.1:950820-974758 GCA_903131615.1 Diplodus sargus
AAGTAGGAGAAAGGGAGGGAGAGAGAACAGGTGAGAGAGGAGGGCGAGAAAGTGAGAGACAGTGTGTGGGACCGAGAGAGAGAGAGAGAGAGAGAGACATCCTGGAGTAAACGATTGGAGCTGTGCTCCCCTGTTGTATGCACCAGATGGTGTTCATTGATTATTCATTGCATGCGATGGATGTCACTGTCACCGCACACGGCTCTGCTCCATTCTGCTCTCTGCCTCAGTGCACCTGGGGGCAGAGATGGGGGGTGGGGAGAGCTGCTCTATAGGGCCGCGTTAAGCAGTATGTGGATGTTCGGGGTTCGGAGAGTGCATCTCACACACACACACACACACGCGCGCGCACTGACACACATACACAGACATAAGTACATGTGGACGTCCCAATTTATGCATGTGCATTTGCACAGATGTATGCATGGGGATCAGTGGGATTTAGTCTGGAATGTGAAATTGGTTTAGGATTAGTCCATCGGTCAATGCCGATTGGTGTGCAGGCATCAGTAGATAAGTATCGGCCTCGGCTGCTCTATGTAATTTCAGTTTGATGTATGGTGCAGTGTGTGTTGTCGGGGTTGGAACAAGGATTGATTCTTGTCGTGATTTGGAGGCTAATCTGAGATTTATTCCCTGACTTTTTAGTGATTTATAGATGACAGCCGTCATGAAACATGCACACAAACGAATGCCAGAGAGTTCACTCGCTCGCGCCCGGCCGACTCTCTCCCATAGATCTTGGCCGAGCTGCTTCGCTCTGTCTCTCGGTGATGGAATTCACGATTGCTCTGTCACTCCCAATTTGCATTCTTGATGACTGAGGCCGAGACGGCGAGAGATAAAAAATGCGGCGGGGAGTCGGCGACGGAGGCGAGCAGCACGATTAAGATCCAACAGGGGGGATGAGAAAAGTGCAACGTGAGGTGTTTGTGTGCGCGGTGCAACCTTTAGACTGTACATGTGATTGAGGTGGAGAGGTTGAGCACATAATTATCCGTTGATGGCGCAAAAGGGGAAAATTGCCTGGAGGTATTGATCCGGTTACATCTAATGCAGTTCTCACTGCTCCTGCTGAGACTTGAGGTGTCAGGTGTAACAGAGTAATCAGGCTGCACTGACAGGACTCCTGCACAACAGCGGCTGAGTGAAATGGATGGACACGCCGTTGAATTAGTTTCCAAATTGCTGGTGTTTCACAATAGCTAGGCACTCCTTGTGAGCGGGGCCCTAACGGTATTAAAGTAATTGTGGTATTGACATCTTGTGTCGCAGGACAGTCGCAAATCAGATCTGAAATACTGCACTGCTGTAACGAGTCTCCGCGCAGGTGAGGAGTCTCCGCGGCTCCATTCGAGATATTTCATCAAAAGGCAGGTGGTGATTTAAGAAAATGTGTTATTCTCTGCAAACAAGCGAGGATCGGAGATTGTTCTTTGTCGACGCTCACTCTCTAATTTCAGTCACCCACATCATTTTGATTTCGTCCCTTGGTTCGGTTCCAGGTGAACAGCCGACGCTGAATAATTCATCGCTCTGTCGCAGCCTGTCCTCAAATCATCTGGAAGCAGGGATTAGAAATGCCTATACTGAATCAGAGCCCATGAGTCACCACTCGCAGGCTACTCCACCGGATCACACCTCGCCGGAGACTAATTTAAAGTCACTGAAGATCCTAATCTCAAACTTTCAGTCACTGCTCACAGATTTTGTCATAGAGGAGCTCGTCTGAATGACTCACCTTGATCTACTTACACGAGACGCTGACACTCGCACGCAGTGCAAACTAACAAAAACGACATTTCCTCAGAAGAAAGAAGAGAAAACACCCTTTGTTAAGCCGATACAACATCTCCAGGCTGGATGCAAAAATCTAACCAAAACAAGCACTTAGCACAAACACGTCTCCCCATGTGGGGACCATATATTATTGAAAATCAGTGGCGAACATGTGACTGGCTAACAGGCGGGAGCTTGTTGCTCTTTGCTTCCCTGTGATGATTGGCCGGTGTCCCTGATGAGAATACTGGCACGACTCAAACACGAACAAGAGTGTGAAGCCTCCCGTGTGCACAGATGGCATCCATTTTGTCACCACAGCTTGTTAGAAATACGTACCCACACGCGAATAGACACGCATGTGCAAGTACACACGGTCGCGCACGCGCGCAAATAAGGTTTTGACCCTTGGCAGAAGACCTCCCATATTGTCCGAGGCGCGAGCGCTCTATGCGGCACAACTGTCGTCGCTGCGTGCGGCCACTTAAGTGTGAAAGTAAGTGTACTGCACGCTTGACGGAGCACAGTTATGGCTAGTTGCACAGCAGAATGCATGAGCACAACACATCGTATACACAAATTATGCACCCGTAAACACACAAACACACAGGCGTTCTGATCGCGGTATGGAAACGTTGGAAAATATGAGCGGGGCTTCGCTCATTAGTCCTCAGTAAGCCCACAGGCAGTCGGAGGTTTAAAGGTTCAAAGCAAACTCTTTTCCACGTCTGGAGGTATTAGATCCATGAAAGCTGATGTGTAAATGTGGAGCGTCTGTTCATGTGCTGAGCGTTTATTAGCAGAGTGTAATTTTTACAGGTCAAGACCTTAAAGCTTCGCGAGTGCACTTTTTGATCAGTTGCACTTGAAAAAGAACTTTCCCGAAGTGAGCGCTGTCAACCTCGCCTTCCTGGAAAATGATGAAAAATCTGCATTAGCAAATCTGTTTGTCTGCACTGCTTATTATTATTTTATAGACGTGATGAGGAAAATATTCTCAACATATTTGTAAAAAAGTTCACATTTTTAGCTCCTGGCAACTTTGGCAGGATTAGCATTTTCATGGCTATCAAAAGGCAACTAAAAACACTGCTATGATTAATATTTTATGAAAACAGGGGAACAAATGAACCCCAAAACTTCGCACTTGGCTCTGCAGTTCCCCTCGGCGCAATTGTAGTTTTCAGCTCATTATTTTGGTTTTTCCGCAACCTTTTGTGTTTTGGTTTAGTCTCGCCAGTCGTCAGTTGCAGCAGGCGTCTGTTTTAGCTATAACAACAAAAAAAAAGCATACCGATGACTCATTTGTACACTACCTGCATCAAACAGCAAACAAATGTTAGCCACTAGCTAGTCTTGTATCTCCACAGCGCTCTTTTCTTCAAACCAATCACAACAGCCTTGGGCAGCGCTAAAAGCTACAACACAGCGATGGTGCCGGTGCAAAAAAGTGTCAGGGTTTCTGCAGGTTGGAAGACCGAACTGGCATTAAAGTCTATTTAATTAAACCCTCGCAAAAGAACAAGCTATAGCTGCAAGCTTGTTTACGTTTGTACCGGATTAGGATTACAGTAACTTGCCTTTGGATACAATAACACACAGACAGTGGAAACAAGAGAATGTTTCCTGATAGACAGCCAATGACGAGTGAATCCTAGATCCAGATATCTCTCTGAGGAGGTGGTGGAGACCATAACAGAGCTTAAAAGAGAGTGACTACTGATTTATATTTGTCACGTGGCCCAAAACACAGCCTCAAATTAGCATTAAAAGTTGGATTCGTATTGAATTTTGAGTCTTGTGCTTTATTATCGATTTTACCATAATTTACAGTATGACCATCATGCTGTGTTGAGGAATATTTGAAACTAGAGTTTGAGAACATAAACTCATCCGGAAACTGTTGACTGATGTAAGAAAATCAAGTGCGAAATTGGGTCATTTTCTCATAGACTTCTATAGAATCCAACTTTTCTTTTTGAACCAGTGGAGTCGCTCCTAACCTGCCCAACCACATGTAAAAACAGATGCTTAATAAAGTAATTTTCCTTCTTCTTGTTCTTCTTCTGCCAAAACAAACTAGTAAACGTATTATGCAGGAAACCAAAACTGCGATTTATTCCGTGCACAGTAAGATTTGAGTTTGGCTCCGGAGGAATGTCTACAAGTGGTACACACAGCTGTGTGTGTTTTCTTGCCGGCACTCTTGTGAGATCAGCATATAAAAAAAAAAAGGAGAAAAATGCTAATTGCGGAGACATTTTGTTACGGAGCAGGTGTTTGAATTGCTGACAAGGACACAATTGTAAATGAAACCAGTGCACAGAGGATCACAAAGGGGACGTCTGACTTCTTTTTACTTCGCCTTTTTATTACGCCATAATTAAAATGAATTGTCTTTATTGCTGTTGTTTTTCTCTCTCGCTCCTATTCTTTATGATTCTATTGATTTATTATTGGCTGTTATTCCAACCCACGCTGGGCTTGTAACAGTTTTAGCACGGCGATGGCTCTGAGCTACAGTGAAAACTCAAACCTAGGGCTGTATTTCTGTTTTGCCTTCCCTCCCTCCTTCGCCAGCCTGATGAATCTGAATGGAACATTTTCGTAAAAGGAACAGAATGAAAAACGGGAGTGCGGTGGAGAAACTGTCGGTATGTGTCATCTTGCATTAAATTTGAAAGCGCTCACAGTAATTGCTGGAGTGTGGGGCAGGTCCTAGGCTGTGGAAATGTTATTACTGCTTTGGTTCTCTTGACAGTTAAGGATTAATCAGGTTTTTATATCTCCAATGAAACTTTAACCATTCGGTGGATTGCAAGAAATCAAAAGGGAACCTAAACCGAGTGCGACTGAAACTTCAGGTTCCAAACGACAGAAAAGAAACAGAACTGTACTTTTTCTTCAGAATAATCGAAACCAAAAGCTGTGGAACGTTTTTGAAGTCGCAAAAGAATCACTGAAATGAAATTGCGCCTCGGTTTTGATCGAGCGCTTGAAAACAACATTTAAATTCAAATCACAGACACCTGGTTTAAAGTCTGAGTCTTTGTGAAAACATGCTGCTGTTTGCACACGTGTGCAATCAGAGCGAAGAAGAAACCAATCACATCGGTGTAATCAATTCAAAGCAGTGGTCACACTTGGGGCATTGAAACAGTTAGATTTCAAAAGACAGGCTCTGCTCTTTGAGGAACGGTCAGGAAATCTCAGAAGCAACAAGAATTATTGGAACTAATTAACAAACACAAACACACATAAATACATGCAACAAAACTATATATGTGTGTGTTTACATCGGAAGGTGTCACAACTGTCAGGTTACGTCAGTGCAGCCAAGCAGCTTACTGATAATGATCGACCGGTTAAAGGTCCAGTGTGAGGGATTGCAGATTGCAACCAACTGAATACTCCTCATCTCATCCCTCCCTATTAAGTGTGTAGAATGCAAAGGGAAGTCTCGAGAGTCAGTGTTTGGTTCGTCCATTCTCGGATACTATGTCATGGTGCAGCATGAGTCAAAGCCGAGAACGGAAGAACCAAACGCTGACGCTGACACTGATGCGAACACAGTTCACTACATGGAACCTTATTTCATAAAAAATATGTATATTGGTGAACAAGAGAGGTAAACAATTGTTTGATCCCGCTTGAGTCGTGCCATGAATCACACATTTGATGTTTGTCAATCTAAAACACAATTTTCCAATTCAATAAAGTCGCAGTTTGTCATAAAACTAATCAAATATAACACTATAAATACGTAATTATTAAAGGTCTAGTGCGAAGAATTGAACGCCCCCTTTTCTAACCTCATTGTCGGCAACTAAAAACATCCCAAAAAGTCCCTCTCTGTTTGCTTTGTCCACTCTGGGCCACTGTAGAAACATGGCAGATTCAGTGGAAGATATAGAAAAGATAGAAAGTCTAGTTCCAAACATTTCTTGGTTTGAGGAGACAACATAAACATGAATAATACAATAATGAATATCCTGTTTAAAATCTGCTCCTACACACTGGACCTTTAATGCAGCTTCAGTGCCTTGCTTCATGTCGTCAGGCAAACATCTTGGGTTTATTTCCGATCACTGTCACTCTCGCTGTTTTCGAGCCTGCTTTATTGTGACTTTTGCGACGTTTCCCCTCGACACGTTACATAACTTTTCATGGATTTGTAGCAACTTCTCTCACTTCTTAGGCGCCAAGACAGCCGCACAAATGAGTCATATCGACTTGAATATCAATTAGGTGGTTCGTGTCAGTTTTAATAGTGTGGCAGTGACAGTTTTCAAGGCTACGTAGCGTTCAAACGCACAAAGAGGCCGTGGAGAGGCAGCCTGGTTGCCGGGTGCAGAGGTAAATTATGCAATGTAGCGCGGGGGGGGAAAAATTGACAATCCTGACTTTGTGGCATCAAATTTTGTGCAGCAATGCAAACTGCAGTGCTGTGCAACATTTCTGCAAGCCTCTTGTTGGCACATACGCACTAGCTTTCTATCACTGATAAGTGGTTCTGTCCTTGGGGGGGAGATGATGCACCTTACAGCTGGCCGGAGCAAGGTCAAAGCTCTCCCCGCGTCCGTCCTCTACTCCCAGAAGTGCTGCTGCGGTAGCCGTGGCATTTAGAGGGCAAGGTATGCACAAGGCAATTAGCCTCCAGCACCTATTTTAGTCCGGAGTAAACAAGACATCGGTGCAGATATGAAAAGGAAGAGAGCCGACTTGCAAAATGATGAAATGAAATGCAACTGTCAGGTTCACGGATGTGTGAGTGTGTGTTGCAGGGGGGGGTTGGTGGTGGTTTGGGGGAACCGGGGACCAGAGGGAGTGCTGCTCTGTCTCTTGATGCGCCAATCACTGCTTAAAGATGCAAATATATTCAGCCGCTGACTGACAGCTCACCGTGTCGTACGCAGCGAGACCTTCCGCCAAACATGTTTCTCTCTCTGTGTCTTTTTTTTTATTTCTGTCTGTCTCGAACTCTTTCTGGGGAGCAAAGCAGCTTGTGTTGGCCAAGCACTCGGAGTGAAAATAGAAGCAATCATTTATTCATCGATTGAAACATCAGAAGACTAAGAGGCAGTGAGGGAGCGGCAGCAACAAAGAGCGGGAAAGATAGACTTGCTGGGGGATAAAGGAGGGAGGAGGAGGAGGGGGAGGAAAGCGTGGTGGTAGTGGAGGGGGGGAGAGTGAAATTGAGTGCGGAACAAAGACGGGGAGACGATTGTTGAGTGAACAAGAAGGGGACAGTTTGCCTTCATAAGAAGACATCACAACAGACAAATAAGAGACCGTCAAGCGATGGGGGAGAAGCAGAGAGGGGTTATTCCAGTTCTAACACTGTCAGACGGTGACGGATGTAATTTGAAAAGAAAGGCTTTGCAACCGATGGAAACCTTTGATCGAGTCATCATCTAGTCACAGCGGCAGAAGCCGGCAAGTCGCAAGTTTTGTTTACTTCTTAAAAAGCTGAAAGCGAGCCTATGTAGCTTTCTAAAAATAGCCACTATAATACGGGTCACAGCGGGCTGTAGCAGCAAAGCTCCGGAGAGTAGTTAGCTGAGCAACAGTGCATTTTATTGCTTATGAAGAGGGTTCCCACACTTTCTTCAAACATAAAATTCAAGGACTTTCCAGGTCAAAGTGTCCCAAATTCGTGCATCTAAATAGTTTGAGACGCGGATCAAACTTAATTAATGTTACAACACTGAAAAATGATTCATATCAGGCTTTACAGAAGCTCACAGACAACAGTTAGGAAAGAATTTCTCTCCTTGCACAAAGGATTGTGGGTAGGAACGCAACAATGAACTGTTTTCAACGCCATGGTTTTGTTACCATCAAGTGTTTCTGTTCTCACTCTCAAGTCAGGGTCATTATGCAAAGTTATTTTTCATTAAGCATCTGTTAAGCAGTGAGGGAAGTTCAACACATTTACCGGCTCAACCATCCGACCGCAGGCTGAATAAACAAACCTGGTGCACCAGCTTAAAATGCCAAGTTCAGGTAAGAGAGATTTACACATGGAGTTCAGCGCGAGTTCAGTCAGTAACACTGTCGTCACGCACGCTCATTCACAAGTCTCTCTCTCTTCTCAATCAGCTGACTGTGGGCGTTTACTCCTTCAGTTGAACCAACCAGATTCTGCCACGAACAAATCAACCAATCGTGTCGTCAAACTTTAAATCTGCTCTCCTCCCTGCTGTTGCAACCCACCGTTCTCATTTGATGCGCACACTTCTATAAAGATATTTTATTCATTCAGGTCGATGTCTCTCCTGATTGAAATGCCGTCACGAGAGCGACTCCCCTCATCTGTGACGGGATACATCAGCTAAACAACAGTAGAGGGACCTGAGCTTTGTTTCCAGCAAAAGAAAAATACTTTAGTCATTGATATGGGAGCATTTTGGACACACAAAGAACAAAAGTTGCTTTTAAAAGGTCCAACACTGTAAATATACACTATTTCAATTAATTGTTTTGTATTATTTCTGTTTTGAAAGACAATAAACAGCAAAAAAGTCATTATTTTGGGGACTAAACACAATAAAACCTCTATCTAAATGTGATTTTATACATTCACATTGTTGTAAAATAAATCATGAAACAGGGATTTTCCCCTGGATTACAATCAGAATATGTAAGTGTTGCATCCCTACGCGTTGGAATCCCCGTGTGAGTTTAACTTTTCACCCGTGAGATAATTTCTTCATTAAAAAAGTTGCACAGCCTCGTTTTAAGCCGAGAGGCGTCAGGGTGTGTGCATGCTAAATACTCTCCCGCAACTCTGCACAAGAACAGAGCGTCCCCTCCGTGCAATCTTAATGAAGGATGACCCAAAAGGCAGGAAATAAGAGCATTAAAGTTCCAACAGTGGTGCGCTAAGTGTGCCGTCACACGGCAGCTCGCGGCTTTTGTTTCAAGGCAACAATCCGAGCCTCAGATTTCTCTGTTTTATTGACACGAATCATTAACTATCTCATCTCAGATACAACACATGTCCAGCAAAGCGCAAAAAGAGTGAAAAGCTTTTGTCCTCGGCGAGGGTATACATTTAAACAGCATTATCCTTCACTAGCAGTGGGGGGAAACATGAGACAGGATTATCCTCTAAAAGAAAACCCTCCCTACTACAGGCGCATGATGTGAATCGCTGATAAGAGGACCAGGTTCCCAGGATACAATACTTGGTACATTCTGTTATTATTAATTCTTTTTTTCTTTTTTTTCTTCAGAGAGAGATGTGAGCTCGATAAGATTCCTCCCACACAGTCCAAATAAACAAATACAGAGAGGCAAAACCGGTGCCAACAAGTTACAGTGATACAAGAACATTTTGAAAAAAAAAAAGAAAATGATTGCAAAGAAGTACAAATAAAACGAAGAAACTAAATACGAAGAAGCAGGAAAGAAAGTAGAATTTGTAAATCCTCGAATCCCAAAGGTTTTCCACCGTACGCCCTCCCTCCTCCATCCCTCCCTCCCTCCCTCCCTCCATTCTATATTTTTTTTTTAAATAGTATCATACAGCAAAAAGACATTCAGAAGAGCAGACCGGAGTGATAGAAAACACTCATGCAAAGAAAGCCTTTTTCACACATAGTCACTAACACAGGAAAATCATCTCAAACAACAGCGCTGTCAACAGTCAGTGCCTTCAGGTCTTTTAGTGGATGTTCTTATTGTTGTTTGCTGTTTCTCTACAGACTTTTGATTTGCTACTGTACTTGATAAAAATGACAGACTTTCACCGCAAACCCATTAGGCTATCAAGTCTTCCAACCAGACTGACCTCCCACCTTCCTGTCTGTCCATGGGACCTGGGGGTCCGGCGGTTTATTACCAACAGTCTTTTCGTTTTGTTTGTTGTTGTTTTTTTTTCCCAGGACCCCCATCGACCAAAAGAAAAGTTCAGCTGGGAGGATTTCTGCAGAAGAACCGGAGCCACAGGGATGAGCTTAGGTTGATATTCCATTATATAAAAAAAAGGCGTGACTTTTTCTTATTCTTTTTCTTTTTTTTTTTGGCATCTGTTCTTATTCTTTTACATTTTATATATTAGTCTACTTTTACAATCATTTTTCTACGCGGCAAACAATTAAAGAGTTTCATTCCAAAATAAAATACCCTCGAACCAAAAAATACAAACAAAACGATGGCAGCTATCAAAATAAAGTCTACTATGGGTAACTATTAAAGTCAGAAGTCTTGGTTAGACTTTTTATTTACAAAACAGTTCAGTTCGTCTAACAAAACATCTGTGATTTTGTGATATGAACTTTTTAAATAAAGCTTTTTTTTTCTGTAACAAATATATCACGTTTTGGAATGAAACCCTTCAATTTTTTTTATTTATTTTTGTTTTTTTCAGTCTCATGTTTATGCACATTCAATCCACTTTGCATTCACGGTTGATGCAGTCAGTCTCTCCGTAGAAGTTATTTCATATTATAAATAGAATGGTCTTGCCGTAAGAGTCTTTTTCTTTCGCAGATATATTTTTGTATATAGGGAGATCTCTACACAGACAATATGTATTTATGTATGTAATCCATTTTCCAGCAGTTACAGTTCTTCGGAGCGGATCACGTGGAACAGCGTGACGTTGTAGAGGACCTGGTGGCCATTGTTCCAGGCATAGAGAGCTCGGTCACGCGGGTTGTAGTCCAGCATGGAGATATGCGAGTACTTATTCTGGAAGGCAATGTCGATGTACTCGTAAGTAGAGGAGTTGGTGGAGTAGGCGTAGTAGACCTTGGTGCCTCCTGAGTAGCCGTTGGTGACGTAGAGCGTGCCGCAGATCATAAAAGACTCGCCGGCACTCCTTTTAGGGTGGTTGGTGGTCCAGCTCTTGATGATCTGCAGCGTGTTGGGGTTCAGCTTGCTGAGGACAATATTCCCGGCGTTCTGGTTGGTGGCGTAGACGGCCCACAGGCCTCCCTCGTCCACCATCAGGTCAATGTCAGAATGGCCACCCCAGGCGTAGTGATACGCGTTGTTGAAGCCGGCGTAGTCGAGCTGCCGGGACTTGCTGATCGAAGAGGTGCGGAAGTCGAACTTGATGATGACGTGGCTCTGGAATTTGTTGAAGTAGATCGAGCCGTTGTAGACGACCTGGCCAGTTCCCGACCACGGGTGGGGCAGCCGGTGGGACGTGAAGTTGTCCGACGTCATGAAGTCCTGCATCGACCTGTACTCCCGCACGAAGCGATTGTTGTGGTAGCCATCCATGTACCAGACCTGAAGACCATGACAAGAGGGAGAAAGAAGAATTAGGATCGAACAGTGCAGCACTTCGGAGCCGGACTAGAAGTACCGCCTCTAAGTTGTCTGACTATACGCACAAAAAATATGGACGCCAAATCAAAGCAACAGTGATCCGAGGACCAGTTGTCCTCAATGGTGTCCACCATAGTTGTTCGTAGTAACAACGGGATATTGGAGACGCAGACCGTGACTGAATGATGTGACTCTGCGTTGGCCCTGGAAAAACAAATTGGGTCCTAAAGACACTTGGGGGGATAAAACGGCAAAGTGACCTTGACCACTGACCGCCAAATTCTAATCAGTCCAACCTTGAGTGGACGTCTGTGCCAATTTTGAAAATAATCCCTCAAGACAAAAAATGGGATGACATGAAGTCACAGTGACCTTAACCTCTGACCACCAAAATCTAGTCAGTTTATCCTGATGTTTATTGGATATTTGTGCCAGATTGAAAGAAATGTTCCGTGTTCTTGAGATATCGCGATTACAAGACTGGGACAGACGGACGTAAAACTCAAAAACATAACGACTCTATACCAGATAAAAAACCCCAATCATTATCATATTCTATGCAGATCACACACAGAATAAATCACATCACAACGTCAACAGGCATCCCAATTAAGTTCGCACTGAGACTTCCTCCAGGACCAGACGAAGCCGAGATCCGGCAGCTCCTGAATACAAACAGTCGGGATGACAGCCGCGGGGTGTCATGAGCCGGGCCCCGCAGGGATGATGCCCATCATTCCAGATAAAAGGCCTGTCTCCGCTTCTTCGGCCCTGCTTCCCGCTGGCCCCTGCGGAGCCGGGCAGAGAGCTCTTATTCCGGATCTGCGAGAGGCTCAAACACTCCCTTATTCTCAATGGGCCCGAGACACCTGAAGCCCTTCCCCTACCTGCTTCCATGTGCTGCTGTGATTGACTTAAGAAATGATTCGTATCAAGGAAGCGTGTCTCCGGGACTTCAGAAAAAAACCACAACGTAAGGAAACCGAAAAGATGAAAAGCAGCAGAGCAAAGCTGTCTGCTCCTGTCAATTACACTCATTCTTCTTTTTCTGCCCTTTGATAACGCAGCACATCTTTCATGTGTTCAAAGTTCAAAGTTTATTAGTTTCTACCAAAAACTGTAGCCTTTACGGTATGCTAAATGTAGCCTTAGTCAGCAGTACGCTTCACCCCTGCTGCTGAGGATCTTTTAAAATACACACATTAAACCGCCTGTGTTGTCAGGACAATTAGCCTTCAGGAGGCAAACTGCAAGTTTGCACAGCGACTGTACTGCTTCCTCTCAAGTTTTTATCCCTTTTCCTCCTGACATTGAAAGTTCTGCCTCTCATAAAAAGTGTCTTATAAATCCGCTGCACACAGACGATCATCATGCTTAGCAGACAAATAAAGTTTCTTCATTTCCAGCTCGCTGTCTCACTTATCCGCCGGGCAGCTTCCCCTCTTTTCAAACCGTATAGATTTATCTCCGTCCTTTCATTTTAATGTGTTTTAGTAATGAAAGCAGACCCATTTATTGAGCCAACAGAAGCCCCTCGCCGCAAAGGGAAATCCGATGCAATCATCTGATAAAAAAGACGGACCAATTAACACAGACGGTTATTAAATTTCACGGCGGGAGTTGACCTTCACCTACGATCAAGGACGATTATTTTCTCAGAGTTGTGTTGTTCATCTTCCATCAGAAGTTTACAGCCAGTGTGCTTCATCGCCCAATGTGTGCATATCAAATACTGCTGGGCTGCAGCTGACAATTATTTTCATCGCTATTTAATCTACCAATCATCACCATGACGATGGCAGTTGATCAAATTGCTTGTTTGTTATAAAACTGTAGAAGAGAATCAGAGAAAACTAAGAGAGGAGAAGGTGAAACTGGAGCATCGTTGCTTGAACTTTTCCTTTAATCAATTATTCATTCGCTTGTAAGAATTTTGATTTTTATTATTTCGCAAACATAACAGTGATCAAAGCGTGTAAAACAACACTCTGACACTTCCTTTGAGCGTTCACCAGCAGAGTCAAACTAGGAGACTGAAAGCAAAGCCAAACGTGGAGGATGACTGACAGCACAACAGATTCTGATGCTGCCTGCTGCTGTTTTGGATTTTTTTAAACACAAATTTGATTAAAGCCTGAAATAAGCTCCGTGGAAACACTTGAACCGTATAAACATCATAACTGAACACATCAACTGGCTGTTCTTCGCCCTAATTTACAGAAAGGATTCAGAAAACACCCAAAAAATGCAACATTTGCTATCCAAACCTAAATCAGTGGATATATTTTTACCACTTGGTGCAACACTGACATAGACGGATCGTTTACCATTTTCCTCAACTAGCACTAAAAGGATACCGGTGCTTTATTTTCCTACAAAACCTTTAATTTGTTCAGCAAAGGAAACCAAACCTAAAAAGGTAAATGCTGCCTGTCTCGGAGTCGGCCGCCTGACAACGATTTAGCCAGAACAGGTCGATCGTGAGTGACTCCAAAAACAACACCGATCTGTGCTCGTTGAGCGGAACCATCCGTCCCCGACCTCCTCAGCATGCAGGCTTTGATACTCTTTATACTACTTCATCTGACTTCCTCTATGGCTGCCACAACAATTACTACAGCCCCCTGGAGGTCGCGCCAATATGGGTCGTAATAAGCTGCTTTCACAGTTGACTTATATGATTGTTTTTCTTCTGACATAATGGATATCTCGGGGAAAGGCTTCCTCTTTGGTACTCTTTTGCTCTCCACACGGACCGCATGAAGGTAATGTGATGATCAATCTTGCCTCTCGCCTACAGATTCTGCATTCATATACAGATATATGTTCATAAAGAATATCTAAACAAAAAGCAGAAATAAACCAAGACATGCAGTCCCCCTTTTGTACCCACTAACACAACAACAACAACAACAAAAGTTAATGTGGTCTAATCTGGGACGAAACCCATCCTCTGCCCAAGTTTTGTTCAAATCTGTTCTGCGGTTTTTATGTGGTCCATCTCATAAACCAACCAACCAACCGACAAACAAACAACAGACACAAAATGTGGTTCCACACCCAACAACACATTCAACATCATATCAGGAGATGATTCCCACACTGTGTGACTGTGTGTACATACCCTTGTATCTCCTTCAGGCGCCAGAGGGTCAGTCATCCACGAGCCGAACCTTGATCCGGAGGTCTTGATGGTGATCGGGTCGCTGATGCCCGTCAGTTTGCCGCATGCTGGAAGGAAAGGATCGAGATTGGGGAACAACGCCCAGCTGCATATTCAGGCTCACTCAAAACACTCCCAAAACTTACTTCAAATCCAAAACGCCTGAGGGATGATGGAGTTGATGGCCAGCTTTTTTGTTACTACACCTCTCCCTTTTCTCTTCGCAGGATGTTCTGTGCAGGAGGCGCTTATTATTCCATTCACACATGCTAATGCCTGTTTTTACTCCGTGTGAGAAGTGTGTGAGAAAGTGAGAGGGCGATGGGAAATCGGAGAGCGAGAGCCTCTGTGTATTCTGCTCTTGTGCGCGCCGCTTGTAAGCTGCTGCAGTGTTAATTAGTGTTGATTGAGGTGTTGCTGCGGATTTGACAAAAGTATCGCTGGGCTCCGCGGCCCTCGTGACTGAGTGCTGGTCGGAGTAATGTATCCGTTCTAATGAGCACGAGGCAGAGATGAGAGATGCGAGTTCACCCAGTAACGATACTTACTCAACATCACATCCATTTGTTGAGACAGTGGCCGTTTTTCAGCGGGGGATGTTTTCGGCGACACAAAGGTTAATTAGATGATTTTGATGAGTTAATTTTTATCTCGCGGATCTAATGAGTCGTTCTGAAATGCTAATTTAAAGAGTGTGACTGTGACGATGGCTCATTTTAAGTTTTCATTAGCGTCCTTCTCTGTGAATTGTTGCATCCATTAAGCCCCTCGCTATAACACTCAGCATCCCTCTTTATTTATGAAGGAGACGTCTAATGCTTTATTGTTTTTCTGTTGGGTTTTTTTTTGCTTTCCGTAAAGGGTCACTCCACCATTTTTTCAAGTGTGTTTACAGGTCTTGGAAAGCACTACTGCCAAATGTGAAAAAGGTAGTATAAAGCCTTTTTTTGGCTCAGGAGGAAGCTGTAATCTGATGAATTGCCTCCAATGATGTCACTCAGCTGCAGGTTGCACTCCAGCAACACTGTTGGACAGCAGAACCAGATATATCGCTTTATTTAATCTATTCATTCTTCCTCCATTGCCCACATTATCCGCAATGAAACTAAACCACTCAGCTCTCACCAAGAGCCGGAAAACAGACTTTAAAGGGTGTAAAATTGGTGGAGTTACCCTTTAAGTGTTTTAACGTAAAAGATCTTTAACGCCTTGTCAGTCGTCCCGCATTGAATTCTGTGACTTTGTGACATCACACTATGTCAAGGAGTCACACATTTGCATATTTTATGCCTACATCTAGCACAGCTGCTCTGTTGTTGCTGTTAACGGTGCTGGCTCAGGCATGTGTGAGCTGACCAATCAGAGGTGACTGTGTATTCAGGAGGCGGAGCCTTAAAGAGATATAAGCGTCTCAGACAGTGCGGTGGACAGAATGAGAAACGAATGCGTTTCTTGAGCATTAAAGCATTTAAACCTTCTCTCGTAGTACACGACCAATAAAAGAATGAACCTGAAAATGAGCATAATGTTTCCATTAACCCCTCTTGCCCTTCATTATTCGAAATACATATTTCTTTGTAGTCTCCGTCTTCTCATCTGGCAGAATCTCTTTCACTTACATAATAAAAACTGCGGCTTTGCGTTCGTGTTTATGTGCAACATATGTCGTGTCCTGCGAGTGTGTGTGGGCATCACACCTCAGCGGCGGCTGAGAGACAAACACATGGTCACATGAGCAGCTTCTACTATCGCCAGTGGGGGGTTGAGTCCCTTACGTAACCTACAGTGGGATTAAAGACCACAGTAATACACTGGCCATTCAGTTATTTATTTCTTTTCTCTAATCACGCCTCTATCTTTAGATGACACTACTCCCGCAGGCTGCTGGGGAGCCCGCTGATGGATCTGCATTCTGGAGATGCACACGAGGTCTAATCCCCTTCTGGCCTGAATTTTTGCCTGGGTCGAAGCAGAGGGCAAAGCAAATGGAAAAACCTAATGGGAACTGGAGCTGATATAACAAAAAAAAATACCATCAGCCTTTACCCTGGGACGGGAGGATTTGGATATAGAATGAACATTAAAAATAAATATTCCTCCTCCTCTTCCTCAGGAAGTTAAAGAGGAATTTCATCATCATGGATCTTGTTTTGGTAGTTTTGGCTATGAGTTTTTATTGGTTTACTTAAGTAATTAGTGAGATGCAGGATTGCTGCAATAATGTTGTCACGGTCCGTAAAAACCATATTATCATTATTTGCTTGACAGAACTATTGATTGTAGGACTCTAAGTAACTTCTTCAGATTGATTTATAGGTCGAGCTATTAATTGTTTTCTGGATTGACAGATTTATGACATCTCCAAGTATCTAATTTTGTCCCCAAACATATTCAGCTTACGCTGAAGAGTTAACCTTTAAAGGATAAATTCACCCAAAAAGGAAAATCTGTCATTGTCAGCGCCAATAGATGATAGTCTACGAAAGCCCAGACATCCCAAATTCATTCGAAAACACATTATTTATATCCTTTTTTTCAGGTTGATACCGTCACTTTTACACAACTGAAGTGAGTCACGGCCGTAGATAAGCTCACCCGGCCTTTTTTCAGCATTGGGGTGAGTAGAAAATGACTGCATTTTTAATTTTTGGGTGAACTTATCCTTTAAACCATTTATTCTTTCATACGGATGGAAGCGAGGGAGCAACAGAGATACGTTCAGGTTGTTTGTATGGAGGGAAATATTGATCCTGTGGTATGTGGACCTTACTATAACGTAATGCCTTGTAACTCTACTCTACAGATGAAGTGCAAGGTGAGAACGTGGTGTGCAGAGCGGGCAGCAGAGGAGGGTTTTTAATGTGCTGGTATGACTTTCCTGCTCTATTCATCAGTGTTTCAGCGTGTAGAGGCCGGATTTGCCTGCAGCTCCTTGTGCCTGCACATTGCTGGGGCACGACACAGGGTGATTTATTTATTTGATTATTGCCCAGCAAGCTGGCATGTCCCCTTGATCGATGGCCATTGTGTCCCAGCAGCCGCCGGGCTGTTAGTCTCTCCGGCACAAAACAGCTTGAAGGACAGCTCTGCGGGGACCCTAGTTACTCTCTTTCACTTTCCCTGCCCGCCTTCACTTTATCACTCCTTCTCCTTCCCTCTCACCGCCTTCTATCAATTCCCCTCGTCGCTCCGTCTATTACTCAATACTCACATTTCTCCTGCCCTCTCTATTTTTCTCTCTCCCCCCCTCCTCCTCCCCCTCCTGTTGTTGATCTGCCGATGCAAACTTGGCAAGTGACCTTCGCGAGTTTAATCTCAATATCGGGAGTGTTTTCTGGAGTGTGTTGGTGTGTGCAGCGTGCATGAGTGCCTCGGCGATCGTGTGAAGATGAAAGGAGTCGCCACCCTCTGTTCCGCCCGAGCCAGTCCCTCGCTGGGTGACCTCGGGCTTTATCTCGTCTGATCTCACACACTCACACACACACACACACACTGGAGTGCCTCCCACAGTTCCCCCTGCTCTCCTAGCAGACCGCGGATGTGAGGAGCAACTGTGTGCACTGAGCTGAGAGTGAAAACACAAGACAGGCCTCATCGCTCCGGTCCGGTCGGCGGCGAGAGCAGAGGTGTCCGGTAAACAAATGAACCGTGTGCGCACAAACAAAGAGGAATAATGACGGGAGAGGGATTGAGGTGTGTGCGCACCTTGATCTTTTTTCTTTTTAAGCAATTTAAACCCCAATCTCTGCGTCTCCCGGACGACTTCTTCCAAAAAGAACAGTGGCCATTGTGACCAAAAAGCCTTTTTTTTGCCTCTTGTCATCTTGCACTGTGAATAATTTCAAACAGGGACACAATATACCCGTGATGCCTGTAAGTGTCTCTTGCTCTTGCATCTTAGTCACTGTGGTGTGGGTGTGCATCTATTAGCGCTGTGGGCTGTGACAGAGGTGTGAAGAGATGGAGGCAATAAGCAAAGATAAGGCTGTGGTGGGAAGTTATCTGTGAGCTCTCTCTCTCTCTCTATATGCCATCCGTCAGTGTGAGTTTAAACCATGTTAATCACCTCATTATGTATGTAAACATCCCAATCATTACATCACAGGAAGCTAGCATAGACTCATTCAGAATTCCACATTAAAAAACACATTTGTGTCATCGTTGGACCTTCAGGACCGCTGCCAAGGATTATTTTTAGTATCTATTAATCTCTTGGTAGTTTTTTGTACATTAAAATCTCATAAAACTCTGAAAAAGGTCATTAAATTGTTCCGTTTTGTGTGATAAACACCCCAAATTATTAATTTGAGACTGATATAAAATAGAGAAAAGCTCCAGATCCTCAAATTTGAGGGGCTGGAACCCAGAAAACGTTTGTCTTGTTGATCAGTAAATGACTTAAACTGATTTATACAACTGATTTTCTCTCAGTCGCCCAACAGTTTCAGCATTAGTCCCCTGCTAACGATATCATTATTAATTCTGTGAAAAATGATCTTGATCTCGATGAACCCTTTCAAAATCACATCCTTTATATTTGAGTGTGCTTGAACCCAGAAAATGTTCGGCTTCTGTATTGATGGATGACTGTTTCTTGTTCGATGAACAGCCCAAACTCAAAAAGTATTCAATAGATACTGATACAAAACTAGGAGAAAAGTTGCAAATCTTCAAATTTGAGAGGCTGGAACACAGAAAATCGATTTACAAAATCTATTCAAGTGATTTATCAGCCAAAAAGCAAACTGATTTTCTGTTCAACACCAACAGTTTCAGTGTAAGTGCCTTGGTTAGATGATGGGCCTTGTAGGACTGTCTGCCACTAGTGATTACTTTCATTACCAATTCATGTTTTGAGTGGTGATTTATTCGATAAAATCTCTTGGTTTTTGTTTAAAAAGAAATCTTTCTTTTCGTTAAAATCTTTGTTTTGTCTGACAGACAGTCCAAACCACCAAATTATTAAAGTACAACGGAGAGAAGCGGCACATTCTCAGATTTGATGTGCTGGGACCCACAAAGTGTTTGGCTTTTAGGCAGACAAATGACTTTCATGGATTTATAAAATTGATTTTCTGTCACTAAATCAATGTTTTCAGCACTTGTGCTGAAAAGGTGGTATCGAAGGACCATTAATGACTAATTCCATCATTGATTTATCTTGAAAAAAGTCACCAAATTGTTTTTTCCAATAAACCTCGACTCTGCTTGACTTTCAAGCAGCGCATTCTCACATTTTAGGATCCAGACTCTAGAAAATTGTTCAGCTTTGACTGATAAATTACGCATTTTTCTATGTATCTACTCATAGTTTTTGGAATAGCGCCTCACTTTTTTGCATGAAAAAGTGCAGAAGATATAGAAATCACCAGGATTCATGCACAGCCATCGATATCGGTTTGTCTTAACAACATAGTACAGATGACAGTTAGTAGGCGAGCGTGTTTAGAAATAGAAACCATGGGGTGTGTTATCAGACGTGTGTGATGTGCGCTGGACTGGTCGAGTGTCGCAGCTGCACATGATGTTCCTGTGATGTTCTGAGTCATGTGAATATGCCTGAACATCTCTCCTCTGGTCAGTCACATCATACTGGGTGTTTGGTGCATGCACGTGTTTGTTGCAGTAAAAAAGAAAAAGTGTGTGCCAACAGCTTTCTGTGCCTACCTAATTTTTGCATGCATGCTCGGAGTCTCTCCTCAAGATTTGACACTCTGTTGTGGAGCTCCTCGTAGTCATAGGCCCCCATCTCCTCCTGAAGTTCGCTTAGAACTGACGTCAGATTCTGGACCTCCTCCTTAAACTGCAATACCAATTTGGCATCGGCCTTGTACTCCTCCAACACTGGTATCAACGGTCTAAGCTCCTCCATTTTCGCTTTTATGGCCTGAAAGGATTAGAATAAGCTCGGTTGAGTGTCATGCGCGACAAAAAATGGAGACTGTCCATAAAAGAAAAAGAAATAAAAATAAAATAAAACACCTGTCTGAACCTGGCTACTCTGACTCTAGCCTGCCTCTTCACTGACACGAAGACCCCCCCTGCTTATGTCCATGTTCAGTGTTTTGTGTGTGAACAGCTGTGTGTTGTTTTTTTTTCCTTTTTTTGTCCGTGCAGGTGTGTGTCTGAGCAAACAAACCCGGAGCAATATTCTCCACCCCGCCGGACGAGCAGAGCAGGTGGCTCCGTCCACCCGGCAGTGACCAGCCGTTTTTAAAAAGCAAGCCCTCGGTACACCGACAACAATTGGGAAAGCTCTTTATTGGTCATCATCGTTTAAAATGCAACATCGTATTAAGGGTTACATGCTTTTACATGTCACACACAACAAAGTGTCTCGAATTTTTACGTCTATAGTTTTACGTATAGATTTGTTGAGTAACCAAATATGCATAGACAAAAGCCAAAGGAAAATAAAATGAATAACAGCAATTAATATAATAATAATAAAGGTAGTAATAATAAAGATAATAATAGTAATAATAATAATAATAATAATAATAATAATAATAATAAATGTATTTACGTCTGAAAAAAGCTTTTAGATGGAAAACTTTGACAGCAGTAACATGCAGGAAGAGATCAGTGGTGGGTTGGTCTGGGAGAAGGGTGGGGTTTCTTAGTCTTAATGGTGCTAAAAGGTAAAAATTAACTGTTTGACGCCCAAATGCTCTCAGTACTGTGGCCCAGCTCAGGGGAATCTGGAATTGACCTGCCTCTTCTTCCCTGTGGCTCTCTTTACATGTCTTAAAGTTAGCCCTGCAAGCAAGAAAACGACAGACTGTTGACAGGGGCTGGAGCTTGCTAGCCTATCTAACAGACACACAAACAAACGCACGCACACACTTAGTATATATATATATATATGTGTATATTCACTTGAGACATGACAAGACAAGAAAATTGCAGGCATGCACTGGATGCAGAGTTGGATGCATGGGGGGGTTTTTGGCGAGCATGCACAGGAGACAGGATCACACAGATGTGTTGCGAGAGTGAGATGATGCTAACGCTAAAGCTGCAGCAGATTAGAATGCAGGTGAACGCAAGAACTGAATCTGTGTGAGTGACTGTGAAACAGGGCTGAGCTCTAAACCTAAATACTTTTTTTGGTCCTATTTGATCTGTGTCAGTAGCGCAGAGCTACATCAGCTACTGAAAGGGGGCATCAAATGTCTGGTGGTGATGTGGCTGTGTTGGTGTGATCCTGGAACATCATAATAAATGTTGCAGCATCATTTCATGTTACGAAACAGCGACAAGAGCCACTTCCGGAGCGGGCTGTCATGCATGAGTGGGCAAGGTGTAGGACTCCTACTCATCACCTATTATTTCCTGTTCATTTCCAGTTGCTTTTCAGTTTCTGGTGCTGCTCAGTTAGGTTTAGGGAACTAAAAAACCTAGATCTAGGGAACTAAAAGACTTAGATTTAGGGAACTAAAAGACTTGGCTTTAGGGAACTAAAAGACTTGGCTTTAGACAACAAAAATACTTGATTAGGTTTAGGAAAGTAGTTTGGGTTAAAATGTGCGATCTCCTCTTATTTCTCTTTTATTGTGGGTTTTCTGTTGCTGTTGCGTTTTTTTGTTTAGGGAACAAAATACAATGTTTTAGGGAACTGAAATATGAAGGTTAAAGGACTTATAATACTTAGGTTAAGCAACAAATTTTGCTTTGGTATAGGACACTGAAATACAAAGGTTTAGGGAACAAAATACAAAGTTTTAGGGAACTAAAATACGAAGGTTTAGGGAACTAATGTATGACAATTTGAGCAACAAAAATACAAATGCTTGGGGAAATTTAAAAAACGAAGGTTTAGGGAACTAAATTACTTAGTTTAGGGAACAAAAATTATTCAGTTTAGGGAACTAAAACACTTCAGTTTAGGGAACTAAATACTTAGGTTTAAGCAACAAAAACACAAATGCAGAGGACTAAAATTCTTCATTTAGGGAACTATAATAATTTATTAGGCTTTGGAAAACATGGTGTGGATTAAAATAGACCCTTTCACAACTTTATATGGCTTTTATGTTCTGACAATTAAGCAATACACTGAGAAATTAACCAGCATATCAATTGGTTCATTTGTTATTTACAGGCCTTGTTAGATGGAAAAAAAGATGTAGAGAAAAACGTAGTGAAAGTAGTTGGGAAATCTGGTATATTCTGAACATTTCAAATGATACTCTGCTCTACCGGCAAAATATTGATTCAAAATGGCTTTTATCATATTCTGTCTCTCTTTTCCATCAGAATAGATCAAAGATGTGGGTCCCATGTGCAAATATATTAGTATGTGACTAAACATTTCATCATAAAGTGTTTATTCTGATGAACAACAGCGTTTTATTAAATCTCGTAAAGTTGATTTAGGAGACCATCAAAGGTTTATTAGAACTGAGTCGGTGTGAAATAAGGACATGAATTCTTGCAGTTTATGGATCCAATCATTTAAACGCTCTAGATTCTGCATGCATTATGGGTTTCTGGCTACGTGGCATGGTTTTTAGGCTGAACACATCTCAACTGTGGGAACACACGAACACAAAATGGGCAAGGCGGCGTAGGATGGGCTACAGAGCAGCTGTGACGGGATGGCGGTCGAGTCGGTGGCTCCGTACCTTGTATTGCTTGGCGATGTTCTGCTTGTGGTTCTCCTCCACCTGCCTGAACTTGGTCTCCAGGCCACGGAGCTGCACCTCCATCTTCTCCACGTACTGCAGGTCCCTCTGGGTTCGCTGGTCCAGCACCTGGATGGACTGGGTCATGTTCTGGACCTGAACACGTGACACATGGGGGCAACACTGTGATTTGAGGAACGAAACCACATCTCCTGTTTCTAACGGTCTAATTAGAGCGACGAGTGTGAGAGAAAAAAAAAACAAACGCAACAGATCTTCAATATGTTGCTTTGGCTTACTTCTCGCAGTGATTCACTAACTCTGACATCAGGCCAACTAGTCAGGGGCCTGAGACACATGGTGGAAGTGTAGAATGCATACTGTTAAGACATTTGTTTTCTACGCGACCGTTGTGATCCGTAACTCCATAAACCTGGCACGTTTTCTATGCATTCATAAGAGCTCTGTTGATATCGGTGTTGTCTTTTCCCATATAGGTGAATCAGCGAGCTCCTTCCTCCATCTTTAGATTAAAAATATTACAACACACAATTGTTTTAATATTCCTTTTGGGACCAGTCTCTGGTTATTGAGCCGGGTTGCATCATTAAATGTGTTTCTCTGGGTATGCTGCTGTACAACACGAGCAGAGAGGGAGTGTACAGCGGCCTCCCAGGATGCCTTTTACAGTTTCCAGGGAGCTCATTAGAGCATGATTCCTATTCTTGTCCAACAGGCGAAGAGGTGATTGGAAGACCACAAACGTGGGCGAGCCTACATGTGTGTCCTCGCCTTCGCAAGTAAAAGGAGCGAAGGAGGTCGCTGTGCTCGTGACACGGCAATCCACTGTTGCTGACGAGCTAAGCGGCGTTTACCTTCTCTAACAGCTGCCTCAGTTGTTTGGTGCGGGCGTCCCGTGAACACATGGACTGCTGGGGCGCCACCACGGTGCAGACACACCTCCCCTCGCTATCCTGGGCTGAACTGTACACCTGCCACGATTCCTCTGGGTTTGCTGGCAACACCTGAGGACGAAAAGGGGAGTGGAGGGGGAGAGAGAAAACAAGGGGGGGGGGGGGGAGGCAGG
>CAEMYA010000073.1:974788-988828 GCA_903131615.1 Diplodus sargus
GCTCCACCCGTTTTGCACCATCATACAGAGTGTTTCCGCGGCCACACAAAGAGAAGAAGCAGCCAATGAAGGCAGCTGGAGCTGCTCTCATTATTCAGTGGGTTGGGCGTGTAGAGCGGCGACGTGTATGACGTGAGAAAGAGGCGGAGGAGAGAGAGAGAGAACTCCAGTTTCTAAAAAGAAATAAAATAATAAATCACTGCTGATTTATTCAATTAGTGAGGAGTGACTTTCCCCAAAACGCCCCGAGGAAGAAAAAAGGTGAAATCACAGCTCCTGTCAGTCAGCTGCTTTCCACCAAAGGATGTGCTGACGGCGGGACAAAGAGAAATCACTATTGAGCAGCCGCCTCGACACCTCAGCGTTTCCTCCGTGCCGCTCGTTCATTACTACCACACATCACTGACAAAAATGATCAGATAGAACCTCAGAGGACCTGCAGAAACAGCGCCTGCACACTCCCCCCAGATATCAAGGAAGAGACACAGAGCGGTGAGGAGTAAATATCAGTCAATCCCTTTTTACTATTCTGCCTTCAACATCCATTGTTCTAAATTCCAGAGCAAACATCCACTTGACAAGAGCGCTCGCAATGTGATCCTGGCACCGAGACAGCTCCTGCAGCCAGCAGCCTGCCGGGGGAAACAAAGAAACGCTTCATCTTGACTCTATAACAGCATCTTGGCTTTGAGCGCCTCTTGCTCATTCTCACACACACACACACACACACACACACACACACACACACACCGGTGAAAGGAAGAATGAGGGACTCCCGCTGATTCAGAGAAGGGGGGCAAAAAGGAGAGAGAGGGGGAGAAAATAAAAAATAACACTGCCATGATATTTGTTGGTGTCGATCGGCTAATTTTTTGGCACCACGGATCTCTCATTTATGTCGATACCAGGAGAAAAGAGGAGACCAATAACTTTCCACTTAGTGCAGGAGACTGGTATCGACAGAGGCAGCAGCCCCAGTGGCAGCTGGAGCGACATCAAAACGCAGGGGGGGAAGATGGGGAAGATGCCTACGAAGCCTCTCCAAGTCTTTTTTCCCTCACTTTTTCATGCGCCCTTGCAAAGCGCATCACAGGATTTCTCCTCTAATTCACCAACTCAAAAGCGCGCACACTGCCTGTGATGGACTGTCATCTAATTGCAGCAGTTGATTCATTCATTCATTCGGGATGGATGGATGGAGGAAGGGAGGGAGGGGAGAGGAAGAAAAAAGGCGCAGGAATTTTTTTTTTTTTTTGCGAAACTTGCGCACTTACTCCGGTGCTCCGATCTGGATACCCTCCCTGTGCCGCCGTGAGCTTGGTGGTATTGAGCCCGACCAGAGAGGGGAGGGTCTGCGACATCCAGTTGGTGATCATCGCCATGGTGCTGAGCACGACGCCGATCTTCAGCAAAGGCACCGACATCTTTTCAAGCGCTTCGCTTTTTTAGGGGAGGGGGGGACTCTTTCACTCAAAAAGCCGTCTTCATTCTACAGACTCCGGGGAGAAACAAGGCAGGCGAGTCGTGGTGCCCAGCGCGGCTGCTTGCTGCTTCACCCGGGACTCCGGATCGGATGCTCTTTTTTTGGACATCTCCAAATCGAAGTGTGGCGGCGGCGGCGAACGAGTCGGACGCGAGCAGAAAGGAGGAGAGAGACGACCGAGGAGGTAAAAAACAAAACTGCAACACTTGATCCGGTTACTTAAAAAAAGGAGGGGAGCGACGACCGAGAGCGGCTGCTGGATGCGTCCTCTGGATAGCTCCTTGTCCCGCACACTGCTGCCTCTCCGGTTCACCGTTACTATTTCGTTCACGCCCGACGGTCCGCCTCCTGCCTTGGTGCGCTCTGTGATTAAGTGCCACTGACTGCACACACACACACACACACACACACACACACACACGCACATAAAGGCTGCTCCAAATGGATGAGAGGAGGGAAGGAGGAGGTACTACGGATCTATCTATATCGCCAGACGCAATGATGTCAGCCAGGTTTGGTGAGATCTGGGATCGCGCCTGATTCGCCCAAAGCTGCCCCGACACGAGCTGCGTCCCCCCGGGGGGGAATGACAATGAGCAGTGCGGCTGAGGTCGGCCGACACTGACGCTGCTGAGGGATTATTTATAGCGGACAGTGAAAATTCTGGTTATTCCTCCAGAAGACTCTCAGTCAGAGAGGATCCCGCATGGTAAAGCTGCCCTTTCATTGCTTTTTTTGTTTCGTTTGAAACTTTAACCACCCGGTGTGCTGTGTGACCGCACAGCCCCGCACATGTCACAGTGAACGAACACACTCCTGCAGATTGTCGCATTTCAGTGAGGAGAGCAGGGCTCCGGGACTCGGGGAGGGTTGGAGAGGTTGCTGGGTTGCATTGCGCGCTCAGAGCGGAGGAGCGCGTCTGATTCGTGTGACTCTGGCGCCATCGTGTAGCTGAATTTGGCGTTGCTACAATCACAGAGGGAAGAGCTCCAAACATGTAAAGATGCACCAGAAAACATCCAAAAACATTAATTATCAAATGCACAGAAAACTTTGTGTATTTTAGAAAAATAAAGCGGATTTTCATTGGCTCTGCATTGCAAAATCTCATCTTTACGCACAGAAAATGTGGCTACTGAGGCTCAAAACACTGCGTGCGCGTTAGATGAGTGCAGTTAAATGGTGCATATTGTTGTTTAGAGTCTCTCCAGAGCTCAGGACAGATGAATTATTTGTCGTCTCTCGGCAGTCAGCGGGCTTGTGTAGGCTAATGCTGCAGCCTACGGGCTGAATGGCAGCACTGCATCATACATGAGGGCCCCAGAATAGCAGGAGTGTCCACAGCTATTCCTGTGTGCTCCATAATGCATTTTTCTGGTAAACTGAAAGATGGAAGGGGAGGGAAGCCGGCACTTACTCACCCTCCACACTTCTCCTCTTCCCTCCTGCTACAGCTCTTTTCTTGTCTCTCTCCATCTCTTCCCTGTGACCTTTGAGGTGAGAGCTCACAGGAGTGATGGCTCCACAGATTGCTGCCAGAGTACCTGCAGGGGGTCAGCCGCCCCCCCGCTGTGCACTGCAGCCTGGACTCCGGCCCGCAGTCTCGTGTGATGTGATGTGGTGCATGCTCGGCGTCCACACAGCGGTCTCTTATAGCTTTCTAATGGCCGCAGTTAGTTTTCCCAAGCTGCCTCAGGTGGGGTCCGATCCAATTTAGTGTCGAGGGAGGTGAAACAGAGGAGGAATGAGGAGGAAATCCACAGGTGTGTTGACACGGGGCGGTTGATCCTAACTGAGAAATCAGTCTGTGAGACTTTATAGGGTGCTTCAGACAATCCATAGTCAAATATAAGCACTTTCAAGCATTTCAAGGTGTGTTTCAAGCTTTTCCAGCACCATAGGACGCAAAACAATGCATTTTTAGGGAGAAAGTAAAGTATCCTGTGTCTGAAATAGAAATCTGGCTCAGTTCTGATCAGTTCTCCATCACTAGCTGTTAATGGAATGGCGGGCACTGTGAGGCAGAGTCAGTCTGCTGGCTGCTTTTACTTGCGTTTTTATGTCATTACCTGAAAATGTAACTATTCAGTCAGGTACTGATTCTCGATTAAAGTAACGCAGTCACAACTTCGAGCAGTCTGAAGCACCTGAAAACATCACATTGCAATTCAAGCTTTTTTAAGGATCCCTTTGTGAAATAAAAGCACAGCTTTTTGTTGTGGAGGGACTGACGAGAGCTCAAATCTGCAAATACGACGTTGTCCAGTCTGATGTAATAACTGTGTATAAATGAGATTGTGTGGTTTTGAGAGAGGTTTTGATCAGATTATGTGGCGGCTGCCTGCAGTGATGTGTTTTAAACCGAGGGGTGTGATTGAAGTTATTATATAGGACACACATTATGATTCAGGGAAGTTGAAAGGTGTAAATTTGCCTGCAGGCGATAAACAAGCAGCCACATTACACAACAGAGTAATGACAGTAACAATAATGATGATAATAATAAAAGAGCCACCTTAAAGCTGCGATATGTAGTTACGGGAAAGAAATTGTGTCTTGTAGACCTTCATTGGCTTATTTTTTTAAGGCCCAAACAAACTAAACATACAAACACAGCCTCGTACCGTTTTACTTTGTTTAAATGTGGCGGACCCTGCCACCTTTCTAGTGTTCTGGGACCTTATTTTCCTCTGAGAGCAGCTTGTTTATTAGTTGTGGAAAAGATAAATATCTCCGAGTTTGTATCATGACTTCATTTATATCGTAAAGATTACAATTCTCAGTTTCAGCTTCTTCTCCTGTAGTGACAGCATGACAAGCAGCCAGAAAAATGACCAAAAAACAAACAAAATACAACATTTTTACGCTTCATGAAAGTCGTATTTCTGACTGGCCCGTTGCTGTATATTGCATTAAAACAAACAGGTGTTCATATTGTAGCAGAACCACGTTGACACCCTCAGTATCCAGTGTAGTAGCTGCTCATACAGTGGCAAAAAAAAAAAAAAAGAGGAAAATCACATTTCCAGCATGCGGGTGAACTACATAATGCTCCATATCTCCACCTACTCCTCTTCTGCTCACTTTCTCTCTCTCTCTCTCTCCTCTTGCTTCGTCACTCAACCAGCCATACTGAATAATAAATAGCCTCAACCCCCGGCTGCCAATCACACCACGCATATTGCAATTCAGCTCCACTCCGTCCTCAGTTTCTCACATGAAACCAAATTGATTTTTTTTTTCTCTCTCTTCTTTTTGGGGACAAAAGACCTAAAAACAAAAAAACCTAAGTGTTTCAAAATGTTCCCCTGCTGAAGCCTCTGTGGAGGGAGATTTTAGTTGTTGCATGTGAATTAGATGATTTAAATGCAAAACTCTACCTCCTTATAACTAAAAAAACCGAACCACGTGCAGGTGTTTTACAGTAATTATTGAGCCTTGGTATGTAGGTTGCCTGGTGTCAAAGGGGAGGCGGATAGCGGCGCCATCTGCTCTGTCAGGTGTCTGGGATGCTTGAGGATGTGGGCCTGGAGCCACGGGGGAGCCGCGAGGTGAGGACCAGATGCTGCCTCCGCCGCCTGCTTGCTATTCTTCTCCGTGTTAACGCCAGGCAGGAGCCAAATCCTTCAGCGGAGAGGGAGTGCGGGAGGAGGGGAGGACAGGGGTGAAGGAACGCGGGCAGAATTGAAGAGGAGAGCGTGCCACTAATCAGGTGTCGCCCTGCTCCCTCGGCCAGATGTTAAGAAAAGCTGCCCCGCGCCGTCTGGGGCCGCGCGACACTTCTGAAGCAAGGTGGTTAATGTGGTCATTAAGAGAGCAACTCGTTTTGTGGAGCATCAGAGAGATCAAGGCCGGCCACGCTGCACGGATGGCTTTTTTTCCCTTCAACTCTCTCGTGAGTTATCTAAAGCACCTTCAGATGGATACACCTCTCACTTGTTTTTATATATATCTGGCTTCAAACAAGACGGGCTGCGCAGAGGCCTTCTACCGTCCTACGTTGACATGTAGGTTTCTATTAGCAAGGGGCCGAATAAATGGAGGCCTGTCAGTGTGTCTTCTGCTTCTGTTCTCCAGGAAGGGCGCAGACAGGCGGCGCTGCGCGTGGACTGATATCGACTTACCTTCAAAACAGATGACACGCGCACTCTCCGGGCATCAGAGAGAGACACACACACACAGACTGTCACCGTGACACCGGGCCCTGACCCGCACCAGGCCAGGACCTGAACCCGCTGTCATGACACCAGAAACGAAACACGCTCCCCTTTTTTTTCCTCCCTCTGACTGATGGCTTCCATCAATCAGCAGCAACTAGCCTCCCCTCCTCACTGTTCGACAGCGTCAGCACTTTTCTCCCATTCATGCATTAGATCAAAATCGTCATAACTTTATGTAAAATAAATAAATAAAATTCCAACGTGAAACGTCCAAACCGAGCTGTTGCTCCATGAATAAAAAGCGTTCCCCCCTCTCGCTCGCGGGCGCGCTGACACTACTCATAAATTTTTGCGGAAATCAATCGCCGGCACATTTCTGCCAAAGCAATATTACATCAATATTGTTCTAACACGTTGGTTATCAGGGCCAGCAGCAGCAGCAGCAGCAGCAGCAGCAGCAGCAACCTACTTCCAGCACGTTTTATTGGGTTTGCCACTCCGAGTAGTGGAGTGTATTGCAGATACACTGTGAGCAGAGATTAATTTATTGATAGTACCTCAGTGGCATGTTTGATTTTTTTTCTCTTTTCTTTTCAGTCTCCAATTATCAACCACAATTGGATTCGCACGACAGTGACACCCACCCTTAAAATATGACTCAAGGACGGCCAATTAAATCACCAAATTCTTCATTCCAGTAGTGGCGGAGGGAGGGAGGGAGGGAGGGCCTGGGAAATAAATACACTCTCCCCTTCCTTTCACTTCCTCTCTCCCTCTCTCTTTCTCTCTGTCTCTCTTCAGTGTTGGTGGGAATTTATAATGTCAACAGTTTAATGCAACAGTAACTATTATACGTATTGCTGCAAATGGCCCCTCGGAGAGCAGGGAAGTAATTACTAGTTCCAGTAAAAAAGAATCACACACAAGCATTTTATTGACCGGTGATTTTTTTTTGTTGTTTTTTTTTTGTTTACCACTCGTGAGGCTGGGTGGCTTTGGCACTGTTGGACTAAATGTTCTTTACCCCTCCCAACACCACCACCACCACCCTCTCTCCTCACACACACACACACACACACACACACACACACAAACGGGAGGCAACAAGCAAGTCACACTGTGGTCATTGAGCATGCTCAGTAACAACCCCCTTTCTTTTTTTCCTTGACACACTGCGTTTTGATGGTGGGAGAGCCGTGATTTAAAAGCAGAATTCATCAATGGTCTATTTTTTTTTCTTCCCCCCCTTACAGAGAGCTGCAGGGCATCACAGTGCATTAAGAAAAGAAACACACACACAGCAGCGCGGCTGATTAATCTGACCATTTGCTAATGAGGAAATTGACAGATCATGCAATACATCCCTCCATCCCTCCCTCCTCTCCATCACCTCCATCAGCACCAGCACCACCTCTATATCTGGCCCGGTCTGTTCTCTCTCTCTCTGCTGGATCTATCCGCGCCCGTCCAAAAGCAGCACAATGTATTCACATCATGTAATCCCAGCCGGTAATCTGTTTAAACGGGTTGGAGGTAGAGGGGGGGCTAATTCACCGGGGCTCTTTAATACGAGGTAACCGAGGTAATCTCTCAGCGAGATCTCTCAAGCCAATTATATTTCTATTATTCTCATTATTAATAATAATAACAATAACACAGGAGGAGGAGGTGGTGGTGGAAAATGGCGTTTAAAATAGGAGACCTACTTGGGTGAGTTCTGTGCCCATGAAGATGAGGAGAATCAGAGTGAGGAGCTTGCTCGCAGGCTGCATCTCTTGCCTCCGGTGTGTGTGGACCAGCGGTCTCACATGCAGATCGAGTCCCCCTGTTTTTTTTGTTTTTTTTTTATGTGTGTGTAGCAGTCCTGTTTTTCCTCCTTTTTTTTCCTCCACTGGCTCTCTCTCTCTTTTGCAGCGTTTTCAGCAAGTCGATTTCACCCAAAAAATAAAAAATAAGGATGAAAAAAAAAAAAAAAAAGGATACTACTACGATGTGATCCCCTCTCAGTAACCCAGCGGCAGCGAGCTCTGCTTCACCACGGTCTCGTCTCTGAGCATTATTCAGTTCATATCGGGGAGCCTTATCTTCGGTGCCTCTCCCCGTCGGTCTGCCTCCGTGGCCGCACTTTTCTTTTTTTCCTTTTTTTAAATGTATTTCTCGCTGCGACGGACTGAGCTGAACATCGAGGCTGGTAGAGAAACACCGTCGTTACAACGCGGGCTATAAGCCTTCACTCCCGATATTGCCAAAAGTTTACCTCCCCGCCTCAAGCTGCCGTATAAGCTCTCGATGAAAAAATGAGAGTGACGGCGCTGTACATGGTGCTGAAAGCGGAAGTTGCATCGCCGAGAGAGGGAGATTTAAACGGGCAGGCGTACTCTTGTACAGGGGAGGGAGGATTGTCCTCTCCGACGTGAGAGAGGAACTGTTGCCCCATCAACTACATCTTTTTTGGCTACTTAAAAAAACAAGAACATAATTTAATCATAAACAGGATAGTTTTTGCCGCATGAGTAGGCGGGAACGTTTAAAGACGTTTGTTTACATTAACTTCCGGTTAGAGCCGATTAGCTTACTGCAAATTAATTATTTTTTCCCCCCCATGATGTTATTTCAAACTATTCACATCTAATTCATCTTGAGTACACATTAGATGCATTTATATCTCATTAATGACGACACTTTGACCGATTAGGGAAGTTAGGTCTCCAAACTAACGTCAATCAACCGACCGGTTTCTAACCGGAAGTGGATGTTGTTGCTAGGCTAACCCGGAAGTTAGCATCGCCCTGGTTACCTCAACAAAAGGTCTGTGAGATTTTTGAACTGGATTTTGTGCCCAAAATAATAGAGTGGTGTAGCAACTAAGTGTTTTTGTATGCTAACAAGGAAATTAGCATCGCCCTGGTTTCTTCCACAAAAAAATAAATAAATTGTTTTTTTGAACCCCCCCTCTAAGATAATCTCTGTGGCAGTTTATGATAGTTCCTCGTTTTGTTCAGCAAGACAATCTTTACAGCACTTTTACACTACTTGTATGCGTTTTGAAGCATATATTAAATCGCTAGCAGTAAAAAGCTATTGTTAGGCAATGATCAGACGACATTGCAGTCGCATGATTTCGATGTTACCACCACTTAGCATCTTACTGCACAGTTAATATGTGTTCTCTGAAAATTGATTCGTAGCGTTAAGACTGTTAAGATGGACTAGTGAGTAGGTGAGTCCCCGTGTTCGGCGTGATGATGTGTAATGTCACCATTTTAAAGAAACATAAGCACTTTAAAATTGGCATTTTATTATGTAATTTATGAGGAAGGGGAAAACGTGTAAACATCTATTCCTGTGGTAACCACAGATCTTATTTCAGATATTTAACCAAACATCGAAGCAAAAAAAGCCTCATAGACTTCTATTGAAGACACTATCTGGGATTTAGGACTACAAACTACACCAATCTATAGCCAGAAGTGAAAAGTTAATGTTTTAACGCTATTAACCGAGCCCCCAAGAAGAGCACCAGGCTTTGAAGGTAACTTACGTAGTGGACATCATCCAATTACATTGTCACAGTCACGCGAAATTAGTTGTTTGACTGTCATAATTTTGAGCCGTTAGATCCAATAACATCTGGAAATTCTAAAAGGGCTGCAGGATTAAATCATTTTATCTAATTTAGCCAGGCGCTCAACCGGATGTGAGCTGGCTCGGTCGGCGTAAGACTCTCTGAAGTTGGAAGCTGAGCCATTTTGGCTTCATGGGCCACTGAGCAGCTTTCATATGATTGAACCGCTCTCTGTCTCCAAGGGTGTGTCCAGGTTTAAATGTAATGTCCTTGAGCTAATTGTATTTTTTTTTAAGTGAATTTTATATTATTGCCAAAAATAAGCTCTGTGACAAACACAAGTTGATGATAGCCAACTTCAGAATGTCTTAGCCTGGAGCTAACAGCTCCCCGAGGCTGGGGCTAAGTGCAGTATGAAGCACTTTGGAATATTTATTTGCAACTGAAGTCCCCCTTCAAAGATGGATAGTGAGAAGATTATTCTCTGTGCTCGTCATAATGATGTCTGATGTCCCAGACAAGTTCTATAGTCTCATATAGCCAATTGTTTGCAACCACCTACTTTTAGGATACGTAAACACCTTTTCAATCAAACCTGGGGTATTTACTGACTACTACTTTTACTATTTTATGTGCTAGAACAAAACCTGAAAATCTCTTCAGCTTGTGGTAACCACAGACCTAATTTGTGGCATTTAGGTTTAAGGGAAACTTAAAAAAAAACACTGATTTCAAGAGAAGGGATCAGGAAGTGCAAAAATACTAAGTTGTTTCCTGGTTTTAGGGCAGCACTCTTGCAGCACTTAATGGCTACTTTAAGCCTGGAGTGCTCAAACGTTTTCCATCAGAGGGCCAAAAGCAAACTCGCATTGTTTGTATGTATTGTTAAGATGCAAAATGAGACTGACCACCATCCTGCCATGCTCAGTTTATGAGAATAAGCCTAATAATGTCACTAACCTTATGGCCTTATTAACCCCACTTGGAGCAATCCTGTCCTACATGCGCTCATTTCCTTCACTGCAACTTAAGAAAACACATGAAAATACACAACAAAAATTCACTAGTCGGGCAACAGATGTTCAATTTTCAAAGTGCAAAGTAAGAAAACACAATTAACTGCAAGTTATACAGAAGAAAAACGAAATTGTCTCCAGTCGCATGCTCAGTCTTCACATGCTGGCTCATGAATTAATGCATGTAAAAAAAGCTGCCACAGTTCACCATCAATATGTTCTTTCTATATCCTAGTACAGATGCTTTAGATGTCTAAATAATGATTTCATCTGTCTGATAAGTATCTATAAAAACATGTATCTAAAAGAAAATCTTCAATCCTGCCATCATTCATCGCAGAGCTCGCCTATGTGATTATCAGCGGTGGTCTCAAAAAAAGAAAAAGGCACAAGCTGCATATGGAAAGTCATGACGCAGAAAGGCTGAAATTAAATTTGTTTTCTTATGTGATCCATATTTAAATATCCACATAACAACAACACCTCTGTAATAAACACACACAGGGAGCTGTTTAAACATTTAGAAGCACACAGAAGGCATGCAGGGCGCCCATTAGTGTACTGCTGCACACTTTTTGCAGGTCGGACCACCTTAGACGGCAGTTTCGTCGTCTAGAAGAGGGCGCTTGCACAGTGTCAATAGACAAGTCTTTAGCTTTAACTTATCATTATGACATAAATGTTGATTGCACAATATAATGGCTACAGAATAATTACGGCATCAGGTTTTAGATTGCCTCGCTGCCGCTGCAATATTGTCTGCCACCGTGCATGAAGTCTCCTGGGAAAATGAGGTCTGGCTGGTGATCCAGTCAGGCTGACCACCTGGCACCATCTCTATCTGCTATCACATCTTCATTATAGACTAAATGAATTAATAAACTCTCATTTTTAATCCTCTGTCGCTGGTAGTCACAACTCTTTGCAACAGCAGAGTCTTGCATTCACAATTTTCCGAGAGGGAGTACAAAAGTATTTGTAGCAAAATGTACTTGAAGAAATTCATTATTTAATCAGTTAGTCATGTGTTTGTTTGTGATTGTTAAAGCAACTTTATGTGGCAAACAAATATTATGCAGTGAAAGTAATTATATTAATAATAAGTAGAAGTAAAAAAGTGGCAAAATATGAAAATACTCGCCTATGTCACCTTTAATTCAGGCGTCAGAACTGGGCCCACTGATTACACCTTTTCAGAACCATGTGCAGAGTTTGACTGACATCTCCCCGACCCACCTGCGAGGGCGGGACAATTCGCATCTCCATCTCTCTCACTGAGGACTCCGGTGGCCTCTTGTCGTTCTCGCTTTTAGTGCGCCTTCCACAGCTTCGACACAAGCAAAAAGGTCTCAACAGCCATAAGTGAAAACGCCTGTAGGCGTGTTCGGAGCTTTTCATTTTAAGTTTCAGGGTTAAGCGGAAAGAAGTGAATATACATTTCTTGTCCCCTCAGTGTAGGTGTCAGTTTATCAGCGCGCTTTCCGCCTCTGGCGAAGTAGAATCCTACTTTTATACTTGGGCGCTCTGTTTCTGTGTGGGCAGTGCTGTACTTATGCCATTGTGAATGTCAACAATAGGCTCTTAATTGGGTAGTCATGTGGTTCTGAAGCAGTTCTCCTCCTGCCTGCCTGTGACCGCCTGAACCGCATTATGCACTAATGGCTCGGCGGCCTTTAGACAGACAGCTGGAATAGATTCTCTTTCGGTGGCGCCCAGATACATGCGGCACCTCGGTAATGGCATCAGGGTGAGTTCATATCTCCATCTCATTTGTCTGTTTCGTAGATTTTGGCTGCTCCGTGCACCTGAACGAAGCCTTACAAGGTCAGTCTGAGAGGAGGTTTAAGTTCTAACAGAAGGATAATGATGTTCGGTACTGCGAGTTAAAGGGCAAGGCACCTGCTTCCTGTGCCTCTGATTGAAGTTAAAGCTTCAGATTGTTACTTTGAAAATGTGCAGACTGGAGGCTGTTCCATCTATGTGACAACCACTTACTCCTATTTTATTATATTCTTACAATAAGGAATACTTAAGATAATGTTGTTGTGTTACTTGCTTATGCGTTTAATTATCTTGAGAACCTTAAGGCACCTGTGAGGATGCACCATGTAAGAATTTGGTTGAAAACATTGTTAACTTTACTAAAATTATTAACAGTTTTGACATGATGACATCTATGTTTCATGTTGCAAAGCATTTTCAGCATGCTAACCAGCTAGCCCCGGCATTACATCAACACCTGGATACAGCTTCAGCGGTGGAGTCTAATTCATACATATACATAAGCTGCTCAGCAGTGCATGAAGCCAGAAAAAGCTTCCTGGGTATAAAATTAGCTTGATCTTTCATGTTGTGGGGACCCTAGAGCATTCACACTACAGCCTTTCACCAACAGAGCTGGCTAGCTTCCAATTTAGCGCCAGCCTAACTTGAACAGAGATTAATTAATTTAATCTTGATTCATTTTGCAGGGAGTTGTGAGCTGTAAAATGTATCCACACTTACAGCTGCTTGTTTCACAATGTAAAAAGTTTTTAGGGCCCGAATGCACCACATGCGATGCTTATATTACTCATCACCTGTGTCTGGGTTCAGGAAACTGAGTGTCTTGCCGTCCTGGCTTCTTGCTGTGTGGGTGTGTCTTGTGCCGCCATTTTGAAAGCCTTTTGCACGTCTTCTTTTGGCTTGGACATACAGTATAAGACAAGGGCTTGTGTTCTCCATAACCGACTCACATATGATACATTTATCTTAACATAATTCTATTAAAATGTACTGGATTTTTAACCTTGTTACACCCGCTACAGGGACGTGCATGCACGCGCACAAGCATGTGTTTTTTTTGTGTGTAACCAGCCACTGGCAGCGCCGCTAACTGAGTTTCAGCTCACTCCATGAGGATTTGATTAAGGGGGCACTGGAATGAGATCGGCGAGTAATGAAAGCGGAACGCTCCGGACAGAAAGAGGAACATTTGCTTGGCGGCGGGAGCCGTTCCCCACGAGGTGGTACACAACCCACACACAGGGCAGCGGGGGACACATCTCACCAGCCAATATTAAAGTTTGTCCTGGAATCATTAAGCGGATACCACTAAGCACAGCAGATCCTTTAATCACGGCTGATGAAATGTTCTGTTATTAAGAGTTTCAAAAGGAGAAAAGGCGTTGCGCACGTGTTTGTTTGGATGTTTACTCCTGGTCTTGTGTGCGAGAGAAGACACCCAGCCGCCGTTAGATTAATTAAAAACACAGTGGTTTCTTGGCATATTTTCACCTCACAGCACTTGCGAAAAAAATAAAAACTCCAATTACGATGACAGGTTTGATTATTCCGCGCGCACCGCTAGTTAGTGTGAGGCGAGGACAAGATAATGTGTTTCCTCCCTTTCTAGTTGACTGCAGAGAGAGGACTGTGATGAGGGCAGCGGTGAACAAGTGATGAATGGAGAAACAATCAAAGATTCCGAATGTCAGCGCAGGAAATGGGAGATGATGGAGCACCACTGTGATTTGGAAGAATTCAATGAGAGAGCTTTTTTCAAACGGAGCACGGCTTGATGCGGATGTTGATTTAATGCGGCTGCTAGTATGGATATTCCTCCTCAAGATTTATTTCCTGCCCATTGAGCTCCGAAAATGCAAATCGCCGGATTGTCTTGTTTGCATGCAGATGTATGTAAAATGTCTTCATTGCAGGTGCATTGGAGGGGATGAGGAAAATGCTTGTGCAGCATTAACGCCCGCACACACACTCACACACACACAACACCCACTTTCACTCTCTCCACTGCTTTTTTTGGATTGCAGAATTAAC
>CAEMYA010000073.1:988844-1012287 GCA_903131615.1 Diplodus sargus
AAAAAAAAAAAAAAAGCCAGGATTTGGCAGAAAAATTGATTACCCATTCCAAAATGTGTAGTCATTTGAGCCCAGTTCTTTCACCAGTTGAGCTCTTTTCTTCTTCCCAGTTAGGGTTCTGCGAGTGCGAGAGTGTGTGGAAGCGAGTGGGAGCGAGAGACGGAGGGAGAGTGAGTTAAAGAGCCTCAGTTTAAATTTAGGTCCTAATAGAATTTGTGTCTTTCCTCTCCGGCACGCTGCCATTACTTCCCCCTTTCATCACTTTCCGTGCTCTCTGCAGGGTAGATGCTACAGATAGCTATTAAAGCTATGTTTCACGTGTCTATTAGGTCTCAGTTACGCTCCGTTCACTTAGTTTGCTGCAGAGCGGCTCCGGATGGGTCCAGGACCTTGATCGGTTCGGCGCTTATGGAGGGAGAGAGCCATAAAAATATGATTTAACATCCTTTTTATGTGTTGATCTTGAGTCAGTATTAATGCCTTTGATAATCACTCTGTCTGCATTCAGCCTTCAGACCTTGGGAGGATAAAGGAGAAAGTGCTGTACAGCGACGGAGAAAGGAAAGAGGAGTGGACGAAGGACAGATAAGAAATCTTTACAGACGAATGAGAAACAGCAGTGGTTGTCAGCTTTCGAAGAGATTTGATGACTATCTATGTAGACTTATGATTAACTCTGAACTGAAACAATACGTTGAGTTGCACAAAGCTGCCATCTATGGCACAGCTGCCTTTAAGAGATTGGAAATCTGAGGCTACTGGAGGGAAGATAAATAATCTGGCATAAAGAGAAGAAATTCCAGATTCGTGCATTTGAAATAGTGACGTCTGATGAATCATTTTCCACTCATTTATCTGCATCCGGACAGATTTGTGTGAAATAAAGAAAAAAAAAACTAAAAAGGCCTTTGACTGTCAGATACCAGATGTTAAACGTGGTTTAAGGCTTGGAGTGATGCAGCCGTCTACTGCAAAACATTAGATCTCATGATTGCGATCTTTGCTTATCTGCAGTAAACGTTACGACAGTTTTTAAAAGGCTCTAGATATCATTTACCCCCCCGCTGGATATCAAGAACCAAGACCAAAACCAATGTGCACAATGTCCACTGAAAGTTGGAATAAAAAGAAAGTCACATCTGAACTCTTTCTGAAGTATTTTTTCGCCTGAAATGACCGGGTGGGCGCCACATTGTGTCCTGATTATAAACTGAGGCCTCGTTCACTGAATATAGTTGGAACTAGAATAGCACACACTCATCCGCCAAGGTCCAACTGTCTCCTTTTATTCAACCAAGCTGAATCACTGATAGAGCCTTTCTGAATCCCAATTAACTCAGCTGCACAGTGATTCTCTGAGAATAGACATGTAAGAATGATGAAAATCAAAACATGGTGGACGAAAGCAAACACTGGGTTGTTGGTAACATGCATGTTTGTGAAATATATTTCATGGCTTACATGATCCGTTGCGTTTGTTCCTCCGCGTCACTCACACGCTGGAAACAGCTGTCAATGTGTCATTTAAATGCTCTGAGCGATAAAATACAAACCAAAGTGCGTGTTGTTCCCACTCGACACGCGTGAACACACAGAAGTCGGAAGACCGATTTCTGAACTCGAGAAGTGGGATCATCCGAGGAGTCTCACTCCCAGACTGTCAAGCGCTGATGCTTTGGTGTCAGTATTTGACAGCCTGCGAATGAGACCAAACATATTGAACTTTCCGGAGGACTAACTGGTAAAGTAAATAACACTGATAGATGTTGCAATGCGATGTTTTGCTGGGAAGCCTTTGGTACTGACATTCATGTGGATGTCTCTTGACACGCACCTTCCACCGGAGCACTGCTGCAGACGAAGTACAACCACCATGGCAACGGCACTCGTCAATGATAGCGGTCTCCCAGACAAAACCTCCTCAGGAATGGCCCGCGGCACACGGCAAAGAGCTCATGTGACAAAGGATGACCTCAATGGATTGGACTCGTTTTAGACTTCTCTCTGATCCTCAATCAGATTGGTATCTGGGGAAATTGGAGGCCAGGTTGTCATCTTGAGCGCTTTGTAAAATGCTGACTTCCCAAAACCTTGACTCCCAAGAAACGTGATAGTTTTAAGATTGGTGCCGTCAGGTTCAGGTGCCCATATGAGGATCTGTTATTGCAAAGTGCACAGACTGATGTATCTGATACAGACCTTAAGGGTCATTGACAGGCCAGGTCACTCACGTCAGCACACAAGGATAAAATCAACTTTTCCAGTTCCAACCACCCTAAAATAAGCATTGACTTTTGCCTGATCTAGGTTTTCATCTACTGAGGGACATTAGACTGTGTTTACAGTATCAGGTCCGCACAATGTGGCAGACACCTTTCCCTCACGGTGCTCCCACACTGCAGGAGGGTAATGTCACCAGACACTGCTACAGCAATTTAAGAGTAATTTCATCGATGTCGGGATGAAGTCAAACACATTATGCAGTCTCTCCAATCACCACATCCAAAAATCAATAAAGTTTTATGGCAAGTTTCGGAATCACCGAGATAAATTAGACCGTTAACATCTCACCTCCACAACCTAACGTCATTCATCAAATAATTGGAGGCTCTCTTCCTCCTTGGACTAATATGCCCCCTCAATATAGCTGAAGAGTTATACAGAACGCTGACACAATTTTTAAAATCACTGCAATAGATGTTCTAGTCAAAGCCCTCCACCGAACAGAGTTTTGTGTTCCATAACTGGAGATGACTCTTTGAAGAAAGGGTACAACAATGAGTAATGTAAGAAACAAACGTTTGCATGCAACCCAGCTAGTAACTCAAGGGTTTGTTAGCTGATTGCATCATTTTTTGGGGGGGTTACAAGAGAAAAAGCTTCAGGACAGAAACAGTCACAGCACAGAAGATGATCATATTGTAGATGTTACTACGCCATTTTCTTTATGGTGGGGCCTAACAGGCAATATGGTCTCCAAACTAATGTAAGTGAACGTGGCCACCTGTTGAGTTCCTATTGTAGCTTGCTAGCTCAGTTAGCCGTGCAGCTAGTTGGATTTTTCTTTAATGTGGCGCTCAACATGCATATTAAGTCTCCAAACTAACATTAGTGAAAGTGTTGTCATTAAAAAAGGTGCAATATGTAATAACTGGCCACATAGCTGTATTCTGTATGTACATACATGACTGTAGCTTATTAGCTCAGTTAGCCGCGCAGCTAGTTGGACTACTGAGGGAGTGTAGGTATTTAGCGCTAACAGAGGAGCTCGGGGCTGGCCGATTAGCATGCTAACTTCAGTAGATGCATGTCTACAACACAACACACAGAAGTGTCAATATAGCATCAGAACAATTTATTCTTCAAATTCTGTTTATAATTATTGCATATTGCAGCTTTTATGAAACTTGGATCCATCAGACAGACATTTACAGTTAAGCTATTGCATGATTGCAGGAGATTTCCACAAGCAAACATTAAGATCGGCGAAAATCTTCCCTCATCATACAGTTGTAGATGTAATACTACGGCTAACTGACTTTAGCTTATCCTGCTGTAGCCGACAAATGAAATGCAGCTCCTTCATCTCCATGCTTTCTACATATATCATCAGTTGGTAAGGGGTGATGGCGATTTTTAGCATTAGCTCTTTGTCATATCGGTAGCTATAGTGGGCAGATTTAAAATCCGGTTTCAAACAAGCTTCTGCATAAAGTTTTCATCAAGGTAATGATCATTACTCATAGAATCTTGCTAGATACTATGATGAAATATGTCAGAGGCAGCTGCAATCAAAGCTTCCAAAATTGGCAGCTGCAGACTAGAAATAGAAAATCTGCCTCTCTTTGAAATCAAGGATCTACGTTTATATTTCAGTTTAATTTCAAGTGGTAAATCACTCGACTTTATAACTACAGTGCATACGTTGCTGTGTGAGAGCAGCAAACCTGGCAATCAGTAACTCAGAAGGGGCGGGACGTCGATCTCTACACACAGTTGTCCTCATTTTAACCTATGAGCTGATTGTTCTGCAGGTGGTGTGGGTTGCTGTGAGTGTTTTTTGAGCTCACACAGTTTGCTACGGCAAACACGGGCATCTCCAACTCCGGGCCCCGGGGGCGGAGAAGCCTACAGGCCAGCCCCCGGGCCCTGCCTTTGATTCACTGACTAAGCACTGTGATTTGACTAATGCAGACATTTACAGCGGGAGCACAAAATCCTAAATTGAAAAATATTATGCATCCCACGCGTACACCTTCACCCATCAACGCCGCCGTTCCAAAAAGATCCAGACACGCTCACAGCGCCGCACGCTAACTGTAGATGCTCTTTTATTTAGCATCTCTGAGGCTGATACACTGACGGTATGCGGCTGCTCACAACCGCACTGTCAAAACACATTCACAGCTGAGTGACTGTATTAGTTGAGATGGTTTCAGTGTGTCTGCATCACCCCATTTGTCTGCTACTGTATCCATTCAGTTAGCTCTGTTAACACTACGGCGTTTGTGCACTTCTTCCTTCATCTCTTAATTATCCGTTCCATTTATTTCTTTGTTCACTGCATCCAGTGTCTGTGCAGAATATTATCGTCGCCGCTCAGACCGCGCTGTCTTTCTCCATGTTTGTCTGCCTCTGAATAGACCGCGGTGCTGCTCTTGTGTGTTGTTGCTGGGGGGCTTATGTCAGCGCAACAACTGCCACGGCTCTGATTTATGCTTCGCGTACGAGTGTGTGTGTGTGCCCGCGTGTGCGTGCATGTGTGTTTTGAGCGACACAGCCTCTGAAGGGACCTTTTCCGCCATAGAGATCCATGCATCATAGTGCATCAGTCATATACAAAATTGATGACCAGGGGTTATGTAGGTCAGGCCGGAATGATGCAGCAGACACGCACAGAGGGACTTTGACAGACAATGGGAGACAGGAGAGGAGAGGCTGAGAGAGACAGGACTAAACAAAGAGAAGTCAGGAGAAATGCAGCAGGGAGTCGGAGGGATGGTCGAGCAAAATAGGACGGTGGAGGGAACAGAGTAGGGGGAGAAGGACGAGGACGTTAGTGTTCCTGTCTATAGGGTACCATCCTTTTGTTTGCTCGTCACACGCAGCATCTCTGTGTGGTTCTTGTATTCGTGTCAGAGCTAATTACAGGACGATGCCGCCAGTTGCCAGATCAGTAGTTAGAGGACGGAGCCGCAGTCTCAGCAACGTCCTTTTTCCACCCTACTGGGTTGCCAGATTCGTGGACGTCTTAATTACGGCGTGTAAGCTCGCAGCAATGCCTCACCTTCTGCGTGTCCTCACATCATGATAATAATAATAATAGCAGCGTCGCCAGGCTCCACATTTCTTCACAGTCTTTGCCTTGAAGGTCAGCGCAGTGTGTCTTAGCATTCATTTATATGCTTCTGACTGGAGCTGACTGTGGAACACAGCTCTTAAAGTGAAGCAAGGGGGAAAATTAAACCAATTTTCTGTCATTAGTTTCTGTCTGTAATTGGCAGTTGCTTTGAATGTCATTACTAGTTTTTACTTTATAGTTCAAATTACTGTTGTTAGACATGCAGTGGATGGAATTATTACATAAATATGTGAAAGGTGTTACTGGGAGGGAACACACTGTAAAAAGAATGATGTGAAATGGTCTGATGGTAATTGCTGTCGGGAGATGATCATCGGTGAGTTTATAGAGAGCATATTTATTATTATTTGTACATTCTGCAAACCACTTTGTAAAAATGGCAAGATATGTACAAAACATGTAATATCACTTTCATATCAGCAGTCAGCTGGGATCAGCGTGCAGGGGGGCGTGACCCTGCAATGGATAAGTGGGTAACCACTTATCCTTTGTGTGCCATCGATTGTCTGTAACACTATGAGATACGTTTAAGGAGGCTTCAGGACAATTTTTCCGGCTGTGTTTGTAGCGACAACTACTGGATTTTTAATGAGATCGTGCATCATGTGTAGCCATCGTTCGCAGCATCCAAAATTATCGGTATTTTTAGCCAAAAATGATTTTTTCCTAAACCTAACCAGAACAAGCACAGCATGGTCAAACGATGAAATAGAAAACTGAACTTAAAGAAACTGTTGGGGCACAACAACTGATCATTGCATCCAGTGTAGCGTATCATTATGGATGAAAACCCAACACCATATCTGGATCTCACGACGTTCTGATCGTACAGGCTACTTCAGACGCCATTGTTGTTTACACTCTTGTTCCTGGAAGTCGGTCACTAGCACATCCCTCCTGATGATGACGCTTACAAGACCTATGATTGTCACAGGGACCATTTTAGACCCCGAATATCTTGAAGTCTGAGTCCAACATTAATGATTAGCTGGTGATTACAGTGGAGAATTTAGCAGATGAATCTTGAATTTATTTAATTCTATGCTTATTTGTCTAGAGTCAAGCAAGTAGAACAAACCAATGACAAAAATTATTTACACAGCCTGTTCCCGGATGGGAATTGAAATAGAAACTCAACAAATACACGAGAGACGTTACGAAACACAAACCCAACAAAAAATACAAATATGAAGAAAAAACTCAACGAGAAAACAGAAAGAGACGAGACACAAACAAAAAGACTATAAAAAAGCTAACACGCTAACACGCAAGATGGTACCAGATGGCAACTTTTTTCCCCGCTGTTCCCAATTGGTCCATTAACTTACCTTGTTAACTCTGCATTAATTCATGACAGTTACTATATTTGCACACCGGTACAGGATGAATAAGGTGTGTGTCTCTGTGTTGGGCCCTCAATCAAGGCGCCAGATTTGGTTGATCTCTCTCGGCAAATTATATCTCTCTAGTTATTACTGTCTGCAAATTGGATTTGCAAAGTCTGACACTGTGCGACTGTTTCATAAATAAAATTGTTCAATTATACATCACGAGTGAAATTGAACGGCGCCTGAGACAATGAACGCAGAGATGAGCAGACGGGAAAAAAAAGAAAAAAGCAAGTTAGTATTCAAAGTTGGTCCGAGGAAAAAAAAACCTTCCCGGAGCAGCTCGCGATGATTTATGAGGGCCGAATATGCGTGATTTGTTCTCCGGAGCGAAAATCTGCCCTCTCGCTTTAATAGCGATTTGAATGCAGTTCAGGATTTCTTTTTTCTTGCGCGAGCGTCGAACGCACCAGCGCCGCGGAGTTCAGTTAAACACCATTTCAAAGCCCATCAAAGGGTGCATTCGGATTACAGCGATGTATTTGCTACTCGGAGACATCACACTGCGAGTGTTACAACTTCAAAGTGGTGGCAGCAAGTTCCATTGGCTTGAACGCTGGGGTGCCATAGAAACCAAAAAGAAAGAGGCAAAAAAAGGAAAAACCCTCTGTGCAGAAATGAAGACAGCCCGTAATTCACACGGAGTTGAACATCCTCGCTGTGTTGTACGAGGATGATCTCTCAAACACCCGTAAGAAGTCTGGCTCTTTATCTGAACGCCTGTTTCATATTCACGGGATGTTTTTGACAGTTGCATCTGCGGGAGGTTGTTGCCAAACACCTGTACATCCTAAAATGCACCTCTGCGGAGCTTCTAATGTGTGGCTTTTTTCTGTTGAGAGGATGTTTTATGTGACTGTTGTGATTTCTGAGGCTTTTTGTGGGCGTCATAATAATGAATCGCGGTGGATTATAAACCGCAGCTGATGTGTTGTCCACCTCTCCTGACAGTACATCTTTAATCACGTTCACACATTGTACAGACAGGCCTTTTTTTTAATTTCCCCCTCTCTTTACATCTACGTCTGCCCTCTCCTCCCTCTTTTATTCTCAGTGTGTGACATAGTTTTCATCTTTTCTTCGCTGTGTCTGGAGGGCGCCCGAGCCTGGGAATTCATCATCCTAATACACCGTGTATAAGCACTTGTTAAAAACCCCACACTGCATTTTTTCGATATTCATCATGGTTGTAATATTTCTGCTTCGGATGCCTGAGGCAAACTTTCTGCAGCCGGTCAAAGAGCATCAGTGAAAAGAGTAAAAAAAAAAAAAATCGAGCGGCATCTCAAGGAAACTCCCAGATATGAAAACAGACGGCTATTCAGGAATACTGTTGTGGCTGCAGGAGAGAGTCAGGAAGTCCTACTATCACTACGACTGTGTGAAGATTTGGATTCTCTCTCTTTTTTTTTATCAATTTGCAAGACTATAAAACATTAATGCATGCAAATTACAACTAAATCATGGTGCAGCAGAATGAATCCAGTATTGTGTTATGTAGTGTTGAGCTTCTACGAGTTTTAGCACAAGCATGCACAGTCGGAAACACAGTCCAGTCACGTAATGTCAGGAAACAAACAATCTCACTGTATACAGCTCATTTCTAATGTCCACGGGGGATTAAAACTGGGGATTAACACATAATTAATCACAAAAATTCATGCATTTTGATAACCAGTTAGAGACTAACTGTAATGGTATAAGGGCAGCGGTGGCTCAGGGGCAGAGCCAGCATCTTGTTATAGGAAGGTCGCTGGTTTGATTCCCCTGGTCTGCATGTTGAAGTGTCCTTGGGCAAAATACTGAACCACAAACTGCTTCTGATGTGCTTGTCGGCACCTTGCATGGCAGCCACCGCCAACAGCGCATGAATGTATATATGAATTACTGTAAGTCGCTTTGGGACAAAAGCCCTAAAATGTATTTAAAAAATGGAGGGTGTGGCTGCATTCACTGTTACAGAGTGTTTGGTCAGCAGCCCACATCTCTCCTCCTGCTGCTCATCCAGTAAAAGAGAAAAAGACATTTTCTGGTTTTCCCTGCCAACTTTACCGTCTCCATGAAGAGGAGTTCCTCCGAGTAAAAAAGCATGATCCTCCTGTTTGCTGATGTGTGGTAACCGAGAGGAGATCAGGGATTGCTGACAGCAAAACAGGAAAAAGTTAGCTAAAATTACGAAAACGTGTGCAGCAGCCAAATGTTGTACGTTCAGCTATTGTACATTTCTCACAGTTGTCCTCCCAGAGGGTGTTACAGTGACAACATGATAATCCTGCACTTCTGTTGTCTTTAACAAAATAAAAAGTGAGTCTGTAATGCAGATGTCTCTTTTTAACGCATGATTAGCCATTAAATCGCAATGCAAAGTCAATTTAATCGCAATCAGTCACATAAAATAAATTAGCTCCCTCACCAACATGTTATTTATGTGTGTTCAAAGCCCCGTCCTCGTGGGACCCGACCCCCCTACGTTAATGATTCATTCGCACCGGGTGGGCAAAGTCTGTATCCCTCAGAGGATGTCAAGCCTTCGCGTTACATCAACGTTTCAGAATCGTAGCACCCGTTCTTAAACAGCCACATTAGTTTGGAGCTGCTGTACAAACTTCCTGCATCAGTTAGAAGCATAAATATACATCGTGCATTTGCATCTGACGAAGCTCAAGTAACAGATGTACTTGAATATACGATGACCTTTTTGTTGCTCCTCACCTTCTCCGTCATCGCTCATGTTAAAACATCAACATGTACAGTATGTTGACTGCTGTTCAGCACATTATGAGTCACGGTCTGTTTTTGTTTTTGTTCAGTTGTCTGTGATTTGAGGTCGTGTTTTTATTTCACGCCTGTTTTCTGTTGTTAGTGCTGCTGACTCACACGGAGCAGCGATACAAATACTATCACATGACTTCTGTGTTTGACTTCTGTGTTTGGAGAGGACGGAAGGTCAGATTTGCACAGGATTTAGATCAGAGACATCCTCTGTGGATATTACAGTACTACTAACAGTCAAACCTTTATACTCATCCCGTGCATAAAGTGTTCAAGACATAATTTAGCTCTATATTTTGCTCAGTTGCTCATTTTTTAAAACTAGAAAATTAACACACGACTACACGCTCAGATAAAGTCACACAGATCTGAACATAATCTGACTTGTTTATCGCCTTCGTGCCACACATGCGCAGACACGAAGCCTCTATGCATTAAAAATGAAATGAGTTCGCCCGGCTCTATGGGCGATAATGACGCTGTTTAACTGTTTGCTTTGCCGATGCCCCTCTAGGCACAGCAGCTCCTATGGGGTTTGTAGGAATGCCATCAAATGTAAATGTCATGTGGAGGGGGGTCGGGGTGAACCCGCCTTGGTTTCAAATAGCTGCCTGGCCGTGTATTTTGATTTAATACCAAGATATACATTAGAAAGATGATCATGGAACAGATGTCAAAATGTGCTTTTCAGTCATTGGGATCAGTCGTTCGCATCCTTTTGTCACAACGTTGGACAAAATGTAGATACACATTATTGTATGCATGATATAGCAGAAACAGTGTTTCTGGACACGGTAGTAGATGAATTCTACTTTTACTTTGCCTTCATATTTCCATTTTCTATAACTTTGTACTTCCACTAACCTCCAACCAATGACAGACGCATCCCGGAGCAGCTGATGTTGCTGCCAAGCGACGATAAACACTGTAGCCCTTGAGGCTAACATTAGCTAGCATACTACTGCCGACGGGATCCTAAAATCTCACCTCCATTTCTCTTCAAAGAATAAAAAAAAACATCACGTCTCGCCACTCATCCAAAGTCCTTCAACCTTCTGCTTTAGTTTTCCTCTCAGTGCTTATGTTTAGGTCTGCTTCCCCGTCAGAGGGATCATTTAAGGTGCTGCGTTGCTCCCTCTGGTTCGATAACCTCATCTGTAGTGTGTGCTGTGCCGTCATTTCAGTGGGAAGTTTGTGCATGTTGAGGATTAGAGAGAAGAAAATGTTAGTTTCGCAGCCTGATCTCAAAATCAGTTTTTAGAAGTCCTGCAGTGGGAGCACAGCTTCAGTCTGGCTTGTTGATTCAAGATGATCGGGTGAACGGTTCCCGAGACGTGAAGGACGGACAGAAAGACGGGCAGAGAGTCGGTGCTGCCAGGCCAAACTGTATTTTTTGCCACACTGGCGCAGAGTCAGCAATCAAGTGATGGAGAGTGACATTTGGAATGGGTGGAGCTGTAATAATGAATGCGATGTGAATGGACTGTGGTTTGGTGGTTCTCAAAATGAGTCTCTACAAACTCCTTTCAATAGGTCAGCCCCCAGAAAGAAGAAATTACTTTATAATTCATTCAATTTAGAGACATTCATCGGATACAAACGCGGCGTAATCCCAGTGTCATGTCAATCCATTGCTCCACTGATGAAGGAAAATGTCAACATGCGATTTAATCGATCGTACGTGAGGCGGAGCAGCTTAACCGCAGTTATGAGCGCCTCATTCCAGGCTGCGGCTCCGCTGATGTGTGGCTTATTAAAAAGGGAATGGCCGAGTCGTCGTTCGCCCGTCTATCGTGCAGCACCGCACATTAATGTTGATCGCATGTGTCTGAAGACTCATGATCAGTTTGAGGGCAAAAAATCAATAGCAGCTGAGTCTCCAAAGCTCCCGCAACTTAAATATTGGGGCCCGCGGGGAAAGAGATCGATGGCCACACCAGCAGCAGGTGCATGATCCAATTACACCTGTGTACCAGGAAGCATCCATCTTGCTAGTTGGCATGCACACAGGAGAATTAACCCCCAACACACACACACACACACAAGATCTCCCACCAACACTGTGACGTAGGTGTGTGTATATATAGATATATAGATAAATATATAGACAGATGTGTAGATAGAGAGAGAGAGACCTCAGTGCTCCAGCACAGTTGAGACACAGTCAGCCTCCCCTCCCCCATTCCTGTAGGCTAACACAGACATTCGGCTGCCCTCTTTACTGATTCACAAAGATGCTATAAGCTACATAACGAGCAGTCGCTGTGCGCTGTCGTACATTAAATCCAGACCGCAGGTCAAGAATCTATGAATTCGTCTCGTATGCCGACCAGAACATTCATTAGCATCAGTGTGCCTGTAAATAATTTATTTTTTCGTTTCTCCTCTGTGCAGGCAATCTCGTGCAATTTTCAGTCATTCATGTCAAAGGTAGTAATTTGAAATAAAGTGATCGGAGTAGCAATGGAGATTTAGAGCAGTCGTTTTCATGTCATTCTCATAATAAAAATCTCAAACTGTTTTGATAAGAAGGAGCTTTAAAATAGTAGCGAGGTAATCTTTAAAAATTAACTCGATTTTTTTGAGGGATAAATGCAATCACCAGAAGTAAAAAGCTAAATTTGGCTTTAAACGAACCACCACTGGGCCTCCTACTACACTTTACCTTGAGAAGATCAATCTACAGGTTGTAACGGTGGAGTTGGAAGAGCTTGCAGCCAGTAAAGACGGACTCACGAGCAGATACGTGTTCAGTGTGATGATGTTTCATGTCCCTGACAACTTATATAGTCTCTTAGCCGCTTGCTAGCAAAGACATGTTTACTGTTAACATACATGTGTAGAGTATTTACTGACAGACCTCATGTTATAAGACAGAAGATGAAGATGAGGATGAGGATCTCTTTTGTAAACCAGACTTTTTCCCGAAACCCTGCTCAACAAACCCATCGACTTCAAGACGAGAGAACAGGAAGTGCAAAAAGCTTAACCTGTTTCTGTGTTTTTGGACCGATCCCTGCGCGAGTCCTAGTAAACCTTTGTAAACGATTATTATTAGCATTCAGCATTAACACGGCACGCCAACATTTATTCTCTGATCCAGCTTGAGGTGTCAAGCTGTTGTGATTACTCCATGAAGTCGCTGTTCTCCTCCATTTCTTCAGGAGGCAGCGGGGTGAACAGAGTAAATCAGCACCATGCTGCAGAGCTGCCTTCTGACAAGACCTTTTTTCTTTTCCTTTCTTCATTTTACAGCAGGAAGTTGCGGGCCTCTTCCTGACATCTTCATACATCAGCGGTGTCTGTGAACAGAGTGCCTGCCTGAGTCAGATTTGTGTTGACAGATCCACCGTCGTCTACGAGGGTGCTTATGTGCAGGCTGGCAGCGAACAGATAGATGTTTTTTAATATCCATTCCACCAACTGGACCCTGAATAAATGAATCCGGCTTTATCTTGCCAAGAAACATCTCGCCATTCTCTTTTTGTGTGCGATTGTTTATTTGATGTGTGTGAGAGAAGAAGAAGGCCGTGCAGAATTGATTTTGATAGCACAGTTTTCGATCGTGGCGTACAAAGCCCAACCCTAAACTCGCTGCCCGAAAAGATGTAATATTAAACTGCGCCAACAGCTCTCTGAATGAATCTGACACCGCACGCTCAGCTGCTTCAGCTCCTTCAAAAAAAAAAAAAAAAAAAGGCAGTGGAGGTAAATTGTCAGGGTGATGATGAGCACGCCAGGCGCTGCAGACTGCTCATTTCGAAATAGAATTTCTAATGTAATTTGAACAAGCATCTCCAGGCCTCAACGGGATTCCTTTGTGTGTTTGATTTAGTTGCAACGGCATGAAAAAAAAAAGATATTGTGTTTGCAAATGAATTTGAGCCCTAATGCAGAACAGAGAGAGATTCCATCCAAACATCATTAGGTCTGAGTCCTCCGCCCCCCCTCGCACACCCCGCCGTCTATTCTCGGCGAAGCCAGGCAGCAGCTCTGAATGAGTAATTTGCATCACATTGGGCATCATTAGCAGCTTTTACGAATCTTTAGACAGTGAGAGTATCGCTCCCTTTTTTTTGTAGTGAGACGAGTGTCGTTCCCCCTAAAACTCTGCAGGAGGAGGAAAATGTACGGAAGCCCTGAGGGGGCAAGTGGGAAATGCTTTTTTATTTTCAAAGTCGGATCTAAAGTGTTTATGACTTGCCATCGAAAAAAAAGTTTGCAAGGATAATCTCTCTACATGTAAGTTTCTCTTTGTAAGAGAAAATAATAAACACGTCATGTGAAACTGAAAAACATATATCACAAGGAAACGTTTTCTCCCCGTGTGTAGAGTCGAGGGATTCTTTGTTTTTCCGCGGGTGATTTTTTTTTTCCCGTGCGTGGAACAAAGTGAAAAAACTGTTTTTTCTCAAGGGCGCCAAGATCGACACATTCCTCTCCAAAAGACAGACGTGTTACACAACCTGTTAACACATAATTGATGCATCTTGTGTTCAGACTGCACCTAACATGGTGGAACACGGATTCTCTTCGTCCCATTTAAGACCAGAGGTCAGTTTTGCACTTCAGCCTCTTGTGGTCAAAATGGAGCATGACAAAAACAAAGAAACAGAAACGAAAGATTCACTCGCTTCCACTCTCCAACATGCAACAGATGTCACAGCCTGTCTGATAAAATACCTTCATACGTTTGTTTTGTTGGTAAAAGTGTGTTTCTGTTTGCAAATTAAATTGTTATTGTTGTTAATTGAAAACTCAAAGACAAATGCCAGATGTTTGAGTCACACATACAGTATCGGTTGTGAGCCTGTAACTTCATACGAAATCTTGTTGGAGTATTTTTCTAAGTAGCTCTTGACATAAATCAGTTCTTTCTGCACTCCAATTTTGTTTTGGTGATGTATTTTCTGACACTTGTAGCCACAAAGCCGGCTTTGGTTTCCTCTGTTGTCACCAGAATAAATGGCTGCTTGGAGCCAAAAATACCAGTCTGCGCCTCGTTCATCTCGTCGTACAAGAGAAAGCACACGCCTGCTGAATAAATGCACCTGTTCCTCCGCTACTGATCCTTCCTGACTATTGCATTCTAATGGTTTTGGGTTTTGGAAAAGCTAAAACAATATATATATATAAAATGACACAAATCTGAGCGATCGATTCTGAGTGCAGACAAAAATTTCTCCCGTTGATGTGCTTCTTTTAAAAAAAGGCAGCAATTTACAGCAGCGTCTTCCTGACAGTGTCGTTTCTTTCCCCCTCTAGTTTACAACACCTTTGCTATCACTCACACTGAAGGAGACTTGAACAAGAGAGATGTTCAAAGACGTCAACATTTGTCTTTTCACCAGACAATGGGGCGTCTGCTGGGTAACTTGAGATTTCCCTCCGCTGTGGAGGAGAAGCTGCGTTTATGCCCACAGGAGGATTCGCTGCCTTCATTAAGATACACTGCCTGCTAATGCTGCTCTCATCCAGCTAATGTAGGTACATTTCACTGGCAAAGATGCACACAGGACGCTGCCTGTACAACAGAACATACTCCATTAATATAAAAACATGTCGGCATACCACCGATACCTTCACATGAAGATCACATTACATTTATGATCCGGAATTCATATCGTGGGATGGAGGGATGGCGATGGAGTTACAGGCGAGCACAGTTCATGACTAAGTTTCAACATGTATAAGTCAGAAACCACTTGTTTCAATATTTGTGAGGGTGATGCCACAGGATGTTTTTAAGGAGGAGACCTCGGAAAATTCCAGCTGTGCCTGTAGAGAGCAAAACCAGGCGTTCAAGGGGACTTCAGGGCATCTCAAGCCGCATTTGTGGCGTCGACACCCAGTGTTTGTAAAGACCTCGTGACATCTCCAGCTGTGTTCGTGGTGACTAAACCGGATATATTTGACGAGAAGTTGGGACAACTAAAGCCGCATTCGTGGCGACAACAGCAGGTGTTTTTGACAATCGTCACATCTCCGGTGGCAAAAGTGTGGATGTAAAAGCAACAACGTGATTTTTTTTCCTAACCCTAACCTCTTTTTGTTTATATCTAAACCTAATCAGATCACACGCACAGTTTCAGTGCATCTGTGGTTTGCGGTACATTGACAACATTTATTCAGCAATTGGGTTTAGTCTGTGCACTTGTATCAGTCGGGGATGACGGGTCTGACATCACCGCCCTCTGGGCACGTCTCACTCCACTCAACAGCAAGAAATAATAAACAAATACTGAGTTTGTGTGTGTGTGTGTTGTGACAGCCAAGGTGTGGAAAAAAAGGATAAACAGTGATGATACAAAAATACCAATTTTGGTAGATTGTCTCCAGCCCTGAGAGCTCCTCCTCCTCCTCCTCTTCCTCTTCCTCCTCCTCCGTTACCTTCTGACATCTCCGAGCTGCGTTTCCCATTACTGTCCGCGAGTTATAAAAGTCACCGGGAGTGCTTTTACTGCGAAGCACGCTGAGCCAATTAGGGATCACTCCTTTCATAGCTCTCTAAAACTTTTATAACGCTTGACACTGGGCGTCAGCCAGGCTTTGAGACGGATTTGTCCAAGTAATGTTCGAGTAAATGGGCTTCAATTCGTCCCCTTGGAGAAAGAGAGAGAGCGAGAGGACAGTCTGGGGACAGAAGATGGTCTGGAGAAGATTCAGTCTCTTCTCAGCAAAACACCTTCAACAACATCAGCAGCAGCTAAGTTGTGGCACATTTTGAAATGCAGCTGCCATGTTTCCCCCCAAAAATATCAATTTATTCTGACTCAGCCGTTTGTAAAGTCCACAATTTGTCCCCCGGCTGCGTTCATGTGCCCGTTTGAATACTAATTAAATCTCAAATCTTCAGATAAACCGGATTTAACTTTGTTTTTCCCCCCTCCCGTGAAATGCCTCTTCCTCTTGTCTCGTTCACTTTAACCTTGTGTAGTAAGGACTTATTATAGCATCATTAACATCTCGGACCCCCCGAGACGTAAAAAAACATAATAAAAAAACCCGCCACAGCTCGACTCGGCTTGTATAAACAGACGGGAAGGACGACAGTGGGGTCCACACACACACACACAGGAGGAAGTATGAGCAGCAGCAGACAATCACAGTGAGCGAGATGGAATATAAAAGAGGAGTGAGAGACAATTGGTGGCTGGTGTAAAATAAAAAAATAAACCCAACAGATAGGAAGAGTAAACAGAGTCGGAAGGGAAGTTGAGAATATGCAGCGCGAGGGACGAGAGAGGGGAGTTTAAATCCAGCAGAGCAATAAATCTTCACTGAAAGAACAAAATGGGAGAGTCGGAGAAAGTGGAGGTGGAGGTGGAGGTGGAGGAGGAGGTGGAGGAGGAGGAGGAGGAGGGAGTGACTGTGCAAAGATAACGGGGGAGGAGAGGTGAGTGACGGGAGTAGATGGTGTCGCCGGGGGAGCAGCGTTCTCTCTTTTTCCTCCTCTTCCTCAAAAAAAGAAAAAGTGACACACACACACACACGATGCCACCTTCACAACCAAGTGGATACACAGTCAGTGGTGAGAGTGAAAAACAAAACTGTCTTTCTTCTCATTACAAATAATGAGAAAAAAGGTGACAGGTGGAAAATAAAATTGAAGGAAGGCGATGAGAGAAGCTGACATCTTCTCCCAGACTGTTGGGTTTTAATGACTTCTGATGGGAAGAATCGCCTCGAGTAAATGAAAGAACATTTGTTAATGACTGATGATTGACGGGGCGGATAATATTGTCGCCAAGCGGGGCAGCGTCCGACCAGATATCATGGATGAAATGAAAATCGAGGGGCGAACAACATGTCAATGGCGAAAATCAGTCATTAACCTACAATCTGATGAGTTCCTTCATTTTCTGGGGAGCATTTTACCCAACAGAAGTCATGAGATGTAGATATTTTAGTTTGCGTCTCCCGCTGGCTTCACCGCAGTCTGACCCCCAAAATGAGATTCTCCTTTTTTTAGGTTCCTTAATGATGTGTGGAATGAAGCTCAAAGATGTTAAATCCAGCTACTACACTGTCAAATATTGAGGAAGAAGAAGGAGAAGAAGAAGAAGAAACATTTGTGCACGGCAGCTTCGTTATGGTATAAAAAGTGTAAATTGTAGAATATGGCAAAGCTCCAAGAAACATATTTCCCACTAAGCAGTGAATAGACGGCTGGTAATTTCCAAGAAACTTCCAACTGTTTCATGCTTAACTTCTGCTAATCGCTCCATTTTAATTTCCATCTTTTAATCAACTTCAATTCTCGTCCAATTAATCTGCCACAACGGACTTCAAAATTTAGTGGCCTGCTGAGTGGAAGCTGAACCTCAAAAGTATGGGAGGTTCATTTTGGCCAATTTAGGGACACTTACCGTGAAATTTCTGGACCGAGTCTGGCAAAAGAGTCTGGGCCCAGAAATACGGCCGCAGGGTTCTGCCACTGGTGGCTCCGGTCCAACAGCTCGCGACTAAGTGCCATATGTCCTGCCGGTGCTGGCTTGAGTCTCTCATTTCTGGACGTGTGCCACATAAGTCATACGCAGCGTGGCCTCGAGGTTCGGTTGTCCCCACCTGTATGTGGCGCTGACGATGCAGCGCTAGCGTGGAACTCTTGTAAAAGTGCAGCTTTAAAAACATATTCTACTGTTTAAAGATGTCAGGGCTCCTGAGTGACTTTTCAGAGCAGTCCCAAAAAGGATTAACAATCTAAAGTACACTGTGACGAGATAATTTTAATTCTATCTGTGGGTTAATGACGTTTCACGAAAATTACAGAAACAAAAACCAGACGCCTGGAAACAAATGTGCTGCTTGGAAATCAATCCGAAAACTTCTGGTACCATTTGGTTGAAGAAAAAAAAATGGTCCACGGATGTTGAGCCTGCGATGTGTGTTTTAATGGTCTTAAAAGATACAAATCCGCCAGTATGGTCCTTTATTTGACTAGCAAATTCAATATCTGTGTGTCTGGTGTTGTCTTTTCATTTCTCCGTGTTTCGTTGTTTTCTCTCGGCCTAAGTTGGCATCTCTAATTAGAGAGGGGATTAGATGGCGAGGATAATGTGTTATCACTGGCTTCTGTCTGCCCGGGCCTTTATTATTAGCTCTTCTCATCATCTCGGATCATTGAGGAGTGGGGAAACAGATCAGCGCTGTCGGATTAACACCGGCCCTGAGAAACCAAGGGAGCTTAAAAAAGGCAGGGTACAGTTAATACCAGCACATGAATTTTTCGGCGCCATGTGAAAGCTGGTATGATCTTCCAAACTACAGTAACCAGCTCCGGGACGCCGTCGGCACAGGAAAGCGCTCCAACTCATGAGGTCTCTGACGTTTGGGGGGCGGAGGAGGATTTTTTGCAACATGGTGGGCTAAGCGTGATGCTCACCGCATCGAAAAAAAAAAACCTTTCACATCGTCATGTCGTGGTAGCGGCCTGTGGACAGAGCGTGACTCACTGCCGGCGCCGTGACTCGCCCCCCCGGCAGCTGTTTTGGCCGTGTTTCATGATCCGGCGTCTCATGTTCAGTCACAGGTTTCATACAGAGACTTTAATCCTTATGAAACATTGAGTTTGTTGGCCACGCGCCTAAGGGAACACTGAGACACGGCCGTGTGTGTGTGTGTGTGTGTGTGTGTGTGTGTGTGTGTGTGTGTGTGTGTGTGTGTGTGTGTGTTGTTCCGCCTCTCCCTCTTCCGTCTTGGTGCATGTTTGTGCCATCGTGCTGCAATTCTGCCATCTGTCCTAGCTGAGAATCAGGTGCTGAATGCTTTGTGATTTGGCTTCCAGCTAATTCCGCGTTCCCCAGCCTCGCTCTCGCTCTCGCTCTCCCTCTCCGAGGCCAGTTTACGCCTAAATGAGCCCAGTTGAAATTACAAGGATACCGACGCCGAGCTGCACAGGTCCAAATCTTTTGCGAAGCTGAACGCTAAACGGAGTGTGTCGGAATGATATTGCTGCAAAACTTTCTGCCGCCACAAACCGCAACCGCCATCTTTCGTACTCCATTTGCTCGCATTTCTCACTTTCCGCAAACAAATGGAAGCACTTCAAACGAACGTGAGGTGCCGCTCAAAGCAGCTGTTCAGATATTAAATAACGAACACGATAATATAAACCGTGATCATAAAGCCTGAGCATCTCGGTGTGTTTTTGTTTTTTTTCCCCCTTTGTGCTCCAGCCCATCCTGCGCTGGACACTCGCAGTGTTATCGCAGCACAACACCATTAATAATGCATTGACTGAGGGAGCCATGTGAGCCAGAGCACAAAAGCTATTTTTGTGTCCAAAGCAAATACACTGATTTGTCTTTTATTTACAGCAAAAGTGGAGACGACGCAGCAGTTGTCAGCCTTCGACGTCTTGTTGGCCTGATGCCGCCGCTGCTCTCGGGGGGGCTGGGACGCACTTGAGATGATAAACAACCTGAAATATGAGTCGCTCACGCAAGACAAATGCAGAACTAATACAGACGCTGACAACATATGAAGACTGTCTTGCATTTTTATAAGCGCATCTTGGATGCAGACTCGCAGCCCTGGCAGTGGATCACGCCCACACAGAACGCTGCTCAGCTAGTTTACAACCACCTACGTATAAAAAATAAAAAAAAGACCCTGCTGGAGTTTTTACGGCTCCTGCAGCCGGTTGTCATGTTGCACAGCGGCTCAGATGTGTTCACTGCTCCCTGTAATGAGTGATACCCCACCTCCTCTCTCCACCGATGGATTGTAATATATGACATCACACAGCCTACTCTCATTCCCTCTAGATCCAATTTCCTTCCTATGTAACCCCGGGGCATCTGCACCGCCGCGCAACTAGCAGTCCGCAGTCCTGTGCAAATCATTCCGCCCCCTTCGTCTTCCCATTAACTCTGGCATTAATGTGCTGGATGCTGGTACATTGCGTCAGGCGCTGTGTGGACATCGCCGAGGAAGAAAACGGTGAATTAGAAGAAGAGGGAGGAAAGACAGAAGTGGGTATAAAAAAAAAAAAGAAAGAAGGGAGACGTGAAATGACTCGAGCAAGACAGATGGCTGAACGACATGCCTATTTCCAGGGTCATGCATAAATTGCGGAGCAGACTTGTTCTGCTATTATTATTTCTGTGTACTCCCGCGTGCAGCAGTGAATGAATCGCCTTTGACCCGCCCTCGTCCGTCCCGCACATTTGTTTACTCGGCGAGGCAGATTGTACATAAGCTATTTAACCAGGCGTGCTTGTTTTGATGCACATCTGTCAAAACTATTCAAAAAACAAAAGGATGTGGTCGCCACTCAGACAGAAGTGTAATTACGGATGTATATTTTGTGGGCACTGTAAAAACTCACCACTGTATATCGATTTCTTTTATGCATTCGTAGCGACCTTGTTTTAAAGCAACAGTTCAAAATTTTTTGGGGAAAATGGGCTCATCGCTTTCTTGCCAAGATTGCAATGAGAAGATCGATACCACTCTTATGTTTGTCCATTTAATATCACACTAAAGCCAGGAGATGATTGGCTCAGCCTAAAGACTCAAAGGGAGGACGGGAGGAAGACCGCAGTAAAAGATCGACCTTTAAAGATTTTTAATGAACATTATATATCCTGTTCCTTTAATCTATACAAAAATTGAAGTGCATAAATGACAAGATGTGGTTTTTACAGAGGGAGCTCACATGTGCAGGACGTACAGGAGCCGTTCCTCTTCCTATTAAAGCTTTCTTTATTCCTAATTACTATTCCTAATGTCAGATTTCTTGAGGAACCTTGCAGGTAAGCTGCGTGCATCGAGTTTGGAAGAAGGACACCCACAGAAACGTGCATGTTGTTAAGAGAACTTTAGTTATTTTCTGAATAAGCTCAGTTAGGCTGCCACCGTAGCTGTAGTGGTACCGGAGCGGATAATAGATTCTTCACAGTTCATATTATGTCTTTCATTCTTAGCGCTTGAAGATCCGATCATCACTGACGTGTCCGTCATGCAAGAGAGCGACCAAAAACATAAAATGGATTGGATAAAGATGTCGTTCTGACATGTGAGGCGTGAAGATGATGATTCACGTCGACTCCTGCTTCGAGTTACATGAGAGAACATTTTACAATAACAGAAGCTGACAGGTAGCTCTGAACTCATTCACAAATGAAGACCAACATTAACGAGTAACAACGAAAAAGGCAGCAGAAAATCCTCTCCGCTAAAAAAAAAGGTCAAAGTTATCACTTAACAAGTGGATGTAATCATTCAAAAAACTGCTGCATCATATTCTCAACACGATGAAGTCAGTCGAGCATGTAATCATTCAGTGAACTTGCCACTTTAGGAACAGTTGTTACTTAAAGGGGCACCATGTAGTCTGAGAAGAAATTTAAACTCAGATTTTTAATATTTACAATATCAATCAGGAAACACTGTTTGTAAATGGCGGACCCTGCCACCTGTCTAGCTTCAAAGTAACCGTATGAAATTGTGTTTTTCCTTCAAGGTCAGTTTGTTTTATTCAGCTTATTTAGTCGTGAAAACAAAGTTTGTTTAGTCATAAAGAAACACAGTCTCCCCAAAACTACACAGTGCACCTTTAACCTTCACAAAAGCCGCATTAACATAAAAAGTATTGTTGCGTTGTCCACCTGCATTATTCAGCAGCTGAGTCTGTCCAGTCTGTGAAAAAAAAAAGGTGATTACACGCGCTTTGTGCTGAAAGGTTGAGAATATTTCGAGCGCACACTGAGCGAGCTGCGCCTTAGAAAAACAACATTCCTGCTGCCAGACGTTGTTGTGCAGCAACAACTACACATGTATTTATTATGAAATGGATCAGGACCATTTTTTTTTTTTGTAACCCAAAGTTGGCACCGATGCCCGGACTATTATCAGGCAACCAGCAGAGACTCAAAATGTGTGTGCGATGTAATGAATTCACAAGTTACATTTAGCAAAAAAATGTCCCTCCAAACCAAAATGTCCTCACAAGACAGGCTGTCGTATCAGTCCTCACAAGTACCGCTAAACCCGCCCACGCGCACGCCAAAAGGCGACGCGTATTCTGGATAATTGAGCACATTTTTTACACTGGATGTTCTGCACTTCCCTCCAAATTCTCACAGCTCTCACACTCCTTTGGTAGCTGATGCCATGCGGGACGCTTCGCCGAGGACAGACCGGTGTGGTGTGTCTGCGAAGGCCGCCGTAAAAAATTCCCATGGTCACGGCCTTCACTCCCAGAGCTCAAACCGGGTTTAATTCCATCCTGTCAGCGGTTGCACCACAACGAGGGCTGTAGCTACCAGCGACTGCAGGAGACGTGGCTCCCATAATGATCCCCTCCGACTGCTGCAGGCTTTTTTTCTTTTACTCTCATCAAAGCTAATACAGAATCCCCCTGCTGAAGATGGACGCAGGCTGCAGAGGAAGGCCTGACAGCTGTGAACGAGCACGATGATGCCAACTACACATCCAGACAATTTGTGAACCCCAAACTGCACATCTCGAGACAGGTGGGTTCCTGCGAATCGGAATAAAAATAAAAAAAGAGCTGGTGTAATGAAGCAGATAGTTGTCATTCATTTCCAGGCATCTGGGTGCGGGTTCACAATTTTTGTCCCCCAGTTTTCCTGCAAACTGGGCCACGCCGTAATTAGTATTCACAGCGGACGATCTGCTTTGTTTTTAGTCCTCGGAGGCCATGAATCACATCTCACTTGTTCCAAATTTGACACCGTAGCCTCAATAAAAATGCCCCTGCGTAGCTCACATTCCCTACTTCATACTGCATTGCTATTAAAGGAAAAAAAAGGCAGCAGACCGATGTTTGTCTTTTTAAAGTGGTGAGTGAGATATCACACCAAGTTGTCAGCTGTCAGATCAGTTTCCGTATGAGAGTGTAGTTGCCAGCTGCACACCTGCGCTGGCATTCAATAGCGACTCCACGTCAGAC
>CAEMYA010000073.1:1012693-1027893 GCA_903131615.1 Diplodus sargus
ACACAAAGGAGCGTCTGGGGTTTGTGGTCACAATCTGCCACTCTGTTGACAAAATGTGTGGCCGACTGGATTTTTTAATTTAACGTTCAGCGCTTTAATTAGTTAAGGAAAAGCAACACAAAGATGTTACGATCCTGAAAAGTTTAACTGAAGTGAATATTTGTGTGTGTGCGTCTGCAAAAGAAAATAAAAAGCGGGAGGGGAGGAATGGGGACAAATCTATCTTCTTGATTTATCATTTATGGAATACATTCATCGCTACGACTGGAAACTGTGGATTTCATGTGTGTGAGCTGGAGAGTCGGACAAAAAAAGAAAAAAAGGCAATTACTTTTAAACTAGACGTCCACTGATTGATAAAGCTGGATTAAGCGGGTTGTATATTCAGGTAAGATTTGCAGTAAAAGGCAGCAGACGGAGCTGAAAGAAGAATGAAAATGGAACCAAATCAATTTAGTGCAAAAGAAGTGCATTAAAGATTCTGAACCCGACAGTCTCTGGAAGCTTTTATCCAATTTCCCCGCCAAACTCAGTATATTGATATCCAAGTCATCTCGCATCTTCCCCTAAATCACCTCAGACAATATCGCGGCTGTATTTTCTTCTCACTATTGATACCTATGAAAATTTAAACTCATCAAATATTCACCACAGAAACAGACAACTGTCTGTTGCAGGTGTTCTGTACGAGCTGGAAGTCTCACATTGTTTTATCAAAACTACATTAAACAGCTTGTCTGAACATACCGTCTCCTTGATGAACGTAATAAATCACGTTTAAACAGCATGTGCGCTTCCGTTTTTGCCATATTGTCCAGCTGTTGACTATGTGCTTTGCATATCGGGGTCCATATTGTCGCCTGACGCTAGACTTCCCTCTTCTCACTGAGTGTCGAGTGAATGTACAAAACTTGGCACACCATGAAACTTCCTGAATATCACGTACCTGCTGGATGGCCGCGGGGGTAAATCAAAATAAGATGCTGATGTTTCCCGTTCCTTCTGCTTTCTGTGCAGCAGGTACATGCTGGAATGCTACCTGGCTCCAGATTGTCTGATTGGTAAATTGATTCACAGCGTGTACTCAAGCGCAAAACTGAAACGACCTTCAAAAAAAAAAAGGTCTGGATTGCTCAGGTACTGTCACAACAATAATCAGCAGTTCTGTCTGAATGCTCAATCACGTTGTCAGCAGGGATCCACACAGGTTGCGCATCATCACGTATTCCGTTTGTAATCTTTATCGACAGGAATCGCAAAGCAAAGAGAAGGGTGAAGGGTGAAGAACGTCCAGTATGTGGACCTGAGAAGACTGATCGCTGTGAAGATTCTCAGTCAAGGCAAACACTACAAAGGCAACCCGACTCAAGTTTCTTGAGGACGTTTCATTCCTCATCCCAGAGGCTTCTTCAGTTCTGACTGACCGGTGCAGTTTGCTTGCTCTCAACCTTTGTGGGGGTCGATAAAACCCTCTCAGAGTCGCTGGGGCCACCTGAGTCGAAGTGTGAATCAGTGTGAATCTTCTGGCTTCATCGACCTGTGATCAAAATGCCTTGGGAGAGTTTGCTAACAGTTTGGGATGCGAGTCGACACCAACATGTCTCGCTGGAAAACTGAGCTGCTAGTTCCAGATCACTGCAGGTGATCGAGGACATTCTAGATGATGGCAGATGTATTTATACAGCGCTCTACAACACAAGTCAGCATTCACACACATACAGATTGAACAGTCACAGGGAGCAATTGGATTTTCAGCATCTTGCCCGAGGCCACTTCGACATGTGGACATCAGGGCCCGAGGATCAAACCACCGACCTTCCAGTTCTGGACGATGACTCCACATTCCCCGAGCCACACTTGTGATTTCACCAGATGCACCACAGCTTGTTTTTTCGAAACGTATCCCAGAAGGGGGTCTCCACGCTCTTGAAATATGCATCTAGTCTATTTTGGGTGGAAGCCGCAGCAAGTTGCAAGGAGCAGATTGAGCAAGGGAGGAAGTCTGACACACAGAAAAATGGCAATGAGCCTCTTCCCAGTCGGAGAAACAGAGAGAGAAATTTAACTTTGGAGAGAGTTTTGAGGACAAATCTGAGCGTGTCAACGAGCTTCTGGCAGGGAATGAAGCCGTGTGGACGCAAGAAAGTAGAGCCATGTGGAAAACATGTAGGTTTCAGTAGCAGCAATTCACGCGTTGTACTCTCACCGATTCTCATGTTTGCTTAGCAGGCCGTCTCACCTCTTGATAAACTCTGTGAAGCTCAGACAACTTCTGTTCCTCTCTTCAAAAAGAGCCTTGGAGTTGGTTCTGAGATCTTGGAACGTCTTCCTTCAGAGGTTTCTGAGAGATACTTCCAACTGGGACGAACCCCTGGGGCATCTGGCTCGGGAACATCTTGGCGTCCCCCTGCGAATTTCAGGACACAGCGAGGGAAAGAGAGAGAGAGAGAGAGAGAGACTGTGGTGCTGTGATAGTTTTGGACCGGGATAAGCATTTGAAATCGATGGCTGGATGGTTATACAACAACCAGAGAGATGCTTCTTGCTAACCTGTGCAAGACACCCCTGTGTTTTCCATAAAGGGCATTAAAATTTGCTATATTTATATGCTCTTATTCCCACCTTTGGATATAAGCATCGTCATCTGAGGTCTCTGAGTGAACGAGAAATCACAAACCGAAATAGAAGTCTTGGGTTGTTAGGGAAAAGTCGACGCACCATGGAGGCACCAAACACCAGAGTGTCACATATTGATGATAACTAACAGTGCAAGAATACCTGAGGGTGGATTATTCCTTAAAAAGTTAATGCATCCTGATGCCTGCCTGGGTGCCATTAAAGATGCATCATGCAAAGTTTATTTGATCCAACTGGGTTTTGATGATGAAACGTCTTTGTTGTACTTCTATCGGCGCGAGCGCGGCGTTTCCTAATCCAGCTGTCATTTTGGGTTAACGGTTAATGACGCGTCGCGCAGACAAGAAAGTGATGCGAAGTCAAACCTTAAAGAGAATCAGTTTGACTGGATCAAGTGCGTTCAGAGTCACGCTGGTGAGACATGGAGACGATAACGCAAGGTATGTAGGTAACGTAGCGCGGTTGGGAGGGTCGGTACAGTTTCTCCTCCAGGACTTTGTGGAAAAATCATGTGTCCTTGTTTGAATGGAGGTTTTGACTCTGTGTGTGTCTGTAAATACGGGGGGAAAGCCAGCAGCCTGTGCTTCTGCTGGTACCAGGGGAGAAGAGTGATGACAGCAGTGAGCTGTGTCAACTTAATGCCATTAGATGAATTATTCTGCCCATCAGTCAGTCTGGCTCTGGGCAGCATGTAGCACAAGCTTGACAAGCAGTAGTCCAGCCGGTCTCGTCCCAACAATCCTCTCAGTGGCTCAACTGATATCGCGCCAATACACGGAGCGCTGTTTATCATTTTTACGTCCGCCTTCATTTAGCTCTGGTACGTCGCGGGAACATGAGCCCAGCTAATCCTTTCCCAACATTCACACCGTGTAACCGAATACATGTATGCTAACGGCAAATGCATTTTATGAGGAGCGTTGATACTGAAAACTGACTTCAACTCTTATTAATTTGTCTTAAAATAAGAGTTTTGTAATATTATACACGGAACTCAATTTGGATGTTATGGGAACAGGCACGGAATCGACACATAATAATATTATAACCTTACGCAATCCAATATCATGGCTGTGACACGTATTAGCTTTGCAAAGTATTATGATTGAATTTTGTTGAGACACACTCGAGGCGCTCCTTCAATCGACTTTAATTAGAAAAAGGCCACAGTTGGTGGCGTTTTTTTGTTGTTGAGTCGGACTGCGTCGTAGGAAAGTTTCCACAGACTGCCGGTTAATGAGAAAAGACGAAAAACAAAAATCATTCACAAGAATTATTCGTCTATTTTTGGAGCAAACAAAGCACTCAGAGAAATGATGTTAAACTGCCGTGAGCGATGTAACCTCATTATAATTAAAGCGGTTCCTCACAGGGACTGGTTGGAGATCTGTTTTTGCTTTGCAGACGGCACTGAGCGTCTCCCTCCAGGCCAAAAGATGCTTCACTGGTTTGATTCTCCTTGGCATCACTGTCTCCGCTTGATGTTTAATCAGAGGAAGCTTTCTGACCTGCTGGAAAGGTGTTGATGTTGAAATGACAGTGATGAATTACCTCAATGTGCCGCGACCTCAGGTGGTACATCCGCACTCTCATAATTTAATCTTCACTTTTCTTTTTTTCTCCCCCCTTCTTCTTCTTCAAAACGTGTATCTTTTTTGGCAGGATGCAGCAGAGGTGGATGATTCCAGGTGACTCTAATCAATACAAAATCAACTTTGGGGCAGGTTGGTTCCCCGATATGTTTCAAAATTTAAACACTCCAAAAGGAAAAAAAAGAGGTAAAGTTGTCATATTCAACTCTCAGGAGCAGAGAAAAAGAAACTGGAGTATTAATAAATGAACACAGTGTCTGACTTGCTGAAGAAACAGGGTGACAAATCGTTTAAAAACGGCCATTTGTACGAGACAGACTGATATCACAGGGGCCGAATGTGGTCAAGGCTGGTCCAAGGAGCCGACAGGATGCTATTTTAGTGCCTATTAGGGTCGGTGCCTCGGTCTGCAGAGAGCCGCAGAGAGGGGCCTTGGGCTGAGTCCCATTTCTTTTTACCCCAACCCCTCATTCTCAAGTGCCCCTTCAGACCAGAGCTACAGGAAGTGGTTGAAATCTCTCTCAGAGAGACAGGACAACCCTTCCAGACCCTCACACGTCATCAGCAGTCATTAATGCCGTGGATGTAAACTGACATTTCCAACATGCCATCTCTGAGCTGATTTCTCCTGGTATTATCACAGTGCCTTTTATCTGATGGAGGCAGAAGAGCGTGGAAACTCGCAATTCATTTCAAAACTTCAAATTAAAAAGAGAACACTGCTTCATTACCTGGCTGCTCGCGGCGCTTTACAGGCTAACATTTTCAAACTCCTGCTGCTACGCTGCCAGTCTGCACGGATATTAGTGGAGCCGTGCAAAGTGAAGCAACTTCACCGCTGGACTTCAGTTAATGTTCCGGCTTCAAAAAAAAAAAAAAGAGAAATGCAACACAGACGGCAAAATGTGGGACTGTTATGTTCAAATCAGCAGTAACTATGTTTTGCCAGCTCACCTCAACCCAATCTCCAGAATGCGTTAGCCAAGAACCTTTCTGGTTTGGTTCAATATTATTTACCTCGTCACGACATTGTGCCTTTAGTCAGCACAGGCATTAAAAAAAAAACTACTTCTTAAAGTGAAACTCTCGCCAAAAAGCAACCGAGGCTTTATTTGTGATTGAATATGAGTCAGACCTTCGTGTAAATGCATAAATACGACAAAGAGGCACTTTTAAGATTTAACGTAGTTTTGTTTTCGGGGAAGCTAATTCAATGGAATGCAGGAGCACTTTTATGCTAGCATCCAAATCGCCATTTTTAAAACACTAAGAAGGCTCGACACAACATGAAACTTTGCTCGTAGTATCACCAGGGTCTCTACACATGAACACGAGCATTGAGAACATTGCTTGTGTACGCAGAGTTTACTAAAAAGAAGGTTTTTGAACTACTCACCGTAGGAGCTGGATCTCCGGTGCGCCGCCGTCATGGCAGACAAAAAGTGTCGATCCCAGAGTGCAACCTGACAGGTAGGAGAGTAATGGTGGACCGCTTTCCTTCCTGTTAGGTTTTTATAAAAGCGATTTTGATGCTAGCATAAAAGTGCCCCTGCACTCCATTGAAAATTAGCTTGCCCGAAAACGAAACTACGGTAAATCTTAAAAGTACCTCTTTCGTCGTAATTATGCATTTACACAGAGGTTTGACTCATATTTAATCACAAATAAAGCCTCGGTTTCACTTTAAAAATATCCACTGGTGTGACTTGTTGGCTGTAACACCACCACCACCCCCCTCCACTCTCCAATGTGCAAACCAGATAATAAGACTACAATGTGATTGTGAGAACTTGATGCACCGTTAACCGCTAACATGATATCCTGCTGGCAAACTAGTAGCTGTTATTTCATGCTCATTAAAAAGGAAATAAAGGGACCATAACACAGCAGAGAGGGAAGGAAGGAACCCCTGAAAAACCTTGTGGAATCGGGGGGCATCCTACACCTCAACACGCAAAAAGGTTAATCAAAGCCAAGTCGAGCGGGTGAGGGGTGTATTATTGAGATTGGGCCCCATCTTCTGCTGTATTTGGATATACTGAACATGTTATATTTGGTGTCGTGATGCATAAAGCCAATCTTTGTAATCAGTGTATTCATGCATCGGTGTGCGTGCACACGTCTCTCTATACCAATTCATACATATGTTATAGCTCCTGAATTTGCATCTGTAAATGACTGAGCCTGGATCCTAGTTTACCATTTCCTGAATGATTTAGTAGCAAATAAAAGAAAATAAGCACAGGGGAGGAGGGCGAGATGATTTTTGCTGTCGATAGCTTTCTCCCCCCCCCCAGCTTCATTTCGTATTCAGTCAAGTGCCTGAAACGGAAATGATTTTTATCACCTTAATTTAAAATCTGTAGGACATATGTGGAAGGAGAGCCGGGAGATCTGGTCTCCCAACCTGAGAAATTAGGGAAGAGCTGATTCCCAATTACACATCTTTCCTCGCGTTCGTGAAAATGGCTTATGGTTTTGCAGAAGGTGCTATTTTTACATCGGTTCATGCAAAGTACGTCTTAATAGAGCTTTGAGCCAAAAATAGACGTAACCACACCATTTCTTTTTATACTTGGCTAAATAATAAACCCATAAAAAAGGAAATAATGATTGCAAAATATTTGTTCACCGTGTGTCTACAACCCTGAGCTACTGCTGCAACAGTGCAGCGTGTGCAGACTGCATGTTAATCAGCCGCACACTGTCGACACCGTCTGTCCACGGCTGCTTGTTCACCTCTCCCAAATCCATTAACAGTTTCTTTCCCACCTGTGCTTAACCACTTAACCAACACACATGCGACGGGCAAAGACGGACGCCATCTGTGAGGACAGGAGAGGCGAGGAGGAGGAGTAAAGACGACACACCGGTCGAAGAAATTATATGAGAAATTGTTTGCCGACAGCTTACAGAGCGACGTATAAACAAAAAAAGACAATCGCCCAATTGAATGTGAGAGCAAACAATATTGGTTTCTGTGTTCATCGACCTAGTGAGCCCTCTTCAGTATATGAAGTCTATTTTTTGCCTCCAAATGTCAAGCCATGAAAAGCCTTCCACACCTTTCTCCCTCTCTGCATGCTACACACTGTCTCAGGAAAGAACGTATGATAAATCTACCATAAATAAACAAACACATACAGGATCATTTCCGTAGCGTCCACGCATCGTCTCAGCTTCTGCCGGGATTGTCAGCGGGGGAAACAACTGTTTGTGGTGCTGAGACGGACCTTCAACCTGTATTGAGCCCAAGATCACAAGATGTTGGACATCCTTGCCTTCAGAGACAAGAGTTTTGATGTGCGCTCTAAACAAAAATCCCTCACATCTGCAATCAAACCTTTACTTGTCCTCTCCACCAGAATTCAGATGAGGGGTGATTCCCGTCACCTGAGGCGTTGCCAGGAAGTCTGATTACCAACCAGGAGTCATTGCTCCTTGGACAGGCACGATTAAACACCCGTCATGAGGTCTGCATCTGTCCTCCTGCTGTTAACCCCCGACAGCACATTACGAATTCACGACAATCTGAAAGTCTGGAGAGAACATCGTGCTCGGGTCTTCTCTCCACGCTGCATGTATTATAGAGATCTTACTCATCACACCGAGTGTGAGATTCTTCAGAGAGTGAGCAACAACTCAGACTTCAACAAGAAGAATTTCCCGTACACGGTCACGCTGCCAATCCGCTGTATTTTTCAGAGTTTCATGGGATTTATACCATCATCAAGAATGGCTAAATCAGTGTCGAAAAGCTACAGGAACCAACGTGGAAGTGTTGATTCTTCTACAGAGGGTGGGTATCGACAGGATGCTGTGGCTCCACTGGAACATCCATCCGTCCATCTTCATCGTTATAATCCTGTTCTCCAGTCAGGACGTGCACCTCCTGCACAACTACAGGCACATCCAAGGTCACAGTTACTACAGTGAAGGCTCAGATCCCATTTCAGCGTGTGAAGGTCCAAAGGCGGACATTGTAACGTCTCGGTCTTCCAAAGACGTGATCGGTCACTAGTGATGGCTCTTTATTGGCAGGATTTATGCTTTGCGGACATTTACGTGGCGGAACTTGCAGGAAAAATGGCTCCAAACCACATCAAAATGTAAAAACAAGAATATGTTTGTATCTGTGTGGAATGCAAACATCCCTTATACGTTATCAAAGAAATCTTATGGAATAATCAAGCTGAGATATACTTCTTTTATTACTTTATGAGTCCCCAATGAAATGAAATTTAAAAAAAGGTTCAACAAAGGAAACCTGCAACACTCTTACTCAATCAAGCTCAGCCCTGATGCAGGTAACCCAGTCGAGTGGTGAACTTTTGATGATCACTTGGTTGTAAAATGCTCACAACTTCCCCTCGACCAGAAAGAACAAGGGCAGCAGAGAAACCTCAGCAGGGCCCGAACAGAACAGAACAGAGCAGAGCAGAGCTTCTGTCTGATAATCAGTTTGGATCAGGTGCTGCAGTGCTTCAAGGACAGAATCAGAATGAGACTCTGAGTCTGACCTGGGAGCTGTTCCTCCCACCTCTCTTAAGCCTTCGCAAAAACAAAGAGGCCGTCGTCAGGCCTTGATTGGCTGAGAGGGGAACGCCCCGAGCTGCTGTCGCTCAGTAATTAGGAGCCGGTCTCCACACAGGTGATCTGAATCCTCTGCAATCAATCCGGAGGGACCTGAAACGCAGCTAAAACAAAAAAAGATGGCCGGTAGTACTTCATAATGGGACACGGTTACAGTACATAAGATCATGACAATTAAAAAAAATACTTGTAAACATTCCTGAAGTCTCTCCTGCAGTCAGAAGTCAGGAGGTTAAATATCAATTTCAAAGCTCAAAGTTATTAAATTAGAGGTTGAAGAGAAGACTGCGACAATATTTAAAGATCCAACAGTATAACAATCCAACCGCAGAGCTAACAAATGAATCACTTAAGCTGAATAATTTACTGTGTCCTTGTTTGTCCCTTGAATGACATGAAGGGAACACTCACACTGCGTCGAGGAGAAAGTAATTAATGCCGTTAACTCGGGCCCGTCCTTGGCGGCTGTTTGAGTCCTGCACGCCACACCGGCTCTCTTTGACCCTGCCTCGCTACGGGGGAGCGCCAAAGCGTGGAGGAGCGGCCCGCGGCTTCAAAGCCGATACTCCGGGATGCTCAAAATAGAACAGAGCTACTGTATGCGAGTGAAGGTGGGTGGTGGGGGGGGAGAGGAGGGAAAAAAGTGCAGGACCATATGCTCTTCCTTCTGGCCGTGAAACGAGATGATCTAATTAAATCAAGTGCTAAGTTTTACATGAGTGGGACAAAGCTTCTCCTGCTGAGAGAAGGTTCAAAGTCATATTGTTAGATATTTTCTCTCTGGCACAGAATCAGCTCCGTTCGCCGAGATTCATTCCTTAAAGCGACCTCGGGTTTTGAGTTCTCATCCAACCTACAAACTGCTCATAAGATGTGCCGTTCACGTCGACGCGCTTTAATCTTTCTTAATTTCTCTGATTTGCCGGAGACACCTGAGCTTTATGTTCCCGCCCCCCCGTGAGAATCAAACCGCTCCTGAGGAAGCGAATTCAGCGACAGCCCAGATGTTTCGCGTCTCTCGTGACAATAGCTGAGAGGAAGAAAGACGACGCGCGGGACGACGAGGCTGATTCCTTCCCTGCATGCTAATGCTACCTGCAGACGCTTATTTGAATATTATAATAATGTGTTATTTACCTGCTATTCTGCAGGGAGAACATCGCCGGCTGTGTGCGCTGTATTTACACATCAAACATCTCCCTCGCTTCCCCCATTACCGCTCTCCTTTTATTTATCTATTTATTTATTTTTTGTCTACAACTTCTCCTCCGGTCCTCTCTCTACCATCTTCATCTGATCTCTGGGTGTTTTTGTTTTTTTAAAATGTCCTCTCAACGGTTTTATCACGTGTTCATTATCTGATTAACCTTAAAAAAAACAGACCACGGTATGCAATTCATTACATTTGTTCGACATGCTCCGCGGATTTTAAAAAAAAATGGATAAATGCAAGCTTGTAGGACTGAATAACCGCTGCGGCGAATAACCTTCGCGGTGTTCGACGTTTGGATACTCGAGGCGAGTCGGTGGAGAACATTCACAAAAAGATAAATGCAAAAAAAATGTTTTTGAAGGCTCATGTGAAGCCGCTGCCGCCCACACAGGTGTTGTCACTTTGCTGATTAGACCTCTCAGCTCTGCGTGGGAGTGTGCAGACTGACACCTGCCGACTCTCCTGGCAGCTTTTGTTGCACCTTATTTTTTCGATTCTACTTCCACAAAAAAAAAAAAAAGGAAGAAGAAGAAGTGTCTTGAAGGTTCGTGTCCTCAGCGGGCACCGTGCGCGACGGGTTCGCTCCCTAATCAGCTCGCACCGACTGAAAACACTCTGACCGGAAAAAAACTTACCACACTTTTGAAGACGTGTTCGTATTAATCAAAGCTTTTCCTCTAATCCGGCCGCTGCAAAAAGCAATTTTCTTGTACGCCTCTGACTTTTAAATCCTAGCACAAGTTTGCTATTTACCTCAGTTTTCATGGCCTCGGTCTGATGTATGCAGCAACGTTCTGTACCTTTTCTTTTTTTTCCATAATTGGCTCCTCTTGGATTTTTTTTTGTCTGCAACTCAGTTGAAGTCGAGTTCTGGCACAATTCACCAGCTTGCAAGGTGGAGAAGGGTGGCAGGCTTTTAAGTGTTGACGCTCTGAAAGGTCAAAAAACACTTAGCAGAATCTTCTGATGTGACTGTGTGGCTGTCAGGAGGAGGGAGGGGAGTTCATATTCCACAAGAAAGGGAATTCCTCTCGGTAGATGTGTGACGGGATGATTTAAATACGTTTTAGTTCTCGTAGCTTCAGGAACGGTGCGGACAGTCGGTCAGTTGCTGCTGCGCTGCATGATCGAAACATGTCAAACAGTGACTGGATTACTGTGAACATGCGTTGACGGTAATGGATGAATCTTCCTGACGCCACCGACAGGTTGACACTTCTGGCTTTCGGTGACACGTCTCCAGAACTTTTGGATGGATTCCTATTAAATGTGTCGCAGAGATCCACGGTGCAGAGGACGAGTTCCACGTTGGTTATTCTCCATGACAGCGCTGTGCCTGTGCTCTGGTTATGTTGAGGCACAAGAAACGATTGGTTACGGTTTGGATGAGATCGTGATTTGATCCCAACAAATATGGCAAGAGATGTTTTAGTTTCCTATCAAAATTATCTGTTTTTTGTTGCAATAGGTTTCCTTTTAAAAATCAGCAGGGAAACAACCGGTGATGTCACATTTACATCAGAAATATCCAGATGTTTATTATTTACACATTTTGAAACGCAGTCTTGAACTGTGGTCACTGGCTTGGTAGCATTCTTGCTCTGTACCTCATCACCGTCCCCTCTTGATGTGAAAGTCATTCCATAAACATGTAAATGTGATGCATCGCCTTTGACAAATGTGAACATATCAGTGGTTTGCAGAAATGTATCCAATGACATCTCAGCATCTACTAAAGTTCATCTGATTGTTTCTGCAGCTGCAAGTTTGGACGCTACTTAGCATCAAAAGAGCTAAAATGCTAAACCAAGACGGCAAACCTGGAACACATAAAACCAGCTAACATTGTTAGCATTTAGCTAAAAGAGCCACGAGCATGAACGTGTGTAGACTTTATCTTTTCACATTTGACTCATTTTGTTAAATAAACACAAGAGTCAGCACTTTGCTACCATAACTTAACAATGTGGAGAAAACGATTAAAGTTAAGTGAATAGAAACATGTATGAAAATATCATACAAGATTTTATTTTTAGTTATCTGGACGTGATGGTTAACTCAGACTCGTGACTTTAATATTTCTACAATCCTGCAACACAGCTAAGCTGTTTTTTTCTTCATACTAAAAATCTTGTAATTAAACAGTTTGCCTCACTGATGAAGGAGCAAACCGTCTCTTGTTCAGCGCTCGCGACGTCTCAGTCAGAGCTTGATTTAGTTTTTTTTACTGATCTTTATGCCTTTGTGTCATCAAGTCGCGTCAGCTGATGACTGAGGCTCTGCAGCTGTGAGACGGTGGGTGGAGTTGGTCATAAATATACGCAGACTGCCGAGACGTTACAGCGGCCTGAAGATGACTGGAGGCTGAAACGCTTTCGCTGCTTTTATTCCGTCTCTACTGATATAAAAAAATGTCAAAGGGAAACACAGCTTTTATGAAACTAATAACATTCAGATACCGTGTTTGTTTAAGTCAGGGGACGTGTTGGATGCCATCTTTGATCTTCAGTGGAAAAGAGGCTGCAGATAAAGTTTAATATTGGAGCGGTGCAGCCACGCGTGACGCCTGGGTGGCCGGGCCTTAATCACATTAGAAAACCAACATGTTGAACCGCAGCCACTCCCCAAACTCGAAGTCTATTAGAGCGGAAAAGCCTGTTATTAATATCCCAATATGACAGTCCCTGTGTTGTAACACTATCTCTCCCTCCGTTATCTGATTTGTATGTAAGTAGGTCAGCGGTGCCGGGGCCCCGGCTATGAATGGGCTCAGTTAGCCGGAGATCCACAGGCTCAAAGCAATTACACATGAACACGGGGCTCCGTCCCAAATTTCCCTTCTAACGGCTGCCGCTTGACCCCTCAGCTCTTCCCAACGACCAGTCACACATTCACAACATCCAATAATTAGACTTTCTCGCGCTTTCCAGAAGGCGTGAATTGAAACATAATGCTCAAAAAAAGTTTTCCAGTAATTTCAGGACTGGGGGGGGGGGAAAGCCGGCGCAGCTGTCAGATAACAAAACGTTACAGCAGCTGCAAACAGCCGGCTGCCACCGCGCTGACATCCGGACAGACGTTTACAGCGTATCTGGATCTCGACTGCTGTATTATTCTCCTTTCATCCACGTCCTCCTGTCATATTCTCCATTCATTATTCCTTTAAACAGTCACAGAGCTCTGCAAAGTTTACTGCTGAATGAGTCCGCCGCAAAAATTAAGTGCTCAAAGTCTGTCAATTAGCTGCTCCAGCTGCATTTCATTATTTTTTTGTTTACAATCTGTAGTAAAGTGAGTCGTCATGCAGCTGATGTTCTGTGTGAAAGATAAAACTCTAGTCTGGTACAGACACCTTTTCTTCAAGCCGACAGGTGGTGGAAGTGATACTAATAAAATATGTCTAAAAGTATCTCTTCTCCTTAAAACATTATTACGATTCTGAATTGATCATTTTAAAATGTTTGTCGGCTCCAGAAATGATTGTTTTGTTTATGACTGTGCAAGATTCCAACATCTTCCAGCCAATAGTTTGACAGCGCCGGTATCACGTGGCATCAGTGTTTTGCCACCATCAACAGTCTTTAGCGGCGGTTGCCAGTTTGGTTTGTAGAAATGTATCCAATGACATCTCAGCATAATATTTTTGTTGCTTCAGCTGCAAGTTTGGAGGCTACTTAGCATCAAAAGAGCTAAAATGCTAACCTGGAACACTTAAAACCAGCTACCAATGTTATTGTGAGCATGTTAGCACGCTGACGTTAGCATTTAGCTAAAAAGCGGCCTTGCAAAGTGGACGGCGCGGCTGTAGATGGAGAGTAGCATGGTGACGTTAGCATTTAGCTGAAAGAGCCACGAGCATAAACGTGTGTGTAGACTTTATCTTTTTACATTTGACTCGTTTCGTTAAATAAAAACACGCAAGATTCAGCACTTTGCTACCATGATTCAATAAAGTGGAGAAAACTCTGAAGCAACATTTAGGCCTCAGTGACGAGGAATGAAATTAGCATGCGATGTAGCGATGAAAGTCAGAAGTGAATAAAAACTCATGACTTTAATATTTCTACAATCCTTGCAGCCTGTGACAGTCTTTAGCGGCGGTTGCCAGTTTGTGGAGAGAGAAAAAGTAAAGAAAGGCTGCTAATGCTAGCTAGCTTAGCATTACCAACGTTATTGGTGGAGGTAATTAAAAGTCAACATTTACACTTAGGAGATGTTTTTATCATACATACATTGGTGGTGGTGGCTGCCATGCAAGTTGCTGACCAGCACCATCTTGAGAAGTTTTGGGGTTCAGTATCTTGCCCAAGGACACTACGACATGCAGACCAGGGGAATCGAGCCAGCAACCTTCCGATAACATGACGCTGGCTCTGCCCCTGAGCCTCAGCTCTACCAGTTAAAGAGAGAAGCCTGAAACATCCGACCGCTTGATGAGGATTAAATCGGTCTTTAATCAGTTATCAGTTGTGTCTCTGGCTCTCGGGAAGCTCTCAGAAAAAGCAGCAATAGGTTTTCATTATTTTTTTAGCTGTTAGCGGTTCCACCAAAGAGCGATTTTTCTTTTTTTTAGCCTCTCAGATGGTTTCGTTTAATGAACTGTTTGAGGCACTGAGAGGTCAAATTAACCAAAATATTAAAAAAAGATTCAAGGTCCAACTGTGAATACAAACGTGTGAATCAGCGAGGCTTATTTTTCATCTTTCCTCTCCCAACTAATAAATAATAAACCGCCTCAGGGCAATTACTTCTCAAATAAATTGATCGGACACCTGAAAAGTGTGGAAACACAAACACAGCCGATCTTCTTTGACCTGCAGCAACAGAACACGAGCTCGCAGCTAATCGATGAGATCTACCATCCTGCTACTCCTGTTCACTTCCTGTTGTTCATTGTGCGGCGTCCTCCGCCGATGACACGTCATTAATCACCACGATTCCTCGTGCTGGTGGAGACGTTGACGTCTGATAGAAAAATCAGCGAAGGTTCTCAAGAAGCCTGAATGGAGCCGGTTCAGGAACCAGAGCTAATTTGCTGCAGAGGAGCTACAAACAGCCGACAACCCTGCGGGGTGAAACAGTAAATAATACATCCATCACACAACGACAACTTTTTTTATTTTACTTTTAGACACTTCTGCTGATACGACTCCTGTGCTGCTTTT
>CAEMYA010000073.1:1033175-1043761 GCA_903131615.1 Diplodus sargus
AAAAAAAAGATACTTTTTTTTTTTACAAATAGAATTGTCCTATGTTTCTTTTTCAATTGTTTTGTTTTTTCTGAGAAAACAAATATATGCTTTTTTTTTTTCCTTTCTCCGTTTTGCTCAGTTAAACAGTCTTTAGCCGATGAAACAGACGGGGCCCACTTCGAACCCGAACTTCTGCGTGGAGCCGCCAAAGTCGTTGAACATGATGTCCACAAATGGCACCTGTTCCACCTTTGGCGTGTTGATCTCAAGTATTGTCTTTTCATAGCCCTTTTTCAACTGTCAGAGAGAAGAGACACCAGTTAGTTTTTCAAAAGCTGCTACAGAAACAACAACAAACACTTTCCGGCGCCGTTCATCTGACTTACCGCACAGCCGTCGACCACGGCGCGGATGTAGGGGTTGTTATCGTAAGACATCTCCTCATCGTTGGAGCCCAGGAAGCGGATGGCCCTGTCGTAGCTGTCCTGCTCCTGGTCGTGCCAGGCCACCGACTGGTAGCAGTTGTACGTCATGTTCTGCCGCGCTGCCGCGCTCAGCAGCCGCAGGAACGTCATCTGGACCACGCCGATGGGGTTTCCCTCCGCGTCCACGTAGGACAGCTGCAATGAGGCGGACAGACGGAGTTGAGCATCAAAACGTTAACGCCAGGGAGGGGAGAGAGGGACCGGTCGTAACACGCTGTCACGACTTTACTCTGCTGTGTTTTTTGTCTCTCTGGAGCCATTTTGATTTAATTCAAGACCAGTAATTTGTATTCCTCTTTCTACTGCTGTTTGGCTTTTATTAGAAATAAAGGAGGTGTCATCCAAGGATAAAGTTAATGCACTACCATGTGACTAAACTCAAGAGAACTTCATTTACCAAGGACGCTGACATTCAACATTTTTCTTACCGCCGATGAATCCCATGAAAGAAAACAAAACCATGAATGTGTCTCTGAATACTCGCCGCCTTACCTGTTCTGTTCTGCTCACCCACGTCTCCTATTTTCTCCCCCCCGGATGAATAAACACTGTTAATTGCAATCTCGTTTCTGCGCGTTGGACCTTCTTGTGTGACTTCTGGTACAGATTTCTGCGTGCACACACAGAAATCCGTATCTGTTTATAGAGGTTAGCGCACTGCTGAGTATTTGGAGAATGGCGCATGTGGGATTGACTCAGAATAAACAACAGTGCCCGTGTTCATCATAATGAACATGTCAGCCAGTAAAACTGTGACTCACTGACGTGTTTTTAATAGTTTTTTTGGACAACAGCGCAGCTCTAAATGCGGCTCCCGCCACACAAACAACAGTCGATTGTTAGCGTTGGTTTCGGCGGTGGAGGTTTCGTGGGGATTCGTCGGAGGTAAGAAACATCGACGCCCTTCAAAGTCCACATTTAATAACTTGGTAAAGCGATGATGCGATATAAACGAGGAGGGAGGCTGCAGAGTGTTTTCCAAGGCCTCGTGCCTCCGAGCTGTTCTGATGTTCAAGGCTTCGTGTGGAAAAAAAAATCTGCCTCAAAGTACAAAAAAAATAAGCATAACTAAATACCTCATTTAAATCTTGATTATGTAATTATGTAAAATATATATCCAATACGAGCAAATTATGGTAAGTACATGAGAACGTAATTAACGTAATAGGAAATATGTTGCAGTAGGGATATGTTAATTGCCTGGTAATTAACCTATAATTAACCTCAGATTTTTACTTTTCAGGCTCATGTCAGAAAACAGAGATACATCCCATTAAGCTGATTACAACGCTGTGTAATCCTGACTGATAAGATAGCGATTTGGAACCAGTCACGGTCCGGTTTTAGTGTCCGTGGTAATTGGCTATCTGCATACCAACCATCAGGAATCCATTAGATCCGCATGGACGCCTTTCAGACAAACAGGACTGACTGGGAGCAGAGCGCATGCAGCAATCCGCGCCATGCAGGCCAAGAGCGGCGAACCGTCCGCGAGCGTGGACGCGTTCTTTCTCGACTTGTCACACACACACACACACACACACACACACCACATGCATATACAAACCCAGAGTGCCGACACTCAAGCTCGACATTAACAGAGCGGGCTGTCGTCTGTGCGACAATTCCGTGCCAATGATTGCTTTAATTAGCTAATTAATCACAAGATGTAAACAATGGAGACTTTGTTCTTGCGTTGTGTCTGTGAGTGTCGGCGCCGTGGCTCAGAGTGAGAACCCGTTCTGATGTTTTCACCCCCTCGGAGTGGCTCGATAGTCCCATGCTCCCCACCACCACCACCACCACCACCACCTGCCACACCTTCCTCCCCACTGCCCCCCGCTCAGCGTGTGGATCCAGCCCAACATCGCCAGAGAAACATTACCTCTTCATCATCACAGCCGCAAGTCAACAGTGACTGAGTACCCAGAAGCCCCTGGGTGGTGACTGAGTGCCTGACCCGCTTGACTCAGAGCTACTCGGCCGGGGCTAAGTATTGTTTAAGGGAGACAGTGGGAATGTGAGCGCTGCTGAATGGCTTATATTTTTTTTTTACCGCCCCTTGTGAGGGATGAATGACCTGCTGAGGCGGAGAAACTGTCGAGATCCACAACTAAAACAAAATCTAATGTGCGTGGAGGAAAAGTGCGACGTGATGTATTCAGTGTGAGGTGTTTTTGTCCACACTATTAAATCAGCCGTGTGTGGATAATGCTGTAGCTTCCTGAGTCATCGGAGTGTCAAGGCGCGCAGTCACTCTTAGGAGATGCTCCCTTAATGCAGCAGAGGAGGAAATACAGCCAAGATTTAAACAGTGGGTTGTTTTTCAAACCCCATCAGGTGACGTATGTTTTTTTTATTTTGTGCAAATCTTGCCTGCATGGTCCACAAACCTCTCCTCCATTTTCCTTGTTAGAGCATCAACTATGTTTTCTGGACTGACGGTGAGTGCAGCTCAGTGCTCGATCATGCACCCCAACAAAACCAACAAGCAAAGGTGCCAGTGCATGAGAAACCAGAACCATGCAGAGCCTCAGACGCGCAGAGTCCAGGCCGGAGCCGGGACTCTGGCGCCCGCAGGCGGGGCCACTTACCAGGGAACCTCTCTTGTAGTGACTATACCATGTGCCTGGCGAGTCTTTGGGCCATTTTGCCATTTTGCTCTGTAAAATATAAGAGGCATTCAGGGAAGGGAAAAGGACTGGAGGAAAGTCGGGCTTACCAGTTTACCACGTTTGAATTCACTGAACCAGGAGCCGGGATTCTCCTTTACCCAGGATGTGAGCCTAGCCTGGGGGCATGGATCGAAGAGGAGGAGGAGGAGGAGAAAACAGTGTTAAAGAAAGGAAACAGATCGGACAAACACACCCCCTCCCCGTCTTTCTCCTTCGGTTCGTCCTCTCAGGAGTCCTCCCGACCTGAAACGGCACTCAGCGAGATCAACCAGAACCCAACCGGGTCCGGGGCAGACATTTTTAGCGAGCCATTATGCCATTTTGTACAGTACAAACTGTAGCTGGCAGCTAATTGCTGCTGAAAAATTCATGAGTACACAGTGATTAATTAAGAAATGATCGCCTGCGAGGAGCTCTTATACGGCGGCCTCTATCCCTGCTGTTCGGTGTTAGTGCTGTGCAGCCATGGAGCACTGACTTTGTTATGCCATTAAAAGCCGTGAATTGGCCAACAGGGCACAGCTCTAATGGTCTCAGCTATGACAATGATGAATTTCCCCATAATTAGATAGCAGGGTTTGATACGGAACTGTCATCAATAGCCTAATGCGTTAATGAATGATGAGCCGGAGATCGCTCATCGCTGGGAGACGGCGTACATTAGACCCACGCTGCCTTGAAGGTGACCTTCGGTTTGTTTGCACCGGAGTGGACCGTGCAGAGGAGGAAGTGTGTAACCTTGCTGTGACTTTCTGACTCAGCGACGGCGCGTCTGGCAGAGACGGTCCGATCGACAAGCCAAGATCAGTGTCAGATATATCCGGTCAGGTTTAAACACCTGCCGCAACTGAAAGAAGGAAACTTTATATTTAATGTTGTTTGTCTAAGTTATGTTCACTTGTGAGTCTTTACTTTTGGGAAACCAAAACATTGTACATCCCTCCGTTTCAACCCGCCACAATAAGAGTCCTGGATATAAATTCTTTTCGGGGGGAACTAAAACGATCTCAGACCATTTCAGGTTACTGAACAACATATTTGACAACATGTTAGATCACGAAAGTGCAATTTTGAGGTACTGGAGTGTTTCCATTTTCTGCTACTTTTTTATTTCCACTCCGCTACAGTCTGTAGTCAAATATTGTACTTTTTACTCCAATACATTTATTTCATAACTTAAGTTACTAGTTACTTTGCAGATCAGATGCTGCATCAGAGCCAAAGTTGTAGATTTATTAATTCATTTATTTTATCAGCAGTGTATAATTTCCTTGTTCTTTTGATACTTAAGTACATTTAATATCAGATATCATAGGACATTTACACAAGTACTCTTCATATGAGTGACTTTCACTTTTACCAAAGTCATATTTTAACACTTTTAACTACACTGATCATTTGTGAAAAGAAGCAGAGCATTTTATTTTGAAACTTGCGAGTTAGGCCTAATACAAATGTTTGTGTATCTTATAAATTCAAGATCTTAAAAAGAAAAACAAAACCGGCCGAACTTCTGACTCTGCGGGTCGGACTTTAAAAATAAAATCAACGGATTCGTCCAAGACAGTTTCAGCCGGTGCCTCTCTGAAGTCCGGCTCGTGGTTCTGTGGACTCTCCTCCTGTAATAACTGTGCCAATCCGAACGCATGTGGGAGTGTTTGGAGTCGTTATGCACAGACTGACAGCGCAGGCTTTTCTTCTCACCCCCTCCACGACACAAACCCGCCACCAGGACGCTATAAAAAGTCTGCTTCATTATTCTGAGCTTAGGCAAACTCCTGCTCCTCTGAGGCTCGGTGAGTGGGATCATTAAAATGGCTGTAGCTCCGCGCTGTTACACAACCTCCCTCCACTTGTCACAGCGATCCCAGTGTTTCAGCGCTCTCGCTGCTCTCCTCGCCTCTTCATACTCGTGCATAATGAACCAAATAATCTGCCCGACGTGCCCGTCGCCCGACAAAGGCTTTACGGATGAGAACACCTTTAATGGCATCACACCTTTAAAAGTGGCAGTTAAACAATACGGGCGCGTGAGGACGACGTGCGTTATCGACGCTCAGAACTGCGCTCAGATTTAGCATGTTTGTAAAGTAGCGTCGCCCCTCGTGGGATAAGGAGTCCCGCTGATTTGCCGCCTTCATCTGGGTAACAACACACCAAGTAATCTCACGGAGGCTAATTATACGTCTACATGTGTAGGTACAACAGAGCTACGGCTGCGGCTAAGTCCTGAGACGTTGGGGTTATTTATACTGTACGCACGGCTGTTAGTCCCAGACGTGAGCGAGAAAAGAGGAATTTACATGCAGCTTACGTTGCTGTCAATCACAACACAAACACAGAGGCTGAAAATAGTTCCTCTTCATCTTTTCTAGTCCCAACCCCCTTTTTTTCCCGCCTCCTGTACCCCTCCGACCTAACTGTCCGACACGGAGTGTGTTTGTGCAAGTGTGTGTCTAAACGCTGCCAGGCTTACCCCTTCAGACTTCTTATCTGGGAAGATGCAGCTCTCGCCGCCTGCTGTGAAGTTGCAGTAGACCTTGAAGGAGTCTCGGGAGCAGCCCTGGTTTGGATCAATCCAGTATTCACCTGGAGGAACGAAGAGATAGAGAGAGCAATTACAGAGCGGCATACGTGTGATTTAAAGCCTATACCGTCTCCCTCGGGTGATGCTGATGCCTGACATGATATGGCATGCTGGGCTAAAATTGTCCTGCATGTCTCCATCTACAACTCTGATTTTCAAAAACGTGTGGACGCCGTGAAAAACATAAATGCAAACATCACGGGCTCGACAGAGTGTTGAATCTCACCCCGTCCTTTCTTGTGAGCGGCTGAGCTTTCGACATCTGCTTTTACGATAGCAGACAGAATTTATATTGTCTGGAACACTTTTCTTAATTGTTCATGTTTTTCCTAGTTAGATCAGCATCACAAGTCACACAAGTTGACATAATTTAACAAATACCCTCCTTGTGATTCCGGCTGATTCCTCACCCAGAGTCTGAACCGAGATATGCAAATAATGAATTCGTCAATACGTAGTATACGATTGCAGGTGTCATATCGCAGCTGTGACGGATTAGCCGCCGAAACATCCAAAATGCAGCGTGTAAAATGATGATTTATGGTGGAAGCACAATAACATCATCAGCATCGTCCCGGAATGAACATTTCTGCGGATGCGACGGGCCGATGAGTTGACGCGTTAATTAAGCGTTAAGCGTTTTGTTTTTGCCCGGTGAATGTGGACATTTTTAAAAAGCCGCTGCACGTGCGCATCTGCCAGCGAGCCATCATGATAAGAGGACGCTTAATGACACGTTAGTTCCACCAAAGAGGAGACAAAATATTTGTACATTTATCGACATCAGCTAAAAATTCAATATTTCTAATTCTAGAGCTGCTGTTGATCATCTTCTCAAGCGCCTGATTAATCTTTTCGTCTATGAAATGCCAAAAAACACTGATGGAAAGCCCAAAAAGATGTAATCAAATCGCTCGTTTTGTTCTCCTGTCACGTTATAATCTCAAAAGATATTCAATCTACTGTCACATACAAGAATGAAAAGCGGGCTGGAATCCCGGGGCATGTTTGACAGATTTGATTGAAAAATTACCACAAAGATTGTCTGCTGATGGACATGCAGCACGACGGGGCCCATTAAGAACATGAATGCAGCGTCCAGTAGCTTATTTAATTCCACTAAGCTGCCTTGCGATAATTGCCATTTCAGTGTGGATATTAAAAACTGCAGAGAGGAGGGATGAGACAAAAGACCTCACGCCTCATTTCAGATCGACTGCAATACAAACCATCGGGGAAATCAGGGTGGCAGAGCTGCAGGTCCTTGCAGGTGCGGGCCGGGTTGCCCTGTGTGCCCAGCGGGTGCTTCATCTGCTCGATCTCCAGCTTGAGGGAGTTGAGGGAGCCGAAGATCTCCTCCATGCCGTCGTCGTAGTCCTTGTAGTTGGCGTCCATGGCCGCGTCGTCCATCACCTGGCTGGCGTCGATGTTCCTGCGAGTTCTGCCCTTCATGGAGGACTGGATGGGGAGCGGGTGGATGACATCGCCGGGAGGTCCCTGGTGTGGAGAGACGGAAAATGGAGAGATTAAATGCCAGTCAGAGGATAAGAACGGAGATTATAACATTTTGATGTCTAGTGCGTTGACTCACAGGAGGTCCAGGAGGTCCAGGTGTACCAGTCTCTCCCTTTGGTCCAGTTTGACCCTGAGGAGGAAGAATGAAAGAAATGCTTCATCTGAAAAACGACAAGAGGACACGTGTTGCTGTTTCCAAAAGAATGCGGCTTTCAACAAAACACTTACCGATGATCCTTTAGCTCCTTTGGGACCAGGAGGACCCTGAGGACACAGAGATGATCAACAGATCAATACTGGCTCGGACATAACAGGCTATTTAGTTACACGCACAACGCATATGATGAGAGGAGGCTTACAGGTAATCCAGGAGGACCGAGGGGACCGAGAGGACCTGATGGACCGGCAATACCCTGGAGGGAAAGAAGAGAGAGTGCGATCCATACTCATGAGACAGTATCGACTAGCATGAAGGTAATTGGACCTGGTGACATTTTTTGGCATTGTGTCTGTGCTAAATAAAAAAAAAGGTTATCAATAACTTCTAAGTGGGCTGATTATTGGTGCTGCAGGCTTTAAAACACGAGTCCAGCGTGAGTATCTTCACTTACAGTGTCTCCTTTGGGACCGTGTGTTCCTGAGGGACCAGGAAGACCTCGGTCACCCTTTTCTCCCTGTTCGCCTGGAGGTCCGATAAGACCAATAAGACCAGGATGGCCCTGAAGGGAGAGAACAACACAAATTTATTATCAATACAGCAATCGATAATACACCATGACATACATTAGCCATATACGCCTTTGACCATTTATGATCTGATGCCTGGAGGCTAACAGCAGAGCTAATCAATCTGCTGGTAAAGAGCTCCATTAGTTTTATGCTCTGAGAAGTTCTGGAGCGGCTCACCTTTTCTCCTTTGACACCGGAGTCTCCTTTCAGGCCGGGTAAACCAGGAGGACCCTGTGAGCGGGAGGACACATCGAAGACTGTGAGTAAGGACTCAGATCACAGATTATGTTGAGATACTAAATAAAAGCCAGGAGTCACTTCTACTCACCATGGGTCCGGGAGGTCCGTCTGGGCCTGGAGCACCAGGTAGGCCTTGCTCTCCCTGATGAGAAACACACAGATACACAATTTATTTCCGCCCTTTTAAGAAAACTGCTTCTGTATGTTCAGCAGTTTACTGAAAACTGTTTACCTGCTCTGTGTGCCGTCTCGTTAATGCTACTAAACATCCAAACATGACCGTGATAAATAGGTGGAAAGATAAGAAACACTCCACTTACAACTGGGCCGGGGATACCCCTGAGGCCTTCAGAACCGGGCTTGCCAGGTGATCCTTGAGGACCAACGGGACCTGTCTTTCCTTGGGGACCTTCCAACCCAGACTCTCCCTTTTACAGGAAAAACAACATGCCATTTAATTCCCGCTCCTATGTTTGTTATTTGACACGACTGGAGTACTGAGTGTCAGAGAATCTGTATGTGTTGGAGGCGTCACCTTGGCTCCCTTCTCTCCTTGTCTTCCCTCGGGTCCTGCAGCTCCAGGGGGGCCCTGCGTAAAAAAAAGAAAAGACGACAAAGATTCATATTGTGGAATACAAAGCGGGGAACATTTTAGCATTCTGACATTGATAACTTTTGCAAAGACGAGGACAAGTGAGCGCAAGACGGTACTTACTCTCTTTCCTGGTGGTCCGGAGGGACCAGACTCTCCAGTGGGTCCAGGGGAACCCTAGACAGAATTTAAATGATTTGAATTTCAAACAGTATTCATTATGTGTGCTTTACATGACTTTTTTTTTTAGAAAAGACACACATAATAGTGGTAAAATAAATAAAAGACACTCACGGCCTGACCGGCCTCTCCGTCATCTCCCTTGTCACCAGGTGGACCGTCTAACCCCTGTGTGAGAAACGAACAGAACCTCAGTCGTGCTGCACTGCATAGAAAACAAACTGTAATGACAAGCTAGTGATGACTTAGCCATACGTACAGCTGGACCGGGCTCTCCAGGGGGACCAGGGTCACCGGGGAATCCACTTGGACCCTGCAAGTCGATAAAAGTTGCAGATTTTTTAGTTTAAGGTCACAGCAGTGTGGAGAGTACATTGATTTATAAACATTAAATGCTGAAGCCGAAGGTGGGAACAAATCTTACAGGGCTGCCTTTGGGACCATCATCTCCAGGGGGACCTTTAGGGCCGGGAGGTCCAGCTGCACCGGCGGGACCGGACTCTCCCTTTTCTCCTCGCTCTCCTCTTGGACCCTGGAATGATGCACAGTGTGTTTAGTAATTCTGACTCAGAGACGGTGATAGAAAACTTCAAATAAAGTTGAACAGTTCTTCGTTGGTGAAATTATTGTTGGTTTGTTGATTCTTAGTAGAAATTCGATGAAAGGGAGTAAGATAACTCACATGTGGGCCAACTTCTCCCTGAAGACCGGGCTCTCCTGTTTCACCAGCGTCTCCCTGATAAGAGAGAGAGAGGAGGGTTATCAGAGGTTAAGAGAGGCACACATCATCAGAGAGGTGATTTGTTGATCCAACATTGTTCTGAAATTCCCATCAGTTACAGCGGCCCCTCGCCGTCCCGGTGCCCTTGTCACCCAAATGGTGAGAGAAAGAGATGACACAAGAGATTTCAATCCATCAAGTGGCGGCAGATTGTGTGGCTGGAGCGCAGGAGGGCGCTGACCTCACTGTTCTCCCCGGACCCTGCACATATATCTTGTCTCCTTCCTCCTGGCTTATTGGATAGCTGCCCTGTTGACTCACCTATAACGCCGCACGCTATCGTTACTCACTGTCACATAACCCTAACGTCCTCCCTGCTGAGGTTTGCTGCAGACGCGGCCTGCCACACCTGTTTCGGGGTGGGGGGGAACGTTAGCCCGCGTCGTGTTCGGGAGACCGGGAAGCCGATCGAATCGCAGAAGCTCTGCGGCGCCAACGGCAAGCTGTGAGCTGATGTGTTGTGATAAGCATATCCAGATTTTCTCTTGCAGGAACAAAAGGCTCTGCATTGTGTGCATCAAATCTAAATTAGTGTCTGGCTGTCTTCCACAGTCGCTCTTGTTGCTGTCAAGAAATCCACTTTAAGCAGTCGGCACGCCTGTTTAAAAGCATGACTGATCCTCCTGTATTAGCGGCTCGTACTCGGCTCCTTACGCAACGCTGCATCAGAGGAGCCCTGCAGAGGTCTTGCCTGCATCCTCGCGACAACCTGCTCCCGTTCATGTTCGGATCTGCTGAGCTCAGGGGGAAAACGGAGAGCATGAGAGACAGCCGCTCATCGCAGATATATGAGGGATGTGTTTACAGGAGGAAAAAAAAA
>CAEMYA010000073.1:1043779-1056530 GCA_903131615.1 Diplodus sargus
AAAAGGCCTGAGCTCGGTCGCTCGCCAGCTCCCCCGGCCCGGCTACTAAAAAAGTGCCAGATCAGCTAAAGAGCTATTAGGCCAAAAGAGCGCTCGTGTTTGTTTGCACAGCGGAAGGACAGGCTATCCTCCGGGAGATTGTGAAGGAGCAAAAGGTGATTCTATTGACTGAGCCAGATGAAACAAATCACACTATCACTACAGACAGAAAGTGATGAGACGGCACGCGGCACTGCGGCCAGCCGGCTGCAAAGGCTGCCAAAGCAGGAGGGGGGGAGCTTTCATAATGAAAGAGCAGCAACAAATAAGAGTAGGAGCTGATTTTTTTACGAGAGCCGTCTTTAATAATGCATTTATCATCTTAGAATTGCAAGAGCAGTGCCTTTGAGTATTTATTCATACTGTCTCCACCCTGCAACAGTACTGCTGGGGATGGCAGCCTGTCCGGTAGATTTGCTGTGCATCTGTCACTCTGCGGCAGATAAAAAACGATCATGTTCCCGTTTAAAAAAGGGTATAATATAAATAGGCGCGGGGAATATTAATGGCGGGGAAGAGGCTTTTAAAGGGTATCATACGCAGGCTTCGCCACAAAGCACTCAAACAAACTGCCGGCACAGTCGATCCGTTACAAAAACCAGTGAACGGGATAAAAAAAACACCTTTTCCTGCAGAAACTGTGCGCATGATCGGGCGTCTCGTTAACATTAAGCCCACGTGGGGACTTCTGTTGTGTCGTCTAGCTCTCTGAAACAACCACCTCATTATATACTTTAAAAAATTAACATGAGAGACGACGCAATATTTTTTGGAAGGGAGCCAGGAAGTGCCATCTGGATCAAAGAGGCTATAGGATGATGAATTCATTATCAAGTGAACGAACGCTCTCGTAACAGCCGATCAGAACAGCTCCTCCCCTCCACTTTATAGTGATTACAAAGCGGTCCAAATACAGCATTTACACGAGTGGGCGATGTCGCTTTTTTCCCACTCGAGATAATGTTCCAGGAGACAATTAAATTTCTGTGTGCACCAAATTGATTTGATTCAAATCGTTGCGGTTGAATTACGGCACAAAAATAAAAAATGTCCATGTTTACTCTTTGTTAACTTAAGTGGTTTGTGTGTTCTCTTAATTGCCTGCAGGATAGACACAAGTAGTATGAAATGAAAAGAGGAAGAGAATAATATGACTGAAGGGAGTTTATGTGACTTTGAGGACGTCTGTGTTTACATTTACACCTGCGGCAGGTTCCTGCGAATAACAGCCATCAAAGCTGCCTGACGTCCTTCAACACAACCTCAGCAAGGCTACACAACAACACAGTAGGTGAGCGAGAAACAGACACAGAGGAGTGGTTTACCTTTTCCCCGACAGCACCAGGGTTTCCAATACCACCAGGAGGTCCCTGAGGGCCATCTGCTCCTGGAGGTCCTGAGGGGCCTCTGGGACCAGGGGGACCGGGTGGACCCTACACAGAAGAGAGGATGCAGTCCGATGAGTAAAGGCGTTTCACCTGCAAACTTTAAAATGCAGCGTGTTGAAAAATAACAAGCTCTTACCATTTGACCAACGTCTCCAGTTTCACCTTTCTCACCAGGTGGACCAGGCAAGCCCTGAGGAGAGCACAGAGGAGTTAATCATTCTGTTTCTCTACAGTAACATTTGACCACAGCTTGTAGTTGTTACTGCAGCCCGTACCTGCAGCCCGACTGGGCCTGGAGGTCCAGGGAATCCTCTTGATCCTTCATCTCCCTTCTGACCAAACAGACCCTGCTGACCTCTGGGACCGGGCTCACCATCTGCACCCTGGGGAACAATCGCAAGATAAAAGTATTAGTGGTACTGTTGGGATACAAACAAAGCAGATGAGGCATTGAATGGTGTATAAGGTGGACACTTACAGCGGGACCGGGTGCTCCTACAGGTCCTTGAGGGCCAGTGGGACCAGGTGGACCCTGCAGAGAAGAAGGAACACATCAATTAAAACCCGTGAATCCGCAGTAAGAATGGATCAACCTGGCAATTAACGCTGGAAACGAACAACAACTCACATGTTCTCCCTTGTCACCTTTGCTTCCTTTCTGGCCGGGCTCTCCGATCTCTCCCTGCGAAAACAAATGATAACAGTGTGAAAACGGAGACGGACGAAACCCCTCGATTCAAAGTAATACTCAGCCGAGGGGGGAGATAAAATGTGACAACGAAGCGAACGTTTACATTTTTATCAAACACTCCCGAGAACAGAGAGCTGACGTATCGCCGCGCAAATATCTCAACAATATCCCACCTCTGAAAAGACATTTCATTTTCAATATTTCAATTACAATCTCTCCAAACGGTGACAAATATAGTTCGCCTGCATCTGACGGGGGCTTATTGTGATGAGTCACTGGCGCTACTAGCAGCCAGAACAGAACAGAAAACCGGTCCCATCCAAAACTGTTTGCACCACAATTCCCAGAGCGAACAACCTTGCGCCATCATTTCAAAGCCTCCACGTGCTGTGGGTGTTTGGAGGAATAATGCTAATAACTGCCAAATCCGAAGGCATTTACTTTTGTTGTTTTGATTCAGACGATGCTCTTCGTGAGGCAGCGTTAGTGTCTTAAAATAAAGGCCTCGGAGCTGTTCGCTCCCCGCGGACAGGACTTAAAATGAGAAAGCGTCAGAATGTGTGTAAACATTAGCGAGTGAGATCCCTTATTTATTTTTTTTATCTGCATGGTAAATACCCTCCTTGTGTTCTCCGTGTCCCCGCTCACCACGGGGACCATCGAGAGGCCAGTTAAGAACTGAAGCGTTCTTCAAAAGGATAAGAGATTATCCTCTGAGCATCTCCGTGGATCATCTTCCCCCCAAATGTTTTGAGAAGGGATGAGGAGTTATTCCTGCTTCTGGATGCTACAGAGGGTCACTTTCACACATTCTGTCACTGCCAAACAAAAAAGAAAAATCCTCCGGCTCCTCGTTCTGTTTGTACAGCAGGGTACAAAGCCGAAACAAGGCAGGTTCACCTTTTAAAGATCTGTTAATCGATGCAAACTCTGTCAGACAAATTCCCCTCAGAGCGTTTAAGGTCACAGGGAAAGAGGTGAGAGAGTATCTGGCTTAGATCTCGTCTGTAAAGTTTAGAGTCTTTGCGAGGCGGTAGGTGTGCATGTACTGTAGATTAGCGCGCGTGTGTGCTCAAAGATTTAAAGCTTCAATACGGCTTTACTGAATTTCATTATAGTTCTCTCTACTTGAAAAAGGAAAACAAGTAACTCACCTTGTCTCCGTCCTCTCCAGGTGGTCCGGGAGGTCCTCCAGGTCCTGGCAGACCCACAGGTCCCTGAATACCGTCTCTTCCAGCTGGGCCTTGAGGACCTTTCTCTCCCTAAAATGGATGTATTTTTTGATTCATGTCAGACACGCTCAATCTGTGGAATGTTTCTGTATGTGGCAAGCAGTCTATTTATTCCTTACCGGTCCACCTTTCTCTCCAGCAGGGCCTGGTGGTCCTTGAGGGCCAGGACGTCCAGGAAGACCTGTAGGTCCGGCTGGGCCTGCAGGACCACGTTCACCAGGAGAACCCTACATCCGCACCACAGAGCAATGTTAGAAATCAGACAGCAAAGCTATAACAGTAAAAGGAATATCAGGCACATCTACACGACCAAATAGGTCAGACCTCGTCTTATATAAGGAGCGAACTGTGCATATCATTATATTATGTAAGCGCCTGGAACAACTGAGGGTGGGAACTTTGCTATGAAGACAACTCCCAGAGATGGAGGCAGAAGACTGAAGGTGTGAGCGAGAGAACGAGGGTGACGAACTGAGGGTGCGGATGCAGTAAGTTGTACTCACAGCGGGACCAGGTGGGCCGTGAGGACCCTCATTCCCTTTCAGGCCGTGAGCCCCCTGCAGAAACAGAATAAAAGAGAAGGCTTCAGAAAAACAAACACATCTGTTGGGGAAGCACACTTCCTGCCTCGCACTGGACTGCCTCTCTTCAAACAGGGCTCAGCGTGAGATGGAAAAACCTCCTACGGTTCCCAAAGTGGAGGCTGAAGGCAGACGGGGGGGGAGAGAAGAGTTATTTACCAAAAACGTCTGCAAACATCCTTTACATTACAAAGGGAAGAGAGGGGTGTTGCATGATTTCTGCATCCTAGAGCGAAACAAAAAGCTGTCGCTGCCATTGATTTCCCCGACTAACAAGTTTGCAGCAAGAAAATAGTGTGAATTGCGTAACTACCAGGACATAACTTTTGTGCAGTTAGAATGAAAAAAAAAAAAGGAAAATTAAAGAAATAAACAGCCCGGAGCACGCTGTTCCTCTTCTGTAGCCCACTCAGGGATCTGATATCACGTCTGATTCTTGAAGTTCACCACAGTCATACAGCTTACAGATTTAATAGCCCAGAACTATTATGCAATAACCAAGCTGTGAGAGATATTGAATTTGTGCGATGCCATTGTGCCCGAGCAGAAGGCGATACTAACCACAGGGCCGGGCAGACCTCTCTCTCCGGGGAAACCTCTAGGACCGGGAGGGCCGTCTTTACCTGCTGGGCCTGCGGGTCCGGGGTCACCCTGTGGATCAAAACGCAACGCTATTAATCCCGTAAAAAAAACCCAGCGTGAACAAACACCATTAAATATTAAAACAGAGCTTCAAGATTCACCTTGGCTCCTTCCTTCCCTGCAGCTCCGGGTAGACCTTGCTCACCAGGTGGGCCTGGGGGTCCAGGGTGGCCTCGATCTCCCATTGGTCCAGTCTCACCTGTTGGACCCTACGATTGAAAAACAAATAAATAAATCAATACAACATGCACACTACAGCACAAAACCCCCTTTTGCAGAGGAGGTGTGAAGAAGAGACATTAGGAGGAACACTCGGAGAAAAAATAAATTAAAAAAACGCTACAATTTCTCCATTTATTACAAAACGTGGCGCGAAGAAGCGGAGCATTTGCTGCGTGGGAGGCTTACTAGTCATTAAGGCCACATACAGCTCCGTTATCATCAATGTTCTCAGCTGGCATTAGCAGAGCGGCTGGGAGGGAAAGTCTGTTAAACGTTTATGCATAATGGATGAAGATCCCTTTTGCTAATATGAAGGAGGACAAACACTTGAGTCGCGGCTCGTATAGGTTCAAAGATTAATCCAATTCTTTGGACCGGAGAAACAAAAGCCTGAGTGTTTCCGTAACTCTGGTAAACACTTGGTGCAAAATGCAGATTCCTTATTTTTCTGCACAGAAGAACAGAATCAATATGAGTTACGCAAACAAAACAACAGTCGGTGAGTCAACTGATAATATCATATCAGACCCGGAACAGGAAGACGGTCGGAGACTGTGACTCACCTGAGGTCCGACCACGCCTGGAGGACCAGGGGGGCCGGTCTTGCCTTGGAATCCCTGAAGGAAGAGAAAAAAAACAGAGCTGTCACTCAAACGACTCTGGAGAGTGCAGATGAAGCTCTGAGTATTCAGAGTCGTTTCCACTCACAGTCTCTCCTCTCTGTCCAGGATGTCCAGGCAGCCCGTCTTTTCCTGCAGGTCCCTGAGGAAAACATACAAAATATGAATGAGGTACACAGAAATGCATTATGGGTAGGGGCTGGGTATCAGTAAAGCAGTATAACAAGTAGAATCAATAGCACAAGGCAAATGAAACCTGAATTCAGACCTGCAACTACTAATCGATTGGTTGTCAACTATTAAACTGATTGCCAGTTAATTGGTTTAAGTGTATGTTTAATATTTTCCTCTGTGAATGTGAGATAATATCTTTGGGTTGTGAACAAGAGTCAAACATCTGAGGACATGATCCTGGACTTTGGAGCACGACACTTATTCTCACATTTTATATACCAACAACTGATCGATCAAGACAAATAATCATTAATTTAACATGAGCCACCTAAACATTAAATAGTCTGGTTTTGCTTGCACGCCTGCAAAATCTGATACAAATAGTTCACTCTTTGTTGTTTTAATGTAATTGTTAATAGAGTCAATCGCCTGTGTGCGCTGGAAAATAGTTCTTTGTGGTCTACTGTGTTCACACCACACCTGTTGATTACTTCACGTAAAAGAAATGGTTACTTGGCTAAATTACACGATTTTGTGCATTAAAACTTCAAACTATCGGGACAAAAACAGCTCTAGTTGGTCAAAAAGCTGCCAAATTGAAGTACTCTATGGTGTCGGTATCACTTTAAACGAGCAGTGTGAAGCGTCTCTATAAAAACAGTGGGAGCTGTCTTCATTGCTGAGCGACCTCCACTGCAGACTGAAATGTTCACAGACTGGGTTGTTTTTTTTAAGTTTTTTTCACGTCGTGTTTAGCCTCGTTCGCCGACTCTCTCAGGCGACCACATGAGATGCAGTCTGACCTTGATGTCTCTTTGAACATCGCTGGAAACATTTGGCACAATGCAAGGACACTACAAACAAAAGATCCAGGTGGCTTTATATTTCTAAGGGTGCTGGTATCGTTGGGTTTGTGTACAGTGCTGTGTGTTGTCTGAGTCTGGACTTACAGGAGGGCCCTTTGGTCCGGGGAAACCAGTTGGTCCCTGAGGGCCTGGCAGACCCTGAAACAAACAAATGACTCCTAGTCAATAATAAGTTCTCTTTTAGAGAAAAAGTTTCTGATGTTATGAAACCAAAATGTGCCTCGACGACAGCGTGACGGCACGTACCCTCTCTCCTGGAGGTCCTGGTGGGCCGTCATTCCCTGAGTTACCCTGAGGAGACAAAAGGGTAAATGGTGAACTTGTACAAAATAAAAATATGCGAGACAGTGGGAGTGAAATGTTCTGCGCACCTTTGGTCCAGCTTTTCCTGTTGGTCCTCTCGGTCCTCTCTCTCCTCGAGGGCCCTTTCAGAGAAAGACAAAGTGGTTAAAAATCACAGAACGGGTCCTCGGAGAATATTTGTGACCTGAAAATGCTTCGCAGCTGAATCGTGTGGGTTCCCCCCCTCAAGCATCGGTCAGGCTGAACCTCCGCGTTCACTCCGCTGCCAAGCTCGCCATCTGCACATAAGCAGGAGTCTGCTGAGTAAGACTAACCGTCGGTCCTCGCTGTCCGCGTGGGCCAGGCTTTCCTGCCGTTCCCTGTGGACACCAAGAACACACACCATGATCAAAGGAGGGGCACTCGCATCATTAAGAGGCTGCATCCTCTCGGAAGAGCCGATCTAATGCCAGCAGACAGTCACATTTGCAAACACGCTTCAACAGAACTGAGCCATTTAGGAGCTCTGAGATCTCTTATCATTAATTACTCATTTCCAGAGCGCCGTCCATGTTTATCATCGCTTACATTAAATCCATTGCAACCACAGAATGGGGCATTTTAATCAACAATAACGCACGATTTAATGGTTTAAAAGTAACATTATCACCGCGGCGGCTGCATACAACTTTAATGAGAGAACAATTATATCTTTTGTGTGGCTTCTGAGTTCCTGTGAGAAAGTGTTAATGGGCACCGCTATTTGCCTTTCGGCCTGGGAGCTCGCTCTCATAAACTTCACAAATGTTTCGTGAAGATGAAAAGCTTTGTGCGCTCTTGCCCCATTCGCGGCGAAAAACACCATCACTCTTTGCGGGGCGAGCTAATGGCCCGTCCCTTTAAACAAAGAAGATGAAACATTGCTCAGCCACCGCTACGTGATAAACAACGCTTTTCAGTGCTTTCGAAATGAGTTGTGTAAGTAGTAATGAAGAAGAAATGCAATTGTCTCTCTGTCCTTGGTAAAAATCTTTATTTTAGAGCCACACAGCTACCTCTACGTTGATAAATCCGGAGCGGCGGCGACAGCAGCCTGTCTCCAGCGCTACGCCTGTATCGATCCAACCCTTGTAGGGATGAGAAGAATAATAAGGAGTCTATCTGACATACCCGAGTTCCTTTCTCTCCGTTGGCGCCAGGGAAACCTTGGAAACCCTGAGATCCCTGCATGTGCAGAAAGAGAAAAAGCAATTAATCATTCAAGAGACAAACCTTAAATATTACATCCACCTTGTTTATTCCCCCGAGATATCTGTCAAGTATTAAATGCAACAGGAGATTAGGTGCACCGTAAATACGAGCAGATGTCACATCAGGGGCAGAGCGCTGACACCAAAAGGCATATTCAAATCCCCGTGTCTTTGATCAGGGAGCTTCAAGCACGTCCAGTTGTCAGACTGCAGCTTTGGCTCGGAGAGGCTAAATGATGAGCCATCAAAAGTGCAGCCCTCACACGCACACGCATTCATCTTTCATTCTCTTTCATATCCACACCGGGACGTGGACGGCTGCCGTGTCTATTATGAAGCGGGTTTTGAAGTTACTCCATACCGAAAGCTGTGACAACAATGTTTAGAAATGCATGCGCGCACTTACCTTTGGTCCTTGTCTTCCTGGGTATCCGGGCAATCCGGGAACTCCAAGTTTACCCTGCGAGCGAGAAAAAAGGCAAATTTGTTTTTAGACAAACTGATAATCCTGACTTTTCGGTCCTTGAGTTGGAACTTTTGCAATATGCAGCAGCTTAATGAATGGTTCATTAAGTATTTTGCTGTTTGTGAATAAAATATGAACTAAAGTTCAAAAATGCTAGATCCTACAATTCCCATAATGCAACTCCTCTTAAACATCATCAGGGTTATTTGTGAGCAGCGTCATGTAAAAGTACCCAAAGTCGTACTTGCATAAACGTAAAGATATTGAGTCTTAAAGTATCTGATATTAAATGTACATATGTATCAATTCTCACATTATGCACTTATACATTAGTCATACATTTAATATATGATACACTCAGTATTTATGTGTCTTTGTACATCAGATATCTGGTGTTTTTCTGGGTTATATCATAGAAATAATGTGTCATTTTTATCGCCTGATGAGTATTTTGTCAAACTAAATGTAAGACAAGCAGACTGCATCCTGCCTCCACGCTACATTTGTCCAGCTGGGGATGTAAACAGATCACAACAGTCGTCTTACTGGTAGTAGAACTGCATTAAAATATGAACAAGCACCTGCTGAACACAGTGCGTTTATCAGAACCGGCTCAGCGTCTGAGCGTGGAAACGTTGGCTGCCGTGCAGGCGCTAATTAAATATGAAAATGACTCAGCTGTTGCCTCACGTGTGATCCAGATCAGACTGGTGTCTACATCCATAATGCAGTCGAACCGCCATAATGCAAATATGTGTACAGTTCACAGTCAACACATGTGCCTCATTATGTGAGGGAAGCTTTAAGGGTAATGAACACATCACCCCTCAGCTCGTGCATGAGTCTCGATGATACTCGACGTCAGCTCAAGACAATTCCTGAGCTTTTATTGAAAGTGCGTTAAGAAGCTGCATCCTCTACATGAGAGGAGGGTTATTTTTAAGTATTTTCAACAACAGCTGACTCTGTGCTCGGCTTAATAAAGAATCTTAAGAACTGAATCCATCTGATGCTCCACGCTGGCAAGAAAACGCTTGCCGTTCAAAAGAGAACGATCGCAAAAACAATTTTTCTCGTTTAAGCCCTGCTGAGCTCTAATCCGAGATCACACACGCGACTGATGATACAAAATATAAAGTTTTTTTATTCCGTTTTATCTGACGGATAAACTGATACATCCAATTTAGGCAGAGGGGATATCCTGCCTGTGTTGTGGCTGTAGAAGCTGAACTGGCAAAAAGAGGCTCACCTTCTCGCCGTTCGGTCCAAGAGGACCAGCATCTCCTGGGAGACCCGAGCGACCCTTTGGTCCTTCGGGACCGTCCTCTCCTCTGGGTCCGGCTGGTCCGAGCTCTCCCTGGAAGCACAGGAAGTCACAGAGGTCACATGCTTATCCAACAGCTGAGGTTCAGAGTCATGGTGCCGGAAGGCTGTTTTGTTTTTGTTTTTTCACATTCACTGCTGAAAGTGCTCACTGAAGAATCCACGAGCATTATGTGTGACATCACATCCTCGTTCAGTATTCAGCGTTATACTCTCATATTTTAAACATGCAGCGACCACGGAGAGTTTAGCTAGAAACATAGTTTACCCTTGTGTATCCTACCAGACATGTTAGATGTATCCCTTCATCATGAACCATAAAAAGAAATAAATTAAAAAAACATAAACATAAAGCCACACGAAATATAAATTATCTTTGCACTGCATATTTTATCCCCTCAATTATTTAAGGTTGCCTAAAGTGGTTGATTTCCGTTTTTAATTTGAATAAATCACAATAGTAATCGTTGTTCGTGCTGTTTTATTATTTGGGAGGTACAAAACATTCACAGGGGGACACTTTGCACCGGAATTCAGTCAAGTTCAGAACTTGGTATTCTCGTACCATCTTGCATTTTAACAATATGATGTGTTTGCTTACTTTTGGCCTGCGGCGTTCTGTTAAATTTGAGGTTTTTTTGGCTCTTGTAGGGAAAAAGTTTGAGCGCCAGCTAACTAACTAACTCTTCTTCTTCTCTGCCTATTGCTGGTGCATTTCTGGGGAGCTTTACTGCCACCAACTGTGTAAAGACGACTTTACACATTAGTATTACTGCCCTCTACAGACAATACTAGTAGTAAAATTGTTAAAAACTCAATTTACTCAATCAGCTTCTTACTAATGTCCTTCATGAGTGTGACATTAAATGCTAAGGTAACAACAGTTTGAATTATATCACTTTTTTTACTCAGTTAGTGATGTCAAGTTTCTCCAACCATCAATCAGGATTTGGGAATATTTTAACAAACATTTCATGAGTTTTAGTTTGTTTAAATTTAAACAAACTAAAACACATTTGTCTTCTCAAGCCAACAAGGTATTCAGGTCGCCCCGTTGTGAGCTGTAAAGTTGTTTAAAGCCTATTTTCCCTCGCCGCCTGCCCCTCAAAGCAGTTAGCGACCTTATTATTGCCTCTCTCTGTACGTGCGCTCCGCTTCTAGCGGGACACACGCTAAATGACAGAGTACAAACTCGCTCTGACAACCAGTCGCTGCTGCCGAGGCCCAGCGGTGTGTGAAAGGTATCTAGTTAAAGGCTTTTTGCAGAGTTGCACAAGCGAGCGGAGGGGAAGAAAAAAAAAAAACGAGCGCGCACACCCACACTTGGAGTTTACACATAAAACGGCATCAAGCAAACTGTACTTGACTCACACTTGCAAGCTCATCAAAGGGAACACTTTAAATTGAGCACACACACACACACACACACTTTCGAAGGGATGCTTAAAAATGAGTCATTTAGATTCTGGTCCATGTGTGTCTCCTCCAGAGCAGAGGGCCTCCTCAACCCCTTGCTTTCATGTGGATTTGCTGCATCTCCAGAGAAAAACAGGCTGCAGCCCCATGCCTCTCTCTCCAGTTTGATGGGGTTTAAAGTGCCATTGATTTCTCCTTCCTCTCTGTGCTCGGCTAGCCTGGTCAGGGGACCGGCGGTTTTGATGTTTGAAGTACGAGCCGGGGCGAAGAATGTTTCTCACTGTGAAAGACTGTTTTCTTGCTGCTTGACTTTGTAAATCCCTAATGCAGTTTGGGAAGCTGTTCCCGGGTACGCCTGTCAAACTTGAGCTCTCCTCCTGAAGTTGTCGAGGCTCAGACTGACGGGGGAAGTGGCCGAGGGCGGGACAAGAATCGGAAACTGCTCGCGTGAACACACACATGCACACACACTAGCAGCCTAACAACACCGCAGTCCTTTTCGACAATATTTTATGTTACCCACAATTCAACAGTACTGGCAAAGGCTTAGACCATGAGGGCTTTACGTGTCAGAAGTGTTTCGTACTTTCGCCGAGTTCAAGTAACGGTCACCCACAACTAAAAACCTATGCAGCACTGTAATCTCGCGCTCTGTCTGAAAAGCTCTGTTTTAGCGCCTGTCTCTTTAAGGCCCCTCCCTCCCGATCACTCAGTCTGCCCTGATTGGTCAGCTCACACATGCCCGACTCATTGTTTCCCTACAACAACACAGCAGCTGTTCTAAATCGATTCTAGCCTGCGAGACACAAGTCATGCAATTGTGTGACACGGTGACGTAGTGTGATGTCACAAAGTCGCGTAATTAAAGGCGGGTCTACTGACGAGGCGTTTGAGGGGCAGTGTTTTCTGTGGGAGAGAGGAGCTTCTGTTGGACTAAAAACTACACAAAACACTGATGGAAAGGAAAAAAAAAAGGCCTCCTTTAATATTTTTCTCTTCATGAGAACCTCATGATATTAATGTTAATTAACATCGTCATCAACCATTGACTAATATTGGTTAGTACATTAATTAACATGTGTATGGACGCATGAATACCTTATTATTATCAAATGTTTACTAGATCATTAGTTTACTGTTGATTAACTGTTAGTTAATGCTTATTACTGCATTCATGAACGTTCATGAATGAACCCTCACTGTAAATTTACCATAATAATAAATACGTATAATACTAAATAATATATTAACAAATAATAGTAATAATAAACCAAACCGCAGCTCTCAGGATGTGACTGACACACACTCACCCTGTCACCCTTGATACCCATGTCTCCCTTGAAGCCGGGGAAGCCGTCTTCTCCCTGGCAGGAGAATAAAGGAGACAGAAGGAGGTGAGGATGTAACAAAGGTGAACGAACGGCATAATACAGATGCTGAAACCATTTGTGAGGCATTCACACACACACACACACACACTCAAAGACGAGCACACACAGATGTTGAGACTTGGCAAGATCCCCTGTTGCCATAGAAACTCTTGATCGTCTTCTTTTTTT
>CAEMYA010000073.1:1056559-1070684 GCA_903131615.1 Diplodus sargus
TTTTTTGGCTTCCGTGCCAGCAAAAGTCAGAATACAGGATTTCATTGAGATAATCATTAGCATCATGGATCAAGTGTCACCGCCATAATCCCTACAAGCACTACAGTTCCTCTGAAGTCTCTCCTCCTTTCACACAGTCGCTTTTCTCTCCGCCAACAGTCGGCGCTCTCTTACCTTTTCACCCTTTCCTCCTTTAAGACCGCGAACACCGTCGGCTCCCTGTGATGCAAGAAGAGACAGACGTTACGTACAAACATGGCGCATGTCGGACGAGCAGCAGCAGCAGTTGGGATTCTGAATCTCCACCAACGTGATGATTAGTTTCTCTAATAATAAATCAGAAAAGTTGTTGGATGTTATTCCAGGATGCGTTCAGGCGTTTATGTTTGTCTGTGAACTACTTTTTTCCTTGACCTTTCAACTCGTCTTCCCAGAAAAGAGCGCACACTTCCAGATCCTGTTATCCAGAAGTCAAGCCGCCCGTGTGATCTCCTCTCTCGGCGGAAGCTTTAACGATCAGATCAATCGCAGCTTCTTGCTAAGATTCTACTTGATGGGATTTCTTGTGTCTTGGTTTTATCAGCAGCTGATGACAGCGGACGAGGGAAGGTCTGCGCGCCTCTAGCTGTTATCAGCCCCTGTGACTAACCTCAGTGCCACCTGATGTGAGCGAGGTGATGTAGAGTCTGACAGGAGGACTCTCGGTGCTTAATCTCTGCGTCCAAGATCATTTTTATGCCTCTGTGACGAGGCCAGTTTAGCATTCCACGCCTTTCTTCCTTTACTTTTAGCAGAAAATTAGGTCTTTAAGTTTGGTGAACAGCTTCTTTTTTATAAACTCACACACGTTTGCTGACAAACCTTGAAAATAACAACACAGATTTTCTTTCCAAAGGCATTTCAGCTAAAGATAATGGGCAACTATTAGCCCGTAACAGTTATTAATTACAGGGTAGCACCAGCTGATGAGATCACAAATGAATTTATTAGTGGTTGATAAACATCTCACCTTCACGCCTCGGGGCCCAGGATAACCGATGGGTCCTTGAGGGCCAGCGGGGCCCTGGGGAGATAAATGTTCGGTGAGAGTTTTGCAGCACACAAGCTATTACTGTACACACACACACACACACACACACCCGCAGCGCTACTGTTATCTCCATTAATGCAAAGGTTTTATGCAAATGTGTCTGAAGTAGGACAAAGACGTAGCGGAGCCGAAATACATTCGAAATGCGAAGCTCCAAAAACTGGAGAAAAGTGAAGAGAGAGCGAGAGATAAAAAACTTACCATGTGTCCTTTCTCTCCATTAGGCCCTTCCTTTCCAGGGTGACCCTGTGAATTATTAAGAGAAATGTTATTGCATCTCATTCCAGGATAATTACTGCCATAAATACTACAACACACCCTTTAACTGAGGGATTAAGTTGTAAAAGTATGAGAGGACGAATCAAACTGGAAAATTGGAATAAGGGCCTTTGGAGTTCAATCCCATTTGGGATTTTCATCCTTACGCGCAGAATTAGAAAAACAGCGCTACCGGCTATTACTGCGCTCTAAAAGCCGAGACTGCCGTTTTGGGACTTCACAATACGTTACACACATACTGTACATGCATGTGCACACACACACACATTATGCAGAAATCTAATATGGATGTCTGGTGAAAGGGAGACGGAGGAATGGAAGGAAAATCGATAGTATTCTCGTGAGACAAAAGAAGCTCTGCAATCCCTCCGGTGGTCTTTTAGCGATGAAGAGAGGATGGAGATAAATACTGAGGAGAGGACTGACATGAGGGGCATGGAGGGGGCACTGACACTGACAGAGAGAATACTGCAGTTGATGGAAGATGCAACAAATGGGTTCATCTAAAAAAAGGAGGGAGTTTAAACGACAGACTCTGACAGCCATTAGAGGAGCAGAGGTCCTCGTACGGTTTCCCTTTTACATTTCCCTACACACACTCTCTCTTTCCGCTCTTTCACCACATCCCACCTCTTTTTTCACACCATCTCTCATCATTCATATTTCACAGCCTCGTCTCGTCTCCGTCTCCTTTAGGTGCCACCTGGTGCCTTTACGGTTAGCGCAGGTGTCTCCTGTGCAGTCTGTGTTAGCATGCATGCGTCTGTGCGAGGGCGTGCTGTTCCAGTGTTACACAGCTGGAGCTATGTGTTGTCTCAGACATATGTTTCAGCCGAACAATTAACTCAGAGTGTTTGTAATGTGTGAAGAGGTTCTGAGATGTTGAGGCGGAAAGAGGCTGTTAGCATTTCTTGACAGCTGTCTTTTTCTTTTTTCTTATATGTAACTTATATGTACACTTCTTTTCAGTTGTTGCAGCTCATTGAATCTTGGACGTGTGGTGCATGAACTCACCGGAGGACCATCAGCTCCTGGCATTCCTGGCAAACCGGGCTTTCCAGTTGGTCCCTAGATCAGAACACAAGACAAGATGTTAAGGCAAATAAGACATCACAAAGTTAGCTAACAGTTAGCATTCAAAGGTTAAAGGTGTTGTAAAGGGCTGTAGAAACGAAACTAAGAGTTTATAGCAATCTACTGGGGCAATACTGTACTGAGCTAAATGCTAACACCAGCATGCTAACATCGGATTGGAACTATTTTAGTAATCAATAAATAGTTTCAGTCATTTTCTGGTAAAGAATAAGTCAGCCATTGTTTGGTTTTAGCTGGCTTTTTTGTCATGTATGATAGTAAATGAAGATTATTCTGGTTTTTGACTGGTGGTTGAACAAAAGAAGCAATTTGAAGACGTTACTTTCAGCCCGGGGACATTTTCTTGGACCAAATGACATCTAGTTGTTTAAAAAAACTGCTAGATTATCGATTATAAAAAAAAACAATTAACACACACCCACAAGAACAATGCTAACATGCTAACATCTTAACTCAGGTATGATGTTTACAATGTTCACTCTTCTAGTCTGCAGCAAACAATGGAGGGTTGCAGCTCTCTCGCTAATATGCTCATAACAACAATGCTAACATGCTAATGTTTGGCAGGTATAATAATTAGAATGCCCCACATGTTCACCACTTTAGCTTACGTGTTAGCATGCTAACATTTGCTAATTGGTACAGATGAGGCTGGCGTTAACGTTTTACTATATTTGGTGATGAAGTATTCAACAAACAAACAAAGTGTTGTGCTGATGCTGCAGCTAAACAAGAAGTCGGAGAATCACCACAGTTCATCCCGTGTACCAGAGTCAATGTTGCATGAAACCGTGCGACTGCTTACAGCGGCCATTTTCATTATTAAATCAGCCGAAGTGAGTGAGTCTGTGTTTCTATGATTTATGATCAACCTGGGCTACTGTTTCTGAACCAACACCCTCAAACAAATGGTCTTGTATCTCATCTCCATTGTTCTTTTTTTTTTTTTTTCTTTGCTTCACAAGGCCACAAGCTCTCTGGTTATATTATTTAACAGTCACGAGAAGCAAAAATATCCTGCATTATTCATCCTTAAATTCAAACTGTTTAATAACAAAACTCAATAACCTCCGCATAAGCTGGCAGATATGATTTAGCTGAGATTGGATTAAAATGTATCAGGGTTTAAATCTGTAGCGTCTACCGGGCAGTATTCAGGGGGGCTGCGTTGGAGACGAGGATGCGTTTTGCATAATAGTGTGATAAGCATTTGGAGCTGAATAAGATAGCAACTTGGCTTTCAGCTCATGCAAATGAATGAGATAATTTCCTGCAATTTTTTAAAGATTTTGGGGTTTGTGTTTATTAACATTTTATCACGCTGGCAGTTTTTTTTTTCTTTCTTCCCGGCGAGTTGCATATTAAAGTTTCTTATAGAGTCGATCATGCGATATCGTACCTTCTCTCCTGGAGGTCCGATGGCTCCTTGGGGGCCTGGGAGTCCCTGTGGACGGAATACACAATGCTCAAAACATTTTACTTGATGGATTGGGGAGAAATTTAAAGTCAGGCGCAACCTGTTCATCACTCACCTGAGCACCTGGGTTGCCTTGCTGTCCGGGAGGTCCTGGCTCTCCTTGAGGTCCCTGGAAAGAAAGAATGGATAAAAGAAGCCATTTTTAGAAACCTCATTATAAATACAGAGATTGATTATGTTATCTACTTGAGTTAAAAGCCCCGTGAGAAGCTAAGACTGATTTGTTTCTCCATATGGTCGATTAAAAGTGAAATGCAGAACTGAACAGATATAAATAAGCGTCTGTACGGCAGCACATCACTGCATTATTACCTTCTTATACCTCAAACATGCTCTAATTTTCAGACAAATAGCAACAATTTCTCGCTCTGGATCAAGCTTGACGACACACACACACCTGCTTTTTCCAAATGAAAGAAAAACTGCTGAACCACAAACACACGACACCTTCCCGCTCAGATAACTGGCCTTCAATTACGTTGCCCACCCTCGTGCAAGAGTCTGGGAAAAGCTGTTGATCTTCCATCTCTACCTAGTTGGATCGTTTCCCGAGCTGCTGTCAGCCAGGTATTCTCTCATTACAGTCAGCCGCTACCAAGAAATTGACCTGGAACGATACGACTGGCCGTGGCGGACTGCTCAAATGGATCCAAACACAGTCGGCCTATGCTTCATTATCTGCTAAATATCCTCTGATTGTACTGCTGTGTGTGTGTGTGTGAGTGTGTGTGTGTGTGTGTGTGTGTGTGGCTCAGGAGGCGAGGAAGAGAAGAGTGTGTTGTATTTCTTTAGAATCAGTCGTGTGTGTGTGCTGAGTTTTTAATCTGGAAAACGGAGAATGTCGAACACAGAATATTTGCATTCTAATCAATTCTAGCTTCACTTACGATGTTTCCTTTGGGTCCGGGGTGGCCGTCCATTCCGGTAACGCCCTGCAGCAGAAGAGATGAACACATCGTTTAGTGCATGTGTGTACGAGCAGGTCAGCAAATCTGTAATCCACTTAAAGAGTTATTACTTTGGGCGGTACTTCTAGCTGTTAAATGCATAGTATGTATTTTTCTGCCGCTTGGGTTTATTCTCAATCGAACTAATTAAAACAACAGATGTAGTTTGAGGACTTTGTGTAATAATGCAGGATCATGGAGGTTGTTGTCTTCATTATTAAACAACCACCATGGTCGATAAAAATACACCCGATGTGACTCAGGTGGAAACAAAGTTTTAAAGTTTGTTTCACGTGAATTTTAGTCGCTAAAGCCGACTTTCCTCCTCACTCTCTGATGTTTCCCTGGAAGTTCGAGCCGCCAAATGTAGCACAACCTTCGAGAAAAATTGCAGATTTCTCTGAGTTTGTACACAGTATTCATCCTGCAGAGCGAGGCAGGAGAAAACAGGAATCCAACAACTTATCCCTGTTTTCTTTTAGGAAGCCTCTCGATGTGAAGGCAGACAGGGACGGTTCTGACCCGTATCAACTTAACATTGGATAAAAATAGGTCCTATGTTAGGCCCAATCCCAACACAACCCCCTAAAACCGGCTCTCAGGGGCAAACTTCAAACTGAGGGTTAAAAGAACTCAAGCTTGCTGATGTCTTGGTAGCTAACTAGCTTGTATTTCAATGTTGCATTGATGGGATATGAGGCCCGAGTTGTTGGTACCACTCCTCTAACATCAGACCAGACTGGCAGGGTCGGAGCACGGGGCGCTAATGTTAGCCTATAAAGCACCTGCTAGTGGTCAGGTAATGAAGCAGTGTCCATTTTTAATTGATGACTTGATTGATAGCGTTGACGACTGCTTTGGGATAATATAAGTTTCTTACAAAGTTAAACAAACATCTGGATGAGGAAACGTTATTACATGTTTATATCTGACAGTAGACAAGTTTATAAAGTTGGTTGTACGCCAAACTTTGTTTTTTTGCATCCTCGCCGTCTGAATTCAAGCGTGTGATTTATTGTATATGAGATGTCCACATTCCCGCACAGACACACCGCTTCAAAATGAGCCGCCTGATCGATGTGTTAAATTAAATCTGTTGAAACTTTATGAGCATTTGGTTTCGGCTTCGCTGTAGACACTTGTCTGAAGTGCCGAAGTCAAATTCAATAACATATGCTACTCTTTTATGTATGCCGCCTGAAATATATTGAGTTTTCTATTTCCCTGCGGATGTTGTTTGCATTGTCTTCTGTGCTTGTTCGCCTGTGAGATGGCACAATATGGACTCCGCTCTCCAAACAGTAAATCTATTGTAACAGAATAGAAATGAATAGGTGAGAGGAGGGGGACTCACGGGGGGTCCGGGAGGTCCCTGAGGTCCTTTTGGTCCCAGCAAACCGCGGGGCCCCTAGGAAACAAGAAAAGAAATGAGATTGAGAGCGATATCACACCTGCGAGAGGACTGTTGAATTATTAAACACGTGCAGCTAAATCAAGTTTTCAAAATTATACTTCTGGAAACAACCTGACTTCCCGAATGTCCTTGAGGATATTCGACAGAGTCGGTGAGGGGAAGCTGAAACCACTTCCTTTTTCTTTTCTTTTTTTTTTTGTCTTTACTACACATTTCCCACAGCTACGCCTCTTGAACAATGCTTTGAATCTCTGCGGTTTGCCTCACAGCCACAGTTACCTAACAAGACGTATTGTCCTGGCAGTGTGTATTCACACCGATGTAGCACACCCTGGTGGACAAATTAAGTCACGACAGCAGCGATCAGGGTTTCTCCTTGCTTGTCTTTCTCCCCCCTCTGTGGGGAATAACCCGCCAGAGAGATCGGGAGGCTATTATAACAAGCTTGATGTGAGCTGCCTGCATTTCTCACCTCCAAAAAAAGGCACTAGAACACCTGATCACCGCACACATTATGGCTATATAGTACTAAATCTCCTCTTGGATGTGGCTGGTGTCTGCAAGATGATGTACGGCGTCATCAGACCATATGATTGCCCGCTAACACAATGACATGATGAGAGCGGACACTCGGCTCTCGGCTCTATGCTGCAATCTCTCGGTGTTGAGAAAGGCTGGATGGTAAGACATGTGATCACTCACTGGTTCACCAGGAAGTCCCCTGGGTCCGATCTCTCCATCATCTCCCTGGGAAAGAGAGGGAGAGAACGGGTCAGAACGCGGAACAGACAGTGAATGATAATGGAGGAGAGAGTGAGGATGTGTGTGTGTGTGTGTGTGGGTTACGAGGATGAGGAGATAATAGGGAGGCATGAAGGGAAAAAGTAGGGGAGGAGGGGATCAGGTTGCATCAGCTGTGGGTAATGAGGATGGTTGGGGGAGATCAGAAGCAGATAAAGGTGTGCAGAGATGAAGTATATTAAGAGAAGGAGAGCAAAGCGGAGAGCGGAAATGTGGGCGCTGATGAGAAAGGTGAGTTTGGTGAGAGGGAGAGGTTCAGCTCGGAGTAATTTGTGTCTTTCTGCAGGATGAAGATAGCAGATGAGATGGATCAGACAAGAGCTTTAGTTCTACCGGGCCTCTCAGGCTGAAATAACAAAAAGACAATGCAGGAAAAGAAACTGATGAAAGAGAAAGATGTGAGGTCTGGTTTTTTTTCTGCATTACCCTCTCTCCATCCTCTCCAGGAGATCCAGGAGGTCCGGAGGGTCCGGGTTCACCCTACAACAACAAACGTCAAGATTTTTTAACAGCAGCACACATCAAAACAAACACACACACCTTTCATACACACAACAAAACAACTCACTCTGTGTCCTTTTTCACCAGGAAGTCCGGCCAGACCATCAAACCCTCGGTCTCCCTGCGGAGCAAAGAAAGAAAAGTTGCACACATTTTTTGTACGGACGGGCTTCAGAAACACACTTTTTAAAAAACAGCATTATGAAATATGGCGCAGTGAAGTGTGTTATGAATGTGGCAGACAGGGTACCTTGGGTCCAGACTGTCCTGGCATGCCCCTGGCACCGTCAGATCCAGGACGACCCTGTAAAAATAACAACAGTTACGTAACACGTCTGCAGACAGATCACTGCAAACATACAATGAAGGCTAGAATACGCCCCGCTTTTGAATTCAGCACTCTGAAATGTATATAAACGACTCTGTGTGAGTAGCAGAAAATTTGTTGCATGCTTGGGTTAGGGTTACGCTTACCCTTCTGCCAGGTTTTCCAGTTGGGCCTTGGGATCCCAGAGGACCTCTTGGTCCCTGAAACACAAAGGCATTTATTTATGTTTAGGTCTCCATCTTGGAAAATTGTACCAAAACATGAAAAGCTGCACATAACTCAATTTGCTACAACAAATTAAATCGACAATAGTTTAACAATGTAAGTTAAAATGTTTTAGATGAAGGATTTGTTCAACGCAGTTGTTTCTTCTCCTGATAAATTCATTTCAAAAACTAAATTTCACATTTTTCTCGTACCTGAGGACCTGATTCTCCAGACTCTCCCTTCAGTCCTGGTACACCAGGAGGACCCTGAGGAGAAAAGTAAGTTAGAAAATGTGATCGACACTAAACTAATAAAAGTGTTCAACTCAGCTGCAATATTCATTGTGTTTACAGCACCACAATATCTGCTGACGTAAAGACTCTGAGTCGGTGCCGTGAGGTGATACCTACCAGCGGGCCGGACCTGCCAGTCAAACCCATCGGACCTGTGGGGCCGCGCATGGCGAGCTGAACACACAGAGGAAAAAGATTAGCAAATGCAAAATTAGATAAAAATACATAAAGGATCAAAGTCTGAAACATTCAACCGATATATGATTAAATTTAACGTGCATTCAGCTATTTGCACGTGTTTGTGTGTGTCAGCTGTAGGTGTGTTTGTGTGTGTTCATGCATTTTCTTTTGTGAGTTTGATAATAATATGAAACTATTGAAATAAAAATGATAAAACAGGTTGTAGAAAAATGTATCTTTATCTTCTTTATCTGTGCCTTTATACTATATCTCAGCTTTGGAAACTGTGGAAAATAACAAAACAATAGGAAAATGTAGGAGGAGGTGCAGAGGAACCCAGTTTGTAAAAACAAGGCCACTGGCTGCTGCAGCGTGATGTGTCTGTGTGTGAACTGTTACCCTGGCCTGCTGCATGATGGCTTGCATCTGGGCCTCCTGTGCGGATACAGCAGGTCCCTTCTGTCCGGAGTCACCTCCAGCGCTCATTCTGAACTGTGGAGGGAATCACAGATCCAGTAAAGACGTGACCAGCACACATTAATCACTGGCGACACGCATCACGATAATAGCCGAGACAAATGTGGAATAAGAAAAAAGCACTCCGGGGAAACAAATATCAGCTCCCAATAATATTTTCTTGAGTCCAGAGGACTCATCTTGAAACTATGCAACAGATGTTGAACTACAGTAAGCGTTGGCCTCCAGCTGCCAAAACCAGCAATATCAAAAGCAGCCTCTGCAGGCCAGCAGCTGCACGTTCTACCGGCATCTGGTGGTGATAAGCGGGAATTGCACCGTGGGTGAATATCCAGACTTGTGGTGCAACACGGGTTTGTTTGGGCCAGCCGCCTCTGGTTGGGTTACGCAGCACAGTAAGCCTCCTCTGGCTTCCTCTGGAGGCCGACTGTCAGTCGCTTTACAGATGCAGAGCAGCACAACAGCGAAAGACGGAGCAGGATTTCACCATCGCACAAACATTTGTTACCAAGAGGCAAAATACAAACAGTTGATCGAGAACATGAGGGCTGAGTCAGATCTACTGCTGCTCCAGATTTCTTTTTTCGTTCACAATTATTTCTTGCACATCCCGCAGTGCCTTCTTCTTCTGACTAGATGTCTGCTGAGTTTCATTAAACACTGGCCCATCTTGTCCTCGCTATCTTTGTGACGATCAAATATATGCAGCTATTTCTTTTTTTCTGCCTGCCAGTCTGTGAGCTTCTTGGTCTGTCTTTGATTGTCTCTCTCTCTCTTCATATTTAAGGCCTTTTTGTCATTCCTTTTCCAATACTCGCTTCGTCGTTGACATTCCACCACATCATCAAGCCTTGAACAAACTGTTCTGATACATTAATTTGTTGACAAGCAGGGCCACAGACGGAGAAGAACACTGGGAACGACGGGAACTACGTCATGTTTCCACGCAACACCGACTCATGTTAGAGCCGACTGTCGACAGAACGATGCATCACTAACAAGCCCTTTAAACGGGCGTCGCTGTCATGTTTATTCCACTTTTTTCAATGCCGAAACCGAACAGTCCTCTGGTGAGAGAGGGGCGAAACAACAATGCATGTTTCTCATTAGACTCGGAGCTCAGGCATCAGATTTCAAGCGGCTGGATACACCAGAGCGACTCGAGTTTCTGTCCAGACGGAGCTCGCCACATGGCTCACCCAGACAGCTCTGAGGACCCCCGGAAAAAAAAAAAATCACAGCACCACATCTGCACAACTCGTCAAGTCAGACGGCGGCAGCTTCAGACATCTTCCGAGTACGAGGAAAAGAAAGTAAAAAAGGTAGACGGAGGAGGAAGTCGTTAGCGTCGCCGCGCAGCTGAAGCTACAGAGGAACCGACGGCGTTGCCCTGCTTCCTGTCTAACACTAGAGGACTTCTTGGAAAGACACGCGATAGGCTAGCTTAAAATCTGACAAACGAAGAATGTTGAGCACGTTGAAATATGTCGCTGGAGAGCGTTCAGTCAAAACAACCAGGCGTGAGCACTACGGATGATACTGAGGGGGGTATCTCACTTACTAAACATACCACAAGGGGTTGCTCAAGCTCAGATTAACGTGCCAAAATATTTACAAGAGACGGGTCCATTAAAACATTTTTAAAGGAAACCCCCGTCATCCCAACACTGTTTAAACCACATGTCAGAGTTACTGATGAAACAGAGCGATGCGTCATACTTGGCTTTCAGCGCGGCTAAAGAAGGACATGAAGCCACATGGAAAATGTTTTAGCACTTTAAGTGGCGTAAACAGGAAAACAGACAGTTTTGTGCCATTTTTAACCCCTTTTTTTTTTAAATAGCAGTTTTAATATACTTACAGGCAGCATCAGGACAGTTCCTGGGGGTCCTGGCAGACCATCAGCACCAGGAAGACCGCTACGACCCGGAGGACCCTTAAAAAGGGAAAATAACAAAAACATGAGCACGAGAACGCCGACAGAAATGTGGTTATTCTCTGCGAGAATACAGACTCACCCTCTCTCCAGGATCTCCAGGGCTGCCTGGTGGGCCAGAAGCGCCTGGGGGTCCGGGGAGACCCTATTTCAGGCGAAAGTTCTCACGTTACACACATCATACACACATACATACGTAACGCAATACAAAGAAACACACTCCAGTACAGTTCTCGCCTTTCTCTTGCAAAGTGGTCACACATGTGAGAAAGGAATGCATGAGGCAATACGGGACAGCTTGTCGAGCTGTAAATCCTTTGTGAGGCGCTCTTTATTTGTCTATTGCTCAACGCCTGAATGGCGGGACTCCGTGGGACTCCATCTGCAGGGTGTCAAGAGCAACTGAGTCTGAAAAACCTTCCCCGGGTAAATAATTTAGTTCCCTAACATCTGGGCAGGTCCATATATCTTCAGGGGGAAACTGTTTGTGGCCACTCCCTTTTGCATTAAGAGAATAGAACTAAAACTGGCTTTTTTTCTATCCAAGTATGAGGGTGACATAGACTTCTATTAGCTCTTTATTTATAAACAGAGATCATGGGAGAATAATGCCACGGATCGAGAGAGAACGGAGAGAGCACAGTGGGAAGTTAAAAGGAGGAGACTCGCAGTGACAAGATTGACTTACTGTTGGCCCCTCAGGCCCAGGCGGACCCTCCACCAGCATTCCCTGAAACACAGAAAAAAAAAAAAATCATCAGATACCACCAGAAACCTCACGACTGTTTCATGACCTCATTCGCGACGTCCGTACGCACACACAGGCGAGTCCGGCGTCCGCTGATACGAGGCCGTAAGTCTACGTGAAAGCGTGTCCCGACACACCTGCACATCCATCAACTTTCCATCTCATAGTCATTCGCTAAATCCATCGTACATTCCTGCCTGTCATTTCGGTTATGCTCGCAATTAATCCACAGAGAGGGAGGACGGCGAAGAGCCTCGAGGTGCTCAACTACCTGCAGAGGGGCTGAAGGAAGCGCTCATCAAAGCTGAAGAGGTTATTAATTTGTTCACACCGACAGATCAGCACTCTGACCACGCATGCATTAAAGCAGTTTATATGCACACGTCCGTGCTTTTAAAAAGGATCAAAACGAGATATCTTCTGGAAACCTGAGATCGGCGTGGACTCCCTCTGACTTACAGATGCTTCGCTGCAGCTTGGCGGCTACAGAGATATTGTTTTTTTGTTTGTTTGCTCTTGCGGTAACATTTTTGGCTTCCTGCTTTGTTGTGAGGGCAGAAACTCACACTTTATCCCAACTTGTTGTTCTGTTTTTTTGCGTCAGCCCCTGAGCTCTACCCAAGGAGCCTTTTCATTATTAATTCACCACCATTGATCTCCGACGCTCCGCAGGTTGTGCCTGTGTTTCGCCTACAGTGTGTGTGATGGGAAACGGGCGAGACCTCGGGGGGGAGGGAGGAATGAAAAGTCTGTGCGTTTGTGTTGCAGTAACGTTTGTTTACAAGAGATGAGACGCACCGGGTGGGAATGTATCCTCGGACACACACACACACACACACATACGGTCATCTAGGAAGAGGACACACACTCTTCTTTTCCGCTCTCACGTGTAAACACGGAGACACTCAGTCAGAGCGTCGTGTATACTCCGCGGAGTCCGCTGACATTTGTTTGAAGTGAAGCAGCTGTAGCTCTATCACAAATATAAATTCCTGGGTGTGTCAGATGTACAATTGCAAACACACAAGAGGAGTCGTCCACATTTCCACGATACCTGAATATACACGAGTGTCCGAATCACAGCCGGATGTGCTCCACCTGTTTTGGCAGCGAGGCGGCAAACGTCTCTCTTACTTCTCCCTCCTTTTGTTCTCTTTGTGCTCCTTCCCCTCCGTCTCCCCCCTTGTGTTTACACAGTACCCACTCTGTGTTTAGAGATTATTGACAATCCCTTGCGTGGCCATTCTCCAAATGTTTATGCTGTAGTCCTGATGACCGGCAAGGCGCGAGAACTCGTCCGGGGATACGATGAGAAAGAGAGGGTTTTTTCTTTTGGGGGGCCTTGTGATTTTTCTTTCAGAAGTGAGAAGGGTGGTGTACGTGTTTGGATGCGGATCAGTCGTACGCAATCACAAATACAAACATCCACGCGTACATCCGTGTGCACGCCAGCAGCCTACATCTGCTGCTCGAGTATGTTGTTTAAATAGTGGTACTCACAGGCTCAATAACAGCCGGCTCTCCCTTCTGTCCCTTCTCGCCGCGAGCACCGTCGACCTACACGCCAAACACACAGAAACACACAAAATTAACCTCGCCCCCATCAAGCTCTCCTCCTGGTCTTTCAAAATCAAATCTCTGGCGTTATTTCTCACCTGTCCGTAGTAATCCTGCTTCTCAGCGGGCAGTAATTTGCCCTCTTGGTCGTCGTAATCTGTGTAGGAGCCATAGATGTCCAGATCGCCGTAGTCGTCGATGTTCTCCTCCTTGAACAAACCTTTGTAGTCGCCCTCGCCTTCGACGCCCAGGTCTGTCCCGGTGGCGATGGATCCACCTGCTCCGGTGCCGGCGCTGGCCGATCCACCTCCAGCGGAGGAAGATCCTCCTCCAGAGACAGAGCCGCCTCCACCAGAGACAGAACCACCTCCCACGGAGACAGAACCACCTCCGGCAGACCCGCCACCGATGGTGATGGTAGAACTGCTGCTGCCGCCTCCTCCTCCACCACCACCGCTGACAAGGACGCTGCTGCTGCTGCTGCCTCCAGCGCCGCCGCCGCCACCTGTACCTGTGCTGCTGCCACCACCTCCACCAGCGGTGTAATGGTAGTCGTATCCATCGCCGTAGTCATCGTATGCTGTAGCTCCAACCTACAAAAACACCGATATGGTATGAATACATAATCAGATGTACTGTTGTTATACATGACCCCAACACAGGGGACGTTACAATATGGCTACAAGCAAGACACTGTTGTTTTAGACGGATGTAACTGACAAGGAAGAGTGAACGTCCTCCCATACAGCATACCAGAGCTGCAATTTATGATTATTTCCATGACCTGCAGATTAT
>CAEMYA010000073.1:1096697-1110953 GCA_903131615.1 Diplodus sargus
TAAGTATATCAGTTCAGCTTTACAGGGAAAAGTAGAAAAAAGTAATGTGGGGAAGTCTGCGAGGAGCATCCAGGCGATGCCAACTGTGTCATGACCCCTGCTGCTGCTGCTGCTGCTGCTGCTGCTAATCCACACTGACACAAAGTAATCATGGAGATCAGCAGCTTTTAGGGAAGGAAGCCATTCATCAGCAGGATGCCCCCTGATTCCACACCTGTGAACCGCTCTCCCATCCATCGGTTTCATCAAACTGTTCCACTTTCTCATTTCCCGTCTACCAATTTCCTCTTTTTCCGCCTCGTATTAGTTTTTGTTTTCCGGTGGATCTAAAAGCGGCCGCAGGGCCTCTGGTGGGTCGCCTGGAGGTGAGCCAGGTGGGCCGGGCCAATTAGCAGCTAACGGGAAAAGAGGAGGACGGTGGAGGGACGGCATAATAACAGAGCTATTGAAAACAACACGAGAGGAACAACAAATGTCTTTACCAATAAGGCAATGACTCACCTGATGCAGTATGTGCAAACAGAGGTGAGTGGGAGTTAAATCCTCACAGCACGGTGCTGCAATATTATGCATGACAATAATGTATTGTGTTGAACACGGGCGGCAAGTGTCGATGTTTGTTATGGAATTAATTCATATTGCAAATTCTAATTAAGACTTTTTGGTACAAGAATGAAGAAAATCAATTGGTTTTCCCTTTCAGAATTCCCCAACTCCTCACAGCGCTGCATAACAGTTACAGTCCACACACTTTTACATTTAATCAAGTCAGACTATACGGCCTCCAATAAAAAAAAAAACAGTTCATATCTGCAGTTTCATCGATTGATCGTATTAGTCGTATATTTCAAGCAAGATCAGCTGATTCTAGTGTCTTTAATGTGAAGACTTGCTGTTTTCCTTCGTCATTTATGAAAGCAAATGAAGAGTGTTTGTGTTTTTTGACTCTCGGCTGGACAAAAGAAACAATTTTAAGATGCCATTGTTGACTCATGATGAGCATTTTTTTAAAAATGTGTTGCCATTTAGTAAACTAATTGTCAGCTGCAGGCCCGGTCCAGGTTGTCAAGTCAAAAAGGTAACATATTGCTTTATACAGGTTTACACAATACTCAGCATATAGACAATTGACCTGATGGATACGTTTCATAGTTCACAAAACATTTCCGGAGCTTCATATCAAAACAGCATTGCAGCGTTCTCCTAAAGTAGATGGGGACTTATATATATACTGTATATATATATATATATATATATATATATATATATATAAACTAAATCTAAATCCCCATAAACTGATGTAAAAAGATGTCATGTTCAAAGCCTTTAGCCTGGAATGTTAGCTGTAGCGGCTAAGCTAAAGTGTTAGCACTGAACACTGAATTCACTGACTTTTCCATTTTGGGTGAACTTATCCTTTAAAGTATCTGGATCATATCCTGGGAGCTTCTGGTGATTCCCTCTTCCACACGTTCTCACACACCTTCATTCATGGATTTCTGTCGCCCCTCCGGCGGAAGCCCTCCTGACCACATCCTAAGCCGCAGGTATGAGTCTCAGTCTCACCTTGTTAGGTTGAGATGTTTACCCACTTAGCATGGCGGATCCCTCGAGAGACCCACACCTCTGGCACAAGATGCTAAAAATACTTCCCTCCCTCTGACCACAGTCCCTCACATCCAAGAGGCCGGTTCCCCGCACACACACAGAAACTGTTTACACGACACGGTCATGTGTACCTTCGCTCCCCGCCGCTCTGCTCACCTTCCTCTGCCGCTTTAATGCAGCGCGGCGACCCTCGTGAATGACAGAGCATCCTTTAAGTCTTGTAACGCTACTTGGAAGCTTTTTTTAATTCACGTGTAAGCAAAAACAGCGTCTTTTCCTTTTTCCTACATCAACACACCGGGGCACTATTCCAGATGTCTGTAAGGCTCCAACGCCTCGGCTGTGCACAAGTAAAAATGCATTTACAACATAATTACAAGGGCGAGGACACGACATGTTAAGAGGAGGACTGAAAATAGCCAAACGCTGGGCCTTTTTCTAGAGCGCAAATGGACTCGAGGAAACTCTGCGCAACTTGTTTCTTCCTCATGTTCGGCGTTTTCGAAACTCTTTTCCTGGAAGACGGATGGGGTGTGAAGTATCCACTCCCACAGCAAAGCGCTTTCCACGCTACGTGCACCACACAAACATCGTAAGTGTTGATGTACACATTTGTAAAGCAAAGTGCTGCACAAAGTGGAGCCGTTAACTCTGATTCCAGCCTTTTATAGGTGTGTTTGTCAGACACGGGGTTGGACGAGGCTGCAGCTCAGTAAAAGATAATGAATTCATAACAGCACATGCTTACGCTCGCTACATTACTACGGAAAAAAATCGTGCCTGATGTGTTTTTCTTTGCTTGTCCTTCCTGCCTCACTGCACTTTCTTCCTACCTTCCCTTCTCTCCTGGTCTGAACAGTAGCCTGGAGTGCCACATTCATAATCCTGCTCTCGGCTCGGTGCCAAGACTGTGGTGGATCCCTTTCCTCCTAACCTAACCGTCTATCCTCCATCTCCACAAATGCACACATACATGTCCACACACACACACACACACACATTCTGTAACAACACTTAGCGACTCCAGACGGCACCATTTCATCTGACAGGAGGAGGGGTGCCGGACCAGTGAATTAGGACTTTTTTCATGGAGGTGGGGGGGGGGATTAACATTCTTCCGTCTTTCCCTGCCCCCTATCCTCCTCCTCCAGCCCGTCCTGAAGTGAGGCCTGACTCTCCAGGCACATGCTTGACCTGGCGCTGAGGACAAGGAGTAATTAGCAGCCATAAAGAGGACCCTGCCTCTCTTGGAAACCAGCACCAGCCGAAAACAAGAATGCCAAATGAGAGACTTCCCCCTCCTAGAGCGCATCACACACAGCGAGGGTGTAAGAGTCTCTCTCTTTTCTCTCTCTCTCTTTTTTTTCTATTTCACCTGATTCTGTTATAAAACCTTAACCGAAGCCAACTGTTGTGAGGACGGAGCCTCACTGTGAATCCAGCAGGTTACAATTAAGGCCCCTGACTTTAATTACTTAAAACAAGACTGTAACTTTTTAAAGGAAGACATTTTTCCTCTTGCAGATTAAAAGTGGAAGTCATCAGCAGTAAAGCACACGCTGGCTCGCTCCAATATACTCAGGGGGGGTTTTAGCTGATGTTTGAAAACTTTAGATTGCATTACTGTCTACCTGACTCTCCTCTACATCAACTAATGTTACACTTGTTTTTTTTATTATCCCATATTTGCCAATTGTGGCCACAGTAGCCGCTGTTGAGCCTAAAACACAAGCCCAGTTCAATCCTAACACTCATCAAATATGTAGAAATGCAGCGTGACATAGTGCCTCTCATCTTTTCCCCTTAAAGCACCATTTTCCCACCATTATAAGGGCTATTTTTTATCCATCACCTGTGCCAAATTCATGTAAAATGAATCCAAGTGTTTGTTCACAGATATAATAACGGTCCAAAAGATGTGAAAATTGCACAAAAAACGCTACATTTCCATCCACAAACCTTGCTGACACACTGCTTTAAAAGTTTTTTATCACACAAGTCCATCAAAATACAAAAGCATCAAGACAAAACGACAACATGAAGACACACTTCCGTCAACACTGACCTAAAGCTGTTGCTTCTGGCTGTCACGTGACCGACAGAGCTGCGAATCACACTGCAGGCATTACGCTTGCTAGATTGAACACATTACATACACTGCATGGACTTCCTGTGAGAGAACACACACACACACACTCCCGTAGACGTGGAACACATGGGTAAACTGATGCCAGAGCAAACCTGAACCAGGTCGCAGGACGGGAAACAATCACACATGCCCAAACACCTTCTCCACCGAACACTGTGAGGGAGTTTACAGGGAGAATTCTTGGCGATCAGCGCTCTCCTGTATGTAGGCTTTTCAGTTCAGATTAAATAAATCCTCAATTCTAAGTTTCAAGTTGCACCAACATGTACAACATACGGTACAGATGATCATTTTATACTTGTCTTGACACAATGCTGCTTGTTTTTAAACAGATAAACAGACAATAGATCAAAACAACGAATATTTGTATTCATATTATAAGCAATCAGTGAGAGGAGATGGTGAAAAGTGAGATTATGTAACTCGAAACAGCAGAACTAGCGCACTTTTTCTCATAAAAAAAACAACTTATAAGCAATAAAACGGCACTGAGTAGAGCGTATACCTCCACCAAGGCCCAAAAGTCTGCTTTAATCCAATCAAGCCTAGATTTAAATCTGCTCCATGCAGATTTTTATTAAGATCTGCATCAAATTGTACAAACTTCATAAACTTACTTAATTCACAAAGATCCATGCACTTCCCCTGGAAATTAAAGTAAAATGTTTAAATGTTTTGGATGCCAGATCAACACCAAAAGTTAAAGGGGTCTATTCTGGCCCGAGACCCATCCTCTGTCCAGATTTCTTCAAAAAGTGTTCAGTAGTTTTTGTATAATTCCACTGACAAACCAACCAACAAACAAACAAGTAGGCTAGTTTATAACAGCTAATGTTAGCTTATGTTAGCTAACTTAGATACTGCAAATGACAAGACTGGCTTGTCTATCACCACTTGTGAAGTTCACCAGAAGTTGAATGCTACAGTGTTAGCATTAGCAGCCATTGTGTTGTCAGCTGCTTTGTTTTGAATAAAGAACAAGTGTGACTGAGAGGAAGTAGAGGAAGTAGACGACGTGACGAGTCTCAAAGGCAGCTGAGGACAGTGTTTAAACTGGCAGGAGTACAATTAAACCTGTCAGAGTATCAGCGAAGATTCATCTTTATCACCCGGCTTTAATCCAGACTCTTTCAGGACACTGACCCAGTGACCTGAGCTGAGAGCTGCACGTGAACGCAGCAGCAGGAGGAAGAAGCAACGGGAGGAAATGAGACGAGGGAGATTTTTTTTGGGTGTGTTTATGCACCTCGAGCACCTTCATTCCAACAGTCTGGATCGATTCTGGCCTCCAACGTGAGATACCTGAACATTAACCGCAGCCTCTAACTTCAAAATGTCAGGAAACGCCATGCAGAAGCACGTCTGCGGACGGACTCAGACAAAAATCCTCTCAAAAAAACTCTGCAGACACAGACTCGCACATTCACCCAGACATGCACACACAAACACAAGCACACAGTCTTGAAAGCTGATCCAGAGAACAGACAGTCTTTCTGACCGGAGCTCCTCTTGTGTACTCTAAGTCTCAGCCGCTTCAGCCGGACTCTTATTGCTTTAACAGGGGGAATACCAGATGGTTTACTTCACTGTCTCAGCGCTGCGAGCTCACAGCAGCGCAGATAAATCACTGTCTGCCGGCCACCACAAACTAAGATGGAAAAACTGAGTCAAGATTCCACGGTGCACCTCTGAACGCTCATTTTACGGCGAGGTAGTTCAGAAAACGGCACTTCTGAGGCACATGTGTGATGTGCGTCATCTTCGTCTTCCACCCCCTGGAGTTTTGTCTCCTCTTGCACCAGCTTCATTTAGTTTTATTCTCCAAAACCTTCATTAGCAACATTATACTCTTGTGCTAATTTGATCCTTTACTGAGTTGTAGCCTTTTTACCTCATTCTGTCTCTCCTGCAGCAGATACGTTTTTGTTTTTTTTTATGGCTGACTGCTCAGGAAAAGTTATGATAAAAGCGGGCCCTGCAGCACTGACATTTCAGAGCCACATAACCATTATTCCAGCACCAAACACACTGACAGAATACAATGAAACTGAATGCAATAAATATGAAATCCTGCAGAAAAAGTGGCGCTTTTTCCCTTCGTTAAGGACGCTTCAGTAGCACATTAGGTGCTGTGCAACAGGAGTCCATCCAAATATGCAGCGTTTTCTCTCAAAGGAGGAGTTTCGTCATCATCGGTGAACTCAATGACCCATGACCCAGTCGGCATAATCACTGGACGTGCAGCGAAAAAACCGACGAAACTCCCGATTATAATCTAATATGGCACGTTACAGTAGAAGGGAGCAGTGCTGAACGCTGACAATGTGAGAAGAAAAAGCAAGTAAACGCAGGTAATATATCAAAAGCAGCCATTTTATGATGTCTTTAGGGAAAGAAAACAGCGGAGAGAGAGGATGGGTAAAAAAAAAAAAAGGAAAAAGTGATGGCACGGTTTCATCGCCATGTGGAAAGAGTGATGAAACGGGAAAATGGAAAATCAAAAGCAGCAGTTAGGTTATCAATCATTGTTCTCGTGATAGCAATAACAAACACTGTAAGCGCAGCCCGGGGACGGGAAAACTCGCCATCTGAAGCGCCAAAGAATAACTGCTGGCGCCGCCTTGACAGCCAAGTCGACCATCAATTCCCAAAAACTGATAAAACACGTTTTAACCGGCGTCCTATTTGAGCAGAAACATGCAGGTGAGAGAGCTACCTGCCTGCCTGGCTGACAGCAGGGTTACCTCACCTGAGTCATTAACTATGACTCATCGAAAATTGCCTTCCGATATCGTGTCTGAGATTAGGTGAGATCTTCTGCTAAATATAAAGCCTCCTAAATGCAGGAGAAGTTAAAGAGTCGACAAACCAAATCCCTGTCTCCTAGAAATGACTGCTAATTTACCGTAATTACTGTATTTACTACAAACTATAAACTACTTACTTTGTTTGGACAATTATGTTTCATGAGGAATCATAATTACTGCTTGGATCATGTTCCCCCTGCAATATTTTTCTTCTTCATATAATCTTTTCATGCATAAAAAAATGTGTGTGTGTGTGTGTGTGGTTGGGTTTGTGCATCGAAAGTATTTTGGCTGAAGTCGAGGAAACATTGTGGTTTCGGTTAGACGCTAATACATGTAAACATACTGTGTTCTCTCGACTTTGTCAACATGCGACCAACACCGCAGTCTTTTCCTAAACTTAACTGAGTTCCTTGATTGTGTGATCTTGTGGAGACAACGTACAGACAGACCGAACTGCATTTTCCCATCATCATCTAGATAAAATGTTAGCAGCTAATGTTTCTGCAAACCAGTGATACGTTCACGTTAGCACGACAATGGCTACGTATCATACTGACCTACCTTCTACAAAACATGTCGTATAACGTTGAAATTGCATCTTTATGACCTGACTTTAACATTGGGGGACGGTGGTAGAACTATAGGAGAGTTTCAATATTTGTAACAGTGACATCACGTCATATTTTTGAGGAGAACGGAGTCCATGTCTCGCCATGTTTGTGGCAACAACACCAACATTTTTGCCGTAACCAAAACAGGTATTTTAAGCTTATATGTGATCGTTTCCTTTCCCAACTCGAGTGTTTTTTGTGCCTAAACCCAACCAGACCGTGAGCACAGTGTGGTCACAAGATAATATTAAGAATGTCTTTTAAATGCAAAGTTTTGACATATCTGTGGTTTGCAGAAGTGTACAGTCCCAACAATTATTCCATTCCATTAATCCATCCATCCATCTGAGACTAAACAGGGTAGTCCACACATCACTCTCTTCCCAGCAATGTCTCCAGCTCCTCCTGGGGGATCCCGAGGCTTTCCTGAGCCAGATAAGATGTATAATCCCTCCACCTTGTTCTGGATCTACCACAGAGTCTCCTACTGACTAGATGTGCCTAAGAATCTCCCGATGGGAGGCAGCCAGGAGGCATCAAGAACTGGCTCCTTTCTACTCTGAGCTCCCTCCAGATGTCTGAGCTCCTCACCCCTTATCTCATGACATTTTTTTGACTAAATGAATTTACTGTTGCACAGCAGCACCACAAATGTCATTTTCTAGGAGACAGTGTTGCTCAAAACACGTATTTCTGCTGCTACCGATTGTGTTTCCCCGTGTGTCTAACACGTCTCCGTCAGTCTGCCTCTGCACATGCGAGCGTTTGCGGTCGTATTCTCGCTCGGTCTCTTTGCTGCAAACAAACCCAAATTCATTAAGACCGAGCCCTTAATTACGAAAAGACTGCTGAGTCGAGCAAAAACATAATGCTTTCCATTCCTGCTCTTACTAATTTCATCACCTAATAAAGTATAAATAGAAGACATCTGACGACAGAGAAGCTTCTGGAGTGACCAGAAACCGTTGCATTCCCTCCCCCGAGTAGGAAGAGAAATGCTTACACTCAGTATTTCGACTGCCCAGGCTGTGGCTAAGCTCGGGCCAGGGAAGGGGGAATGGGGTTGGAAAGGATGAGTCATACATTGCTTTCCATGCTCGATGATTATAATACCCCATTACAGAGAAAAGCACTGTTTCCCAGCTGAAGTGAATACTGGGCTTGTGAGCCCGGACCAGACTTAACTTTTTTTTTCAACACGCTGCTGCCGCGACAAAAAGCGCACTCTTAAAAATCAAACACAGGGAGTGGGAGTTGCATCATGAGGCGGCACATCCAAACTTTTTCACATCACTCATGTGTTTCGTGTTGACATTTCAAACGCCTTCCATTTTGTTCCCTTTTCCGTCTGTCTGGCAGGCGGGGAACACATTGTCCCTTTCGATCGTAACGTGAACTGTAGCGATCCTGCTTCGTGCACAAGGTTTTTTAAAAAGCTCAGTCACAACACCTTTCAGAGGAAAAAAAACCATCTGTATCTGGCTTCAAATCAAGCACGCTGTGTCATTAGCACAGAGCGCCATTGAGTGGCAACAATCATTTGCCCCTTGATTAGTCTGGAAGGGAATAGAGACACTATCAGTCCCCAAATATGGCAAATAATGCGCTATTTGTGCTGCACAAAGGATCTCCTAAACTCTGTCCCGAGGTCGAAATGACCTGTCCTGCACATTTTGTTTTATCTCCCATGTTATCAGGCATTAGGGGCTGATTTACAGCGCCTTTTTTCCACAAAGCCTGCATTTACAGGCTGAAGTGGCACATGCAATTGCAGGGTCACTGCGTCTCTCCACAGTCCAACTAGCTCAGATTCCTTCACCACCGCCACCGCTGCAATAGGCACACACAAGAAGCCGTTTTTTTGTTTTTTCTTCTCACCGCCACTTATCTGATTGAAGTTGGACGCGACCTCAGAATTTGCCACTTAAAGGTGAGTCAGAAAACAAGCCACGGAAAAAAAAAAAACTACAGTTGCATGATGTCACCGTCTCTGGATGCTAAAAGCCCGTCGGCTGCCATGTAAGCCGGGTGATAACGCACACGGCACATCTGCGTCTGGCTCTCACCTCCAACAAGCTGTGTTAGTTTGATTTGGACCGATGTGGACAGAACCAACTGTTCTAAATGAAATAAATAAATAAAGAGAACAACTGCATCTTTGTCCTTTTATTTAGTCATAAAAAAGGGTTTTAGTTTAACAATATAAAAAAAAAAAACATAGTTCGAGCATCCTCCAGGGCAACCAGCTGTCAGCATCCTGTAAAAATCTACAGGCAGGATTCTGCATGGATTCAAGTCGCTTCTCTGTGCTTTTCTAATCATCCTCGTGGAAGAACTTTAACACACAGCGAACGCAAGGAAAAACGGAATTATCCATAAATTCCTTCCGAGGACGAGTTGTCCAGATATAAAGAGACTGTAAATGAAAAACAGCTGCGGACCAGCTGTATTCGACCTTTAACCCTGTCATAAAGTTGGCTCGCTTAAACAAAAAGAACCTTTTAATGACCCGGGATGTGTTTGTGCAGAACCTGGCCGAGACGCGAGGCGCACTGCTATTATTTTCATAAACCCGGGCTATAAGGCTGCAGATGTTATTCGATTAGGAATTTTCGCTTGAAACCAGAACAGAATGGTGTATTTTCTTTAGAAAAATGCAACAGTGTTTTTTTTCTCTCTCTCTCTCTCTCTCTCTCTTCATGGTCCCCTGTTCCACCGCGAATGGGAAGAAAACATCTGGAAGACATTTTTTCAGGGCTTTTTGGAGAGCTTAGCAGACAGCACAATGGAACTTATCGATTCCAGATGTGAAGGCACTCAGTGAAACAGTGAGGCCTTCTTCTGTTTATCCCTTTTTAAATGGACATAAGGATAAAACAAATATCAGCGCCTAATATGTAGCATAATTCTCAAATCGTGATCGTATTTTCCGATATCTTGGCGTATCTGCTGGCCCCCTTTCAAGACTCTTTTACCATCGGCGGCTTTGGCCAAAATCCATCCTTGTTTTCATTTGGCAAAAGGTATTCAAAGAATGTTATTTCAGTATTTTTGATGACTGAAGTGCTCCGCACATGTCAGTTCTGGTCCTGTGTGAATGTTTGTTACCGACGTCGACCATCCAAAGGAACTTTTTTAGTTAATTAACGATAACAAACCGCAGTGAAAAGAGTCTAAACACATTTTTTTTTTTTTTTTACGAGACGTGTGAAAAGAGTCTATTGATAGAGGAAACTAGGCAGAAAAAAACGGCAACTCAGCAGAAACACAAAGGAAACCATTTGGTCCGTAGCAGGTATGCTAATCATAAAACTACAAAACAACTGAGCTGTCACGCTAGGAGGCCGGGGCATTCTGTTACATTTCAATGGATGGTATTCAGTCGGACGTCTGTGAGTTTTGGGGCACAAAAAAGTAAACTACTGCAGATTATATGCATTTAAAAAAAAAAGCATCAAACGACGACCTAAAATAAATCACTTCACACTCTTTCTCTTTGACCTCCACGAGCCGGAGGACAATTTGCTGAAACAAGAAGCAGTGAAGCTTCAACGGCAAGAATTCCTTTCTTCAGGCAGTGAAACTGTAAACCTGACAGCAGCGGCAATCCCAAAGTCCCGACCTTCACCTCCGAACTCTGACCCCTCCTCTCATTCTTAACCTCCGCGTCTTATAGGCCTTCTGTTATTACCACTTTTCACATGAGTTTAAAGGGAGGTTTTCCTCATTAATGCCAGGGCGAAATGACCTCCTTTAAGAAGTGGGGAGCATGACTTCACTCGCTCTCTCTAATAAAGCTTGTCTTACATTCGGTGCGCTGATCCTCTGTGACCTCAGGTCGACATTCACTTCTAACTATTTGGTAGCGTGCCAAAAACAGAAATCAATTGATACAGTATGAGAGTTTTTAGGCTAACCTTTAAGGTAGCTTTGCCCTGATTCCATCAACAAAAAGTTCATAGGATTTTTCAATTTGGATTGTGGATTATTGCACAGAAAATAATCTCTGGAGCAAACACACGTTTGTGAAACTTAAATGTTTTCTTCAGCAACATAATCTTTACAAATAAAGGCCACTAGACAGATTTATGAGGGATTAATGTGATCACCAAAAGTAAAAAGCTAATGCTACGCCATGAAAAAACAACATCATGACCACTTAACTTCAAATCCTACTGTACATTTAGCCACTTGTTAGCAAGAGATTAGCTTAGCTTAGCTTAGGCTACTGACTTATTTTATGTTGGAGCTGTGAACATTTCCTAAGTGTGTTTTAACCACACACCTTATTGAAAACCCATTCCTTCGGCACGCTATATGTGGCAATACAAGAAGCGTAGCTCAATATTTTCTGTCTTTATTTATCAGTTTGTCGCAGCTAAAGGCTAACAGGCTTACAAGCTAAGCTACATTTGACTTTTTTGGAGGTTGAGTACACCTGTAAAACCTTAAAGCTACGCTAGGGAGCACTTAGAATCTATCCGCTAGCTGTTTTACTACCTGTAACTTTATTGTTTTAGTTCACCTTCACTTTTCTAACCAACCTTGTTTCAGAGGGAGCAGACAAAGTTAGCAACTAGCAGGTAGCATTTTGCAAGCTAGCTGAGTACTTCTCTCTCAGATTGTGGAGACCAAAATAGACCTAAAATAAAAAATAGATAAAAACATTTAAAACTTACTTATGCCAGGGGTATAAAAGCACAACTCCAAGTGAATGCTAATGCTGCCTTGTGTCTGCAGGGGGTCAATAGGCTAGGTAGGCTAACTGTGTGCTAACACAGTGTTGTGTGGTGTTTTTAGCTTGTTCTGCTGCCTCCAGGTGGTGAAAAAATGGATGCATCTTTAAAAACTCAAACTTTTACATCTGAATAACAGAATAAAGCTTGTGCATACATTGTGCCAGTTTTCAAATCAAATTGATTATAAACAAAAAAGGAATCATTTTATAGAGGATTTTACACTCTGAGCTTGGCAGATTTGGGTGTTTGGACTCAAATCCACTGCTAAACTAGCTACTTGACCCTAAAGATCAATGAAAGTGTTGTTAAATGATCTGAAGAGAAGGTGATGTCTCAGATAAGCAGTGATGGTGTGTCCCGGACAGGCCTCAGCAGGCTTTCAGATCAATGCACATCCTGGTCTCTGGAGGCCAAAAGGTCATCTGGTGTGGGATCAAGATTTATCTCTTTGCTGCTGACAAACCGGCTAATTGTCTGTAATTACCACTTACTATTACCTATTCTACCATCATCCAGCGTTAGTGTGAATACTGACACAACAAAACGTATGTAAACTGAGCTCAGATCTGCAAGAATACGAATAAAAGGTGAGATATTTAAGCCGAAGATGGAGATAATGAGGTTACACAGATCTGCATGTAGCTGCTGCCGCTCGGCGTTTCTCATGTGTCAAGTGTCACGTTTCGGAGAGATTTGTATACAGCACCTCTTGAGGATATCTTACAAGACTCTGGTGTTCGCTCTCTGCTGGTATTAAGAGCTGATTAACTCCAGCTTGCAGCATCAAAATGGATTCAGTCCCAAGCTCTCTAACAAGTAACAACCCTGCAAAAAGTCCAGCTCCTCCTCCTCTTTCAGCAAAAAAATAAAAAATGACCCAGATCTGGATCCAAGCATTACACACTGACCCGAAGTTGTGTTCGGTTAACAACCACTGTTTATAGGCAACACGAAAATAAACAACTGCAGTAAGTATTCCCTTCATATGGTTAACAGTATATGACATATATAACACACGAGCTTGTAAAAAAAACCACTTCAATGGCATCTGGTTTGGAGATCTTCCCCGTCACAGACTGAGCTCTCGGTGGATCAGCAGCTCACGGCGTCACATCAGCACAAATCTCAGGACACTTTCTTAACCGTCTGCTACAGATTGGGGAAGAAGCCACCTGTTGGCCGCGAAGCCCCGTGTCAGAGACAAGCAGCGGGACCACCAACCATGCCAGGCAGGCCTTAAGGTGCTAATAATACATGTAGGCCGGACCCCCACTGCCCCGCAGCGCTGTGTGTGACCTCTGAGCACCCATGGGACACAACAGTGCCACACGAGACACGAATCGCCTCTTTCCTTCGTGACTGTCGCTGATTTCACATCTAATATAAAGAGTTTAGGTGATATAAGTGTTGGTGACTGTGCAGAGTGCAGTTAGAAAGTGTGGGTTTAAGAAAGCTGTGCCTCCTGATGTTGGAGTCCTTAAGGCGACTCCACCCTGCCACTTCAGACGGGCTGCAGCCCCTCCCCTCCTGTGGAAATCATGCTCATCCTTCTCATCAGTTATTTTTTTTAAAAAGAAAGAAAGAGGGAGGAAAGAAGTAAAGAAAACACTGTAAAGTTTCTGGAGCTGCACTTTTTTTTTGTTTGACAAAGTTTGCACACTGCAAAACACACCTGGACGCCTGGAAAACACTGTTTTTGATGTATTTACATAGTTTTAATAACTGTACAGTGTATTATTTCTATTTTACACATGCAACACCTTTAAGATCACACACTCAGATCTGCATCTCTCAGTTATCGGAAGTTTTTTTTTTCTTTTTTGCAGATCAGCTTTTCAAAGAAGAAGAAAAAAGAAAAGTTGCTAAAAGAAAAACTTCTTTCTTTCTCTGGAAAAAACTTGCAGACACTTTTTGACACTTTGACAATAGTTTCCCATAGTTTCGGGAACAGCAAGCTGAATATATTAAGGGCACCAATAAAAAGGCACAAAGATGAGTTTTAGGAGGAGGAGGAGGAAACTTTTCTCAGCTCCAAACACACACAGACAATCTCTCAGCTTTTTTTTTGTTTTGTTTTTGGCACTCTTACCTGAACTTGCTTGCGTTGTGACAAAAAGCAGAATCACCGCTAAAGTGACTTGGACGTCCCTTATCCTCCGTTTAACTTTCCATCTTATATGGGTATCCATGACCGCCAGAGACGTCCACGGCAAAGTGGAAGGGATTCACTTTTTACACTCAGCCACCTGGAGCGACTTGTTCTTGAGACTTGTGCACAAGGCAACTTGTGGTCAGGAGCCCCCAATATTTAAAATATAAAAAAAAAACAATAAGCCAAA
>CAEMYA010000073.1:1114797-1128961 GCA_903131615.1 Diplodus sargus
GCTAATTCGGCATACTTTTAATTGGTTTCAGTTTGACGAAATGTAAACAATTAATGGCTAAATGTAATAAACTCATTAGCCCACAGCTAGCTCAATGGCAAAGCTGCACTTCCATCTGTATGTCTATGCACTTCCATGCTGTAGTTCCAAAACAAAAATATGAGTATTACTATAAAAAATATGATCATGTTGCCCTTTCAATATTTATCTATTCTAGACTTCTAAGGCTCAGAATGTCCCAAAAAATCATGTAACGCAGACACTGGGGGTCAGACTGGTGCCCCAGTCGATTCAGTCTTCACTGATTACTCACTGAGACATTCCTGGAGTGTTACTGTTGGATTCTGATTCAGCAAACCACTCATTTGAAAATAGTTACTTAGACCTGAGAACAGACCTGATAAAAATTGGTGGGAAAAAATGGTGAATCCTTGCAGTCCAGACGCCACCGTAGATGGAAGAACGCCATCATACGAGACACATTCTTGGAATATTTCAAACTTGGCTTATGTCATCATAACTTTTTTTCTGTTTAGGGTGTTCAACTACACAAAAAATACACAAGGTTTTATTGCGACAGAAGCATCTTTAAAATACAAGGGGGGGATTTTAGAGGGACATGTTTATGGGCTGTGAAGGAGTTCGTGTCTGCACGTCTTCTTCCTCCTCAGGTCCCCCCTGTAAACCAAAGCATTTCAGTTCCCATAAACTTTGTACAAGTTGAATTACGCGTGTTTAAACCTGACNNNTTTTTTTTTTTTTAGATCTTCTCAATCATTTCTCAGACACCCAGTAATCATCCACAGACCGTACATCAAAACATCGCTCTCCAAGTGTTGTGATGGGGATGAATTACAGAACGGAGTTGATTCAGTGGTTTCACTTTAATGATAGATCCTTAAAGAGCCAGAAGCAGGAAACTCAAATACAGCACACACACAAAAAAAAAGAAAAGAAAAAAGACTAGATAAATCGTGGATCCTGGCACCGAGCGGCTCCTGGCAGCTCCGAACGGCAGATTAGATTTCTACGCAATGTTGTGCTGCAGAGCAAAAAAGACAAGTTTGAAATTCAAGTTTCGCAGGGGGAGATTCGCATGTGTCGTCCACTGTTTTGTGAGGCTTTTCTGGCACTGAGGCAAATCCTGGAAACAAAAGGAGGCACGTGCACTATCGGAGAAGAGGGGAAACCCGGGAGCTGACTAACACAGATTTGAACAAACACAGCGTACACAGTCATATATCTTCTGTGTAATGTGTCGACACGGAACTGCAGATGTTTAAACGATTTGTGGCGTTGCATTCTTTATTAGATGATCACCATTTTGCAGAAAAAGCCTGATGTCAAAATATCGTTTAAGTAGTGCTGATAATATTAACAAAGGGAGTAGAACCTTTAGACGGTGACTGAACCCTGAGCCTTGTCTTTCAGCTGCACACTGGTGTTGCTCTGCATTGTTAAAGCCTGTTTGGCATGACGCACCGTGGCAGGACACCATATTTTCCATTCCACAATGTGTGACTCCATCCCGTGCCAGATTTTATCCTGGCAAACCTCCCCCTTAAAACGCACTGTGGGGAAACTGTGAAGCATTGACCTGACTGTTAGGAGAAAAAAATCTCAAGAGCACATATATACACACCGCTCGGGATGATGACAAGAGACGGAAAACACACCGGCGTTTAATGACTCACCTGCCTGCTCATGCTCCCACTTGCAGCTCATCTTCTCTTCGACATGCTGTGTTGGATTTGCAAGCTGGCAGGGCCAAAAAACTATAAATGCCAAGCACGAATCCATCAATGTAGGTATTAACTTAACTAAACACAATACGACAGCCATGCATTGTGCTGTACGTCCTGCACGACTCTGCCAAAGAGTGCAGCAGAAGGAATGAGAGTGTCCGTGAGCTGATTCCTCCAACGGTTTACTTGGTTTTGATGGAGAGCAACGGGGAGTTGATTTGATAAAGCATCTGTGTTCAAACTGTTGTGTTCTCCACGATGTTTGAGTTCATTGAGATTCTTCCTGTTTTAACAATACAGAGCTTAATCCAACTTGTGCTATTCAAGAAATGCAGAACATCTGCTCGGAGTCCTCGAAAGTGTCGGCCGGTTGTTTCTCATCGTTGATACAGGTGTTGCCACATATTGCATTATTGAAACGTTGTGGTTCTTTTTTAACTTTTAGAATGTCTTTGGAACATTGAGAAGAATTGTATTTATTTATTTTTCCGTTCGCTGGAAATGTTAGCGGTTGCAGTAATAGTTCATGCTCAGTGATCCAACGTAACTGAGCACATTTTAAGCTCCGTACAACTAATTTTGGCTTTCAATATTATTATTTTTTCTCTACTTCATTTATTAGACACCTGCAGTGACTGATTACTCAGTAATTAGTCAGTTATTTCAAAATATAGAACTTTTATGTGTACTTTTCATACTTAAGGACATTTTATCGGACGCTTTAAGGCTTTTACATGTGCACTTTTTGTGTGGGTAACTTTTGCCAAAGTAATAATCTATCACAGTATCTTAATGTAACTTTAACTATAACTTAATATAACTAATGTGTACTTCCACAAAACTGTTCATGCTGATGTTTGAGCCAGAAATGGTGAATATCTCCAATGTATGGGAGGATGTAGCAGATTTTATATAATACATAACCTAATATTATCTATAATAACGATGTTCTTTCAGTTTCAACACCCTACAAATGACGTGTTTATATATGAATTCATAATTAACTATTTTTGGCTATTAAAAGAACATCAGACACCTTCAACATTGGGACATTCTGACCCGTGACGACTCAGTAATCATTACTACATTATCACATTAGTGCTCAGGCTTATGTAATAATGTGGGAGGGGGGGGCTGTTGCTCAGGAGGCAGAGAGGGTCATCCACTAATCGGAAGGTCGGTGGTTTGATCCCTTGGCTGCATGGCTCAGTATCCTCAGGCAAGATTCTGAAGTGTTGAAGAGCGCCTGGAATGGTCAGTAGAATCAAAAATGCAAGTTATTTTACTAATCTCTGCCTTCAATTGGATCTAAGCTACATCCCGATGAAGTTTCGCGACTGTTTCTTGAAACAAACACACAGACTAACATCTCAACCTCCTGCTGAAGTGCTCAAAACCACTTCTGTGTCAGTTCCTGCTTTTCCCGCATTTCGCCACGATGAAACACACAGATTGTCGCGACAGGTAGTAAAGACATGCAGTATACAGGTGGCAAATGTAAGTCACTATAAAATATAACTGCCTCCAGTTAATTTTATATTTTTCCCCACATATGACCCCCAGAAGTCTCAGGTAACTTCCTACTTCCCGGGGTGGCAAGCAGCAGGTTTCGCTTAATGTTTATTTAGCAGTAAAAGTTAAAAAAAAAAAAAATCAAGCAGTGTTTAAGTACATGGATAAAAAGCCTCGAGCTGACATATGGAGTTCATAAAGATGAACAAGAAGGAAGAGTGTTGCCAAAACACTGAAGAAGACGATGAGAAACGAAGAGCGAGCCTTCACATGTTTCCCTCTGAAGAGCGAAGAGGGAACACTCGAACAAATTACACTCGGAGTCATTACGCCGGCTTTGATGTCGATGTTAATTAGTCTTGGGCTGTCTGGCATCTTAAATGTGCTGCTCTGACGTCCATCATGTCTCGGCTGACTGAATTATCCTTGTTATAACAGCGTAAAGAGGACAAATCTCACATGTAATTGTCGAGGTTTCCCCCCCAAAATGAAAACATTAGTATAAACCATCCATTGTTGCACATCTTGAAGGTGAGATAAGTTCTGTTCAGATTTGTGTCTGTTCCATAATCCTCCTCTCTCTCTCAGTGAAGAGAACAAACGCTCCTTTTAAATTAATTCTGTGGACCAAAGCGGTGAGAATTAAAGCGCCAAAGTTGTCGCCTGTCGCCTGAGAAATTAACTAACCATGTCTCCTTCCTCCACCCCTGCGAGCGCAGCTCCGCCCTGTCGGCTGTTTGTAGTGGTGACTGTAATTATGGAAGGCACTTCGAGCTCATGTGTTTTAACAAGACTCGTTTGTTATGTTCCTCTCTCGCTGCCGAAGGGCGGCTCGTTGGTAATTACAACGGTCAGAGGAGTGACGCTGCGCTAACGAGTGGCTCATCTGTGTCCACTGAGGTTTTAAAACCAGAGTTTGCTCTATAACCGGTGCAATAATATTGTATTTATGTGAGAAATGTTAAAATAATACACTTTTTTCAAGGCAGAGTGAGTGTTTCTGGTGTTTACCTGGAGGAATACATTTGACTTCTGTCAGACTTCTGCTGTTTATGAAACGAAGATCTTTCACGCTGACAAGAACCTGAAAAATGTCGATGAGTTTCGATTACACTCGTTTTCTTCAGGCTCCTTTTTTCCATTTTATTCCACTCAAATAAAAGAAAAAGAAAAGGTTTTATAGCCTGGCAGCTCACCTGATGTATTTTTACTGTCTGTGACACCCTGTGATCTCGACACCAGCGCTCGGAGCTGCCCTGAAAACCTCAAATCAAAGCAACACCTGAGTTTGCTATCAGTATGATGAATGAAATATCAGACATTATCCCGCTTGATTATGTTACCATCCACAGTCAGTATTGATTTCTAGGCCATTCACAGTCTCCGGAGGATGATTCCTAATTATTTTTGATGACATGTTGGCTTTTTTCCTGTAGCGTCACCATGATGTTGGACTGTTGGTCGTCATTTAAAGTTCCCATGAAGTCAAAATCAAAATGTGGATGAGGTTTCCTGCTTCCTCTCACGCGTGTATCGACAGAAGGACGCTGCGAGGACAGTGTGTGTTTCCTGAGGACTGAGCTCATTAACTTAATAACTTTATATTTCCAGATTTGGGCGACGCTGGGCATATTCAGCACTATTGGCTACTGTAAATATTGGTCATTACCTGCAAGAAGTCACTCCCTACCAACTAGTACCATCATTGTAGTCAAAAATAAATGTTATTTAGCTGACACTAGGCTACAGGGATGAGAAAAAAAGGGGTGAACTTTCCCTTTAAATGAATATACTGATGACACACAACTTCTTCAACAAACACTGTTTGTTTTAAAATTCAAATAACTGGTGGCATTAACTTTCTTCATCTTTGAAAATGCAAACAAACAAACAAAAAACGGTTCAGTGGCAATGAGATTAATACAAAAAGCATAAATTAACATTTGACAGTGACTTTAAAGCATCGCCATCATATTTTAATATATTTCAACGATACATCACTGGATGACACGATAAGCTGTTAATAATAAAAAAGAGCCTATAAGTTCTGCGGGCCTCTCTCCAGCGGCTCCCCATTAAACGCATGTGTTGATTACAATGTACCGCTCGCCACTCGTCGGGCCTTACATAACGACATGGCATCCCGATATATCATTAGTTCACAAGCCTCCCACATTCTCTGCTTGCAGGATGCAGAAATGGTCCCTGCATTCAAAAGAAACAGCTTCGGGTCAGGGTCATCTTTTATGGGGCCTGGCTGCCTCCACCAGCGAGCCAGCAGCCATTGTGTTGGAGCGGCACACACAGTTTTCAGGAGCTCCGTCCTGTAGAAGTTCAGTCCCACAGTGAGAGTTGAGCTCTTTATTTAATCAAAAGGACAAACTGGCCACAGAGAAGTGACTCACTGAGTTAAACATACTCAAGTTTTTTTTGTTTTATTTTGCGCAGAACATCACAGACTCTTGACCCGAACGGAGCCTCATGGTTTCACGGTTCAGTCTACTCAACCGTGATGCGGGCCGCTCTTGTGTTTGGAAATTTGGCTGCTGATTCTGGGAAGTCAAACAAAAAACTAAAACCACAATAAGACATGAAAAAATATTTTAGTTGTCCACAACGTTATACAGCATTCATTGTGCATTTCCTCCATGAATGGAAACCTATTACGCTGGGACTGGAACATTTCACAACACCGAGTCTGCGAATGATATCAGCGAGCTGAAGTGAACTAAATACTGTATTTAACTACAAATGTTAGCGTACGTTAATGACTACTACTAATTTTCTACATCTACATTTATCTGACAACTTTATATAACTGTTACTATACAAATTAAGATTTTGGTTAGACTTTATAATGACCATCATTAAAACATGATAAACACTGAAATGCTTAATAATCCATTTATTCAGTAACTGTTAATATTTCTAAACATCAGTTGCAACTTTGTAATGACCGTTCAAATAATGTTATATGTCATCACTGGCTTAACAAACGGTTTATAAAGGATCTGATTGTTTCAACAGTGAGATAACTCATTTTTAATTAACTAACAATGTACAATGTACAATGTATCGATGATGATTATCATAAAGTGTTAACAGGATCTTTGCACACAAAACACACAAAGAGCTCAAAGAATAAGATGTTTTATGGGTTAGGGTTAGGGTTAGGGTTATCAGTCAGTTAATAATCATGCAAAGATGTTTTATGGCTCCAGCATTACAAACTATTTTAATTTACTTTTAATCATTTTGAATGTTTGACAAACCAGCAAATCAATCAATTAATGGAGAACATTAATTCTGGAATGTACAATATGTCATATCTATGTACAAATTTTTGTTTATTTTAGTTTAAAACATCCTATATATATATATATATATATATCAACAGAACAGAAAGAAAAATCTTATTAGTCAGTCTTAGTTTTGACTTATTGTCAGAGATGGAGGCTGCTGAGTTGCTGGAGTCAGTTTAGGGCCGCAAGCTGCACTGCTAACTGAGCTAGAAGCTACAGCTAAAGGTAGTTACGGAAAAGAGTATAGTAAGCAGCAGTTAGCGGTTCATCTGGTGATACATGTTGCTCCCTAGTAGCTTTGAGTTGGGTGGCCAATTCCTACATATTGCACCTTTAATGAAAATAATCAGTTGTCTCAAAATGAGCTCCACTGACCTGAACTGTTACTTTCAATACCTTAAAAACATTCTATTGATTAGATTAAACGTATTCACTTTTACTTAGTCTCATTTTTACTTGTAATGTATCGTAGAGTATTTTTACAGTGTGGTTTCAGAAATTTTACATGAGGAAATCATCTGAATACTTTCTCCAACGCTGGTGTCTTATCTCAGCTTCAGCTTCCCCTCGAAGATTAAGTTTTCAAACAAACACTGAGTTGTGTGTGTGTGTGTGTGTGTGTGTGTGTGTGTGTGTGTGTGTGTGTGTGTGTGTGTGTGTGGTTTTGTGAGGACCCACCTCCTGTCAATCAAAAACCAAGTCAACAGGCAAACCACACCTCGACAATTTTGTCAGTTATAATCAGTAAAACATAAAGAGGAGATAAAAGGAAAGCAGAATTTGGAAAGCTTCTTCTTCTTTAACTGACTGTATAATTAGACAGTATTTACTGTATTTCCAAATATTTACTTTACGATTAAATAAAGGGGAACGAGGAATTATAGATAAAACTTCTTTCCATGCAGACAGACAGTTTTGTTCGCTGCGTATACGTTGTAGGAGTGTAAAAGCACGTACACAGACAAAAATAAACTCTCGCAGCACACCCCCTCCTCTGGTGTTTGTTTTGATGATGGCGATATGACTTCTCGGGACACAGAGAGTTTCCATCGGCCGTCGGTTGGAACTGAGCTCGTATAAATATTATCATGAGTGCATAAAAACCTGCGCACATGTGAAAGTCTTCAGCAGCTGCTCGCGAGAGAGTAATACATCAGATTAGAGCACAAAAGCACTGAAAGGTACGCGAAGACTCACACTTAGCTGACGAACACAAACACGTCTCCCCCTCCTTGGATACACACCGCACACTTGACACGTTGTCATGAACTCCGCGGCTGCCAGTTATCAGATGGGTGCAAATCCTCTGTTGGCAGGAGTCCTGCTGCCTGCATGTTTGTGCTCCGGAGGAACAACCCTCCCTGGAGTCAGGAGAGGGACGAGGACCTTCACAGAAACCTTTAGAGAATAAGATGTTGACTGATCGTTAAAATCCTAACTAATGTGTGATTATCAATCAGTCAAGAATTAGGAACTGAGAGGTGCCATCTTGAGTAAAATATATAATTATTACAGGGTCAAGAAGTCCTCCACTCCTTCTCCACTACTGACCGCAACACAGGCCCGACAATCCAAGCGAATCCCCAAAATCTGCACATGAATCTCAGAACATCCCAGCAGGTCACCTTCCGACCCCAACCACAGCACGAATTCATGCAAAAGCCAACGACCAACAGCACCCTGCCAGCACCAAAACAAGCGCCCAGCTTTGCCTGGCCGAGGTGACAGCGCAGGAAAGCCCAATGCAGCAAACTCCCAGTCCAGTCAAGATGAGACCCGAATTTATACAGCAGCAGGGAAAGGACCCCTCAGCACACCACAAAGCCCTGCAAGACAACCCAAGTGCCAGAACATCATGTTTTAACTTTAAATACCTGCTTTGGTCACCGTAATCGTGGATGGAGATGGACCAACATCCTCCGGTATCCTTAAAAATATGAGGCGGCATGACTCGAACTACGGACGACCATTCTGCAGCCATGTTGGCTTGTAATAACACCACCACTCCGTCCACCGCCTGATGTGAAAGGTGTCTAATAAACATACAATGTGAACGTGAAATGCCACATTTGGTACAAATGTCAATCTAATTTTTGCTAACAAATCATGCGCATTTTTATTTTCTAAAGCATAATAATATTTTTGGATTTGTTTCCTGTCATTGTGGCGGACATCGAATCATCATATTTAGCAAGGAGGAAATTCTAGTATTTTTAACCCTGGCCCCTTATGCTTTTATTTTGGTGAGTAAATGAATAATATGTACAAAAAGTTTTGAAATCGGTCCAGTCGATTGTCCTCGCCGGCGGCCAAATGCAAAGGCTACAAAGTAACCCTTGTTTTTGACACGACAGGCTACGATTGTAATTCTTAGTGTCTGATAACATCATGGAAAGGGTCCCTTCAGCGATAGACCTTTTCCTTAGAGTAAAAAAAATGCATGTCGTTCTCGCCAAATCGACCAGACATCATTTACAGAAACAGTCATTTTACTACAGTCACACACACTCAACAAGAAACCAAATAAATCCAACCAAAACCACCTTGTTTAATCTTTCCAACAATCACCACTCTGGTATTTCTTATGTTGGAAATTAACCCTTAATTCACGTGAGGAAACAAAGGTAGGCGAGCTGGGAATGTTTACTGTCCCTTGAAACGCATTCAGTGATTCTCTTCAGTTCACTCTTCTTTTCAGTTTTGTAAAAGTTTTCTTTTTGGCAGCTGGACTCTTGGATGCACCGACGCGGAGCAGCTGAAAGCACTCATTACCAGGCTCTAACAACGTTTAAGTCTCTGCAGCTGTAGTTAAGGAATTTTACGATTCTGTTTAGGCCTTTTCTATTTTTTTTTTATGTTTGTGTGAAACTCGGTATAAATGTATTTTCATCTTGTTATGTTACGTGGCTGCATATGCATTAAAAAGTCATGTTTCCTGCTGCAGGAAAGGCACTGTACAGTGTTTACAGCTCACAGAGCGACGGCCTCTTGTGATGACAAGTCTCCAAATGTTTTCAATCAAAAGGGAGGAGAACAATTGGGGGAAGATACAAATCAGATGATGATTTTGTTAGTAAAAACAGAAAAAAACGCATTATTGGCGAAACCAAAGCGGGATGTGTGCTCCATTTATTCGTTGATCAGATTTTCTCCCATTAATTCCTGATTTAGAAAAATGAACACCCAAAAGATCTTGAGCCGTAGTTCGATCGATGGGCGGCTTCCAGACATATTTGTGGAGACCAAAGCAGGTAGTTTAGGCCAAAACACAATCGTTTCCAACTTCTAACCGAGAGGTTTTTGTGCCAAAACCAAAAGCAGAACATGAACTCAATGTTGTCACATCATAAAATTGGAAACTGAAGCTGAAGGAAATGTACAGTTACAACCTACAGAAGTATAAAGTTCAAACGTATCCACGGCTTGAAGAAACTGTACGTCGCCAACATTTATTCTGCTAATTGGGTCGGGTGAAAAAAGAGTTGACTGCATGTGTTTTGTGACCGACTGTACCTTGGAGGTGCCGTGTTTTGCATCATTTGTATGCAATTCACTGACCCCGATGACTGTCAGCAGCTGAGCAACAGCTTGGCTTGGTTCTCGCCCCTGGCCTGACTGTAAACTCCACTCTGCAGGCAACCGACCACTCAAACACACTACCTTGGTCTCACATGTGGCACGCAGCCTCTGCTCTTGGCTCGGGTCGGTCCTGCTGTTCTCTGTCCCACACTCCTGTTATTTTTTTTCTGGTGCTCTTAAAGCCTGATGTCATAAATTAAACATCGCATACAGGCTGTAATAATTAAGAGCCAGCAGGATATGCTAATCAGAGACTCCAAGATAGAAAGTATCGGGGACGGAGCGCAAGGCCAGATGGAGTCTCCGCGGGTGTGGACCGGGTCCAAGCAAAATGGCCACATTACGTGTCTGAAGTGGCGCAGATGAAAAATTAGCCATGTCACTGGAAATAAGAAGGTTGATTTTGTATGATATCTCACTCTCTGTTGGTTTGTTGTCCTTTTGAGGATCCTCTGGACTTCCAGAGAGCTCCTTTACCCCTGATGGCCTCCCAGATGATAGTGGAATCCCTCGTAAATGCTAAACTGGAAGGAAAAACTCTGCGGTGAAAGCTTCTTTGACTTAAAGAAACCGAATCTTCCTTTTGTTGGCGGTTGTGGTTTCAGCCATGGAAACGTGTGAGTCATGAGTCCGTCAATTTCTGGCCAAACTGAAATATCTCAACGGCGATGGGATGGATTATGATGAAATTGTGTACAGACATCGATATCAGCGGTGTGCCACGTCGTCTAATCACTCCAGAGTGTTGTGGTTGCAGTGTATTCCTGAGGGAGAGCGCAGGGCGTGGGTGGATGGTTTGAGTTGCGTTAATTTTGATCAGACAGAGGAGCATGTGATTCATCTGTGACACATGTGCAACACGGCACATAACAAGCCTCCATCATAACGTTTTTCCCTCAGATTAATAGGAAGGAGACTTTTTTTTTTTTTTAAGATAAACACAATGCATGCTGGGAGATGTGCTAACGAGGCAACAATGCAATCCCGAACATTCTTGATTTGTTGAGTTTCAGCAGAACAATCAGTCGGACATTTGGTCGACACATGCATCGCAGTAAAACAGAACCTAATAGAACATTTTCACTCTAATGAATCATGGCTGAAGATTGTAAAATGCCACTTCTGCTGAGGCAAAAAACAAGCAGCAGTTTGGTTTGCTGCCTCAAATGAAACTTTTAGGTTAAACATTTGCAATTTATGGTTGTATGCGTCATCCCCTGAGGGTGAACCCCTGACTTTTCACTTAGCAACACCAGCAAGAAGACATTTTGTGACTGAAATGTATTCACAGCTATTAGATGGATTTAAATTAAATTTTAAAAACAGTAATGCATTGTCCCCAGAGGATGAATCCTAACTTAAGCAGTCACTGAGTGCTAAATCATCCAGTCAAATATCTCAATATGTGCTGAATGTATCGAAATAAAAGTTTCTACAGACATTCACGGTTCCTTGAGGATGTACCCTGTTGACTCCTGGTGATCTCCTGACTTTTTTCCAGGCACCAACATGAGGTCAATGCTGATGTTTTGAGTGAAACGTCTCTGCAGAAATGGATTGCCATGAAATTCGGCGCAGACAACAGTCAGGTTTCCATCCAGATGTAGTGAAAATTCTAATAGATTTCAGAGAAAATGAACGCTTGCTTCCGTTCACTACCAACGTGTGATTATGAGACAAGCGGTTGACTGTGCCAACTCCTCTGTTGGAAACCCAAAACACCACTGGAGAAAGAAACTACAGCACATAATGTTTAAATGAGAGCTGATCGAACAAAAAATGGTGGAAAACCGTGCAGAAAACTCGATGGAAATGTGACATTTCTGTTTGCTTCATGCATTAATGTGATGAGAACTGATGAGAAGATGGTTTTAATCTGTTTACACTTTCCTCTTCATCTTAGAGCGAAAACAGCTGAGCTAATGTTTGTAATGTCAGAACCTATTCTAAAAAGTTGTTTCCAAAATCAGGCAAAAAACACAACCGAGTGCAATAGTTTATATACGATAATGGAGTCACGGCTAATAACATCCTCATCAGAATGATTTGAAATAATTTTGATCGTCCCTTAATGAATTATCCAGCGTTTTTGACACTGTAGAGTTAGATTTCAATAGAATACATTTACACCTGGCTGACGTCTGAGCGCAATAAGTCTGATTATCTACAAATGTCGATCTCAGTGTGTATTCGTACATTTACACTTGGGTTTAACGTGTGTTTTTACTCAGCCATACCTGCCAACACTCTCGATCTAAACGGTATTTCTCAGTTTCTTGTGGGATGAATGTCGCGGTACCTGGCAGCCCAACCCAGAGGCAAAAACAACCCTGTCTGATGCACATCAGTCAACCTGCAGTCCCTGGCAGGTTGATGGCAATAAAAATAAAAAAATGTTTTAAAACCCACAACACATAAGCACAGACAAGTAAAATAACACACCCAGTACTCCAGACCATGACAGCAGTCCCTGGCAGGTTGATGGAATATGAAAACATAACTTAAGCCCTCCGCCTCGCCTGGTTTGCTGCTGAAAATGGATGAAACGAAAAAAGAAGTAGCAGAAGAAATAGGCTTGGGAATGTCACTCAACTCGGTGCTCTTTATTGACATTTGCTCATCCAAACAATGTCCTCAGATTCTGAGCAAACATGGCTGTTTTTAGTCAGAGTTTAACCTTTTCCTTAGTTTCATCAGATGGCCTATGTGTGAAGCATTGTGAGATATTCAGGAAATGCTGGAAACAGTGAGATGTGCTGAGTCAAGCAGTCTGCGGTCACTTTTTCTTTTTTTTTCTCCTCCTCAACCGGTCATGATGCCATTGGCTCAGTTACCTCTCTAACTACAAAAAAAGGCCAATCTGAGGGTTTGGATTCGAACTCGTGCAGAAACAAAACAATCCTCTCTTAGAAAAGAGACACAGAGACATTAAAGTCTGTTTTTTCACCAGAAGAAATTCTCCCTTTAGAAACCAGAGTCCAGCGTGTGGGACTCTGTCATTCTAACGTGAGGTTCAACTTTAGAAACAAATCATCCTTAAGGTACAGAGGTCACAGAGATCAAGAACTAGTGGACCCTCTCATCTTAATCCCATCATAGATCTGCCCAGCAGATGTTCTCACACACACACACACACACGACCATGACCCACCCTTTGTATCGCGGTTATGTGCTGCTGAAGTTAATGGGCCCTTCTGAATTCCAGGAGCACCCGTCTCAGATATTTGAACTATTTCCCCCGTGGCCCAAGGGATGAATCCTTCTCACCTCCGTCCTCCTATTCTGCTGGTTAAAGACAATCCTGTCATGTGTTTTATTATAAGCAGGGATGAGAAGCAGTAACATACAGGTGGAAGCCGCACAGAGACGAGATCTGAACTATACAGATTTGATTCTAATCCACCAGTCGCCTCATCCCCCCCCCCTCCTCTGCTTCACTACTGAGGCCTCACACAGAAAGAGTTATGGATTTCTTGGGATAACACATGTTTATACAAGCGTCCCTGCTCTTCTGTGGATTGCAGCATGCACAGACACACAACCACACACACTTAAAAACCCCATGCACACGTGCACACGACTGTTCCATCGCTCATCATTTTACTGGTAATCTCCCCGCTCGGCGCTCGCTTTAATACACTTTCCATCTAACTCGATTCATCACAAACATCTCATTGAGGTTTGGCAGCAGCTCCTGTGGAAAATCTTAACGCCGCAGCTCATGCCAAAGTGCTCATTGGTCCTGATAAACACGACGTCTGGTGAACGGGGACGTGCAGCGCAGTCGTAACTGTTTGTCGTGAATTTTAAGTAAATCTACATTTTTGTTATCGGGGGCACAATTTGCCCATTCATCACGGACATCAACCGTCACAGTAATGCTGCTCCTCAGATGTCTGTCACTTTACGGCTGCTACTTGCCACTTTCTGTAAGATCATAAAAGCGGGAGCTGTTACCATGTTATGGTCTGCAGTTGAAATCCAGATGTCTCCTGGTGAGTGAACAGTTGGAGTAAAAAAAAAAAA
>CAEMYA010000073.1:1139038-1155743 GCA_903131615.1 Diplodus sargus
CTCTTATTCTCCCTCCCGTCTCCCGACCCATCCGGAAGGCTGGTTTCTGCTTCCATTTCTGTCTTGGATGACAGAATTGTCATTTCGCTGTGACCATGATCCAATATCCTACTGTCAGCGTGATTCAAACTAATCAGGGTGAAGCTTGGGTGTGACTTTCAGGGGTGACGGGGAGGTAAAAGCCATCAACAATCGGGACAGAAAATTGGGACAGACGCACAAAAAAAGACACCAAGAGATCTTAAATCAGTCCGAGGAGTCGCCTGTCACAGCTGCAGCTGACACGACTTGATGGCGGCTCGTTTTCTTCCAGGTTCGTCTCATGAGTCTATACTTGGCTCGATGGGGTGTTCACTTAAAAAAAGAAGGGAGGATGACTCAAAGTCTCTTGGATAAGAAACAGACATGCCCTTCACTCGTTCCAGGGGGGAATGTAAACAGCAGCATTTTACAAGACTATGTCACTATATTTTCTCAAGACTTCCTCTCAGTGATGTGTGTCGGTACTGTAAAGAAGAGAGATTCCCACATTCAATGAAAAGAAGTGATATAAGTTGCATGAATGGTGGACTGCAGGGGTGAAATGATACATCGATTCGGATCGATATATCGACTCAACGATCCACCGGCATCGATGCAAAGTGAAAACATCGATTCGTATCGCCGCCGTCGTTAAGATACGTCTTTAATTTGAGTGTATTTAAGTTGATTTCTGTGAGTTGATATAAATGTAACTGATTGTGTTGAATGGGCAGATGATATCGTCCCACATCAATCACAGACTCCTTTCCGTTCTGTTCCGGAAATATCATATCCTCATCCAAATAATTGATATAATATTGTGATGAAGCCTTCGATTTACACCCCTCGTATTCCTACAATAAAGGGAGAAAGAAAACATTATAAATATTCCTTTTCCTTGCAGCTGTTTCACTGACAGCAGCTGGCAGGCTGAAACAAAGTTGAGCTGTAATCTAATAACACACAATGCAATAATAATACAAGTGATTTCAGCAATTTGCATTTGTAGATTTTCTCCGACACAAAGGACATTTATAATCATATTAACTGTCACATGAGTCGTGTACAAATACACGCAGTGAATAAAAGGCCTGTTTTAATAAAGATTAATGTGTAAATGACTGAATTCTTTGGGCTAATATAAACTTATTGATGATGGTTTTGATGCAGCAACCTGTACAGTTTGGTAGTTGATGACACTTCAGGCTCTTCATGCCAGTTTATCTCTGTGCCATCGCTCTCACCCAGCGCCGCCTACAGTCTAATATATCCACGACTGTCGCGTCCGCTTCTCTGCCTCTCCTGTTACGGACCACTTTGCATTTGAAAGATGTTTTGCAGCATCTGACTTGACATCAAACCATTCCCACTTTATTCTTTTCTGCCGCTTCACCGCTGTGATGCATCGCCATTCGCCGCCGGATTAATATTCTCCATCACAACTACTGACTCCACTGAACTCTGCAATCTTTTCATCTGCCTGATATCCAAACGCAAGACTCAATTCTACAGTGTGAAGTTTTATGACGTGTGGTTTACAGAGCAGATATGTTAAAGTGAAGACTTTAAGACTGGGCTCCTCCCACCGGTTGGACTTTAAGGGCTCTGAAATGTATATTTCTTTTTAATTACTGGGTTTTAAATGAACACACAATTATCTGCCAGAGTCGGGACGGTTTGGATTCCTTCACTTGAGAGATTTTTTCTATTTGTGTTCCTCTATCTGGTCTGAGATGGGTGTGAAGTCACGTCCTGGTGAAGGGGTTTGGCACTATTTCAATCTTGACGGTTGTTTTGTTTATGTTGAAACCGCTGTCAGTCGAATGAAATGAGACCACACCCAGACAGTCCAGATCCAGCCAACGACTCCGGTTCAGGTTGTTTTTATGAAAATATGACTTAATCTATATATGAGTGTTAGAGAGAAGTATAGATTACAATTTAAAGGTGTTCAGGCGCTTTAAATATTCATTTCTGATCAGCAAAATCATCCACCCTCCATCTATTTAGGGACGGTTTCCAAATGTAGCAAATGACAGAGGCGAACCGTGTGAGGTTGAGGCCAAACGGGACTCTAAATCACGCGGGCGCTCATCCTCAACACTGTCCTGACACTGTGGTCACGGTGGATGGATGTGGCCGCGACGCTGCCTGTTTTGTTTTGAGCCACAGCTTTTGGTAGGTGACGCTCAATTTAGGTGTCAGGTGATATCCAATTAAAGTTGACTTATGGAAACACAGCGGGCTGCCAAGAACATTTTTCTGAAGGTGGGTCTGACCACAACTTTAAAAAAAAAATCATGTGAAAGTGTCTTCGCTCTGTCGTAAGAGGATGGAATTCTATCATGATGCGTCTTCGTCTGGATGTTTGGACTCCTGTGCTCTCTCTGGTCCTGCCCGGTAAAAGCCTCGGCTCAGGACGGAGGACAGGAGGTCTGCCGGTCCCTGAAACCTATAGTGTAGTTTTCATCAGCTATAAGCTTTTATGTATGACATCGAAAGCCACAGAAATGACCTCAGCGCAGAAAAACCTTCCCTTTCCTCCCTTACAGTGCAGAGAATAAAGTACACATCACTTTTAGGTTTTGAAGCTTTTGAAAACTGAGGTTTTCTCGGGAAAACCATCCTGTACTTAGTGGAAAACTGTCTTGAAGTCGGGTTGGGGGTTTGCAATAAAAGTTTCTTCCATGATTCAGTCGGACCGGTTCTTTTTCCGTTTACAGTCTCAGTTGCAGCGGTCTCATGCAACTTCTCGATAAAGTCCAGTCAAGTGAAGGTTTTTTATCAGTCGGTTATGGTGGAAAACAAAAAATAAAACAACCTAAAATCCTCCCAAATCTTTTTGTGCACTCTTTGCTTCTAATTTACCCCACCGGCTGCCTCTGACGTGCGCTGATAGGCATCTCGTGGCTCCGTCCCTGTAACGTGTGATGTGGGCTGATGGAGGCATGTTTTAAGCCCTTCGCTCTGAGGTTCTCTCCCAGAGCTCCAGGACACGGTCTCCAGCACCGCTTAATGAGCCTCGACTCTCAGCTGCCTGTTTTTACAGCGAGCCGTAAAGCCAAACAATACAACGTCGTTAGTGCCTTTTTCTCATGAAATCGAGGGCTTACGATCTATTTATCATTCGACAAACGCTTCACGATAATGAAGATGAATTGAGGAAATCCTTTTTTTTTCCGAGCGAGACTCTCTCAGCGCTGATGAGTTTCGAGTGTTTTTTTTGTTTTGTTTGGAGTTTAATGTTGACAATAAAGTTCTAACAATAGCATTTCTTCTCGTTTCTCCTCCTCTTGCTGCTGGCAGACGACTAGTTCCTCGATCTGTAGCATCATCTGGTTCGGGACAAAACGAGACAGTGTGCTCAGCTCTCTGCAGGGTGAGGCTCCTGTTGGTTTGCTTCGACTCTTTGTTTTTAATCGAGCTGTTTGCTGACATTTATGTTTTTGCTGTTAAATGACTGCATGGATTTTTGTATAATTTGATTGTTGAGGTTGATGGTTCGGCCTTCTACACGTGATCAACAGTTTGAGTTGTGCACACCACAAGGAAGGCTGCAGAGGCGAAGTGGAGTGTAAGTTTATCTTGCCGGGCTGCAAAATAAATAAATACATTTTTAAAGTCAACAAAGAGCCAAAACTAGACGAGTGCAGATCTCCTCCAGGCTCACAGTTAGGATGGTGGTGAGGAGATAACAGAAACTGGGATTTTATTCTGATCATATTGTCCCGAACTTTAATGCATTAAAACATACCAGGTATGGAATTAATCTGCAGATCCTCTGGCTCAAGCTGAGACTAAACTTTTCTATGCATGTACGCACCAAATTCTACCAATCTAGTTTAGACAGAAGCCTACGACAGCCGCGTCAATCTGCAGAGAGCAGATTGAGCCAGACGCAAAGTCAGACAGGGTAACGATGCAAATAATTATGATTAAACTGTTAAACCTACTGAATGAACGAAGCACAAAACATTTCCAAAGGAGAAACGATGAAATATACCTGAAGTGTGGCCTGAAGCAGACAAGGTTAGCTTTGTTTTTATCCCAACCAACTGACAGAAATGCCGTTTTGCTACGTTGTCCAAGCAGATTCCAAACTTCAGCACCTTCTTCATGACTGAATCACATTTTCATACTTGTTTACCTTGTTTATGGACCCTGCCACCTTTTCTAGCATCAGCTCTGGAACCTATTTCCCTCTGAAAACAGCTTGTTTAGTCAGATTCCCCTGCTGGAAAAACCAGCATAGACCAGCACCAAAACCAGCAACACCAGCATATGTTATGCTTTGCTGGTCTTTGCTGGTTTTTCCAGCAGGGTCCTGAGTTTGTGTTATCATGACTATGAATAAAGAGTTTAATTTCTTCTCCAAAACAACAAAGTGCCCCTTTAACGTTCAATTTTAGTTGTTTTGTTGCGGCCACGTTGGGTTCGGGCACAAAAGCCCCTCGGTTAGCGTCGGGAAATAATCAGGTTTTGGCTTAAAATGCAGGGTTCTGTCACCACACACACGGCGGGAGGTGTCCCAACTTCTCATTACAGATATCAGAATTACGTGGCCACAAACACGAATGGAAATTGTCCCGAGGTCTCCTATTAAAATCTGTTGAAACGCAGTCTTTCACTGCGGTCACCTTTTGGTTTACTCCACCAACGTGCGCTCCTTATAAAAGTCAGAACCGTAAACATGTGATACGACGTGTAGAAATGTCGATGCAAATGTTGACGGATCACAAAATCATAGATCAGCATTTTCATAGACCTCAGTTTTCCACTACAACACTAACACTACAACATCATACCAGCCTTTTTAAATATATCCTCCTGAAAAGTCTTTTTTTAAAAGCTGGCAACAGAAAGAAATGCAAATAGAGGTCAAAACTTGCATAGATTATGTGAAAAAGGAGAAAGTAATGAGAGAGGGTCCGACCGGAGGACAGGAAGCTGGTAAGCGGGGGTGAAGGGGTGTAGGGGTGAGCCGGTCAGGGGGCTGAAAGGCCCTGTTTACAGAAACCACAGCCTGCTGAAGGCATCAGAGCCCTCTCCCCTCAGCTATCAACACCTCCAGGGAACACTCATGCATAATCTCCATCACACCAACCCACATTAAAGCTCTCACACACACACACAAGTTCAAGAATAAGTACACCTCCACGAACACGAAGGCATATTTAAACATTACAGCGTATTATAAATGGAACTCGAGGTTATGGATTGGATGAAATGATTCTGGCGGATGAGAAAAGTCAGTCCAGACTGTAATTAAAACACCCAGTGGGATTGTGGGAGTTTTGCTGACGTGGATGTTTTCTGCCTGGAAAGAGATGCTTTGCAGTTGAGTCATCCCGGGCAGAGGGAGCCGTATCCCGGGCAGGCTCGGACCCCCTCTGACCCCCCCGTGGTCCTCCCCGAGGCGCCCTGCTCCTCCCTGCCTCTGATTTACACCGGGTTTCCAGAGGGGACACATACGCTGGATGCCACCCCTCCTGGGAGGCCAATCCCCCCCCCACAGTAGGAAGCTGGCTCCACTTGGAACCCGAGATGGTTCCCCCCTCGCTGGGACACGGAGGCTGACCACCGGCTGACAGGTGTGGGTCTGTTCCCCATAAAACCGCCTCTAACAGGGCCAGGGACCCCCAGAGGAGGCCTGACACCTACACATGTGTGGAACTGCAGACACACACACACACACACACACACACACACTCAGGACACACCTCAGGCCGGCTGGGTGGGCCTGCTGTTTACTGAGACAACAGGAAACATCACGGCTGTCAACATTTCAGCATTCTGACTGTTTGTTTCTGTGTGTCCAGTTCAGCTTCTCTCCCCGTTTTCAGCTTCTCTTTTAAAGAGACGGTGCACCCAAAAAAAATGTACCCGGCGGAGCCCTGATCATACAGATTGAATCAAGGTTGTCCTGCTGAAAAAGACCGAAAAAATTGTATTCAACGTGTCTTTCCAGGAGCAGTTGTCCCCGTTACTTGGAAGTGACCCTTGAAGGCCTCAGTGATCCTTTAAAGTACTGGCAGGCAGACGTTTTTCCATCGCCACGAGGCCTCTAAAGTTCTCCGTGCAGAGGGCTTCCTCCATTTCTCAGTTCGCAATAAAACTGCCTGTCACTTACTGTCGGATCAAATCTGGAAAAACTGCAGAACTCGCACACGGATATTTTCAACGTTTCTAGTCCCAAGATATTGTAAATTTAAGTCAGATAAGTGATTTTATATGTTTGAGTCAAAGTTATGCTTTATATTACAGCTCAGCATTTTGCTTTTTATGTAGTTTAACACCCTCAGTGTTAAAACAATGACAGAAGTTTGAGACTTACTGACATTAAACCATGAGGATGCATCGGGTGCATCCCTCCACCGAGGCCCAACAGTCGCCTATCATTTAATAAAACCATCATCCAATATGAAATAAAACTTTTCTAGGACACACACGGGACCCTGAACAAGGAGACCAGGATTTCAGGGTTGTGTGAAATCAAACGTCAGTGATCTTTTTAGTATTATTTTCCTGCCTAAACGTAAAGTGCAACAGTGTTTGGTGGAAAAGCTTGAGGATTCGTTTGTGCCGTTTGTATGAGACGCCAAAGCGGCTGCAGGTGAGTTAATGACGGAGCGACGACAAGCGTCTGTGGTGCCTTTTACGTTTTTGAGTTTATTCTTTTGGGAGTTCTCATGGCGTCGGGTTCGTTGGCGAAATCAAATCCAGCCAGCCTCGTCGTTTAAATCCTAAAAGAAGTGAAATTATAAAAACAAATCCTGTGTTTAAAACCGAAAGTGACATTGTGGGAAGTTTCCCTCACTGGCGTTCTCGTGAGCGGTCACCTCTGGTTGAGGCTGAGGATTTACAGATTACACAAACCGTTTATGACGAGTTAGTACTGTGAGCTTGTTTGACATTTGGACCGAGCCCGTTTCTCCCTCTGCTTCATCTTCATTCTAATCTAAGCTAAGTGCCTCCAGCTAGGCCGAGCTAACTTTCTCCTGGTGCAAAAAAAAAAAAATACATAAAAGTGCTTTCCATCTGTTCGCTAAATTCTTATTTATTTAAAAAAGATGACCTATTCCTCGTGTCCTGGCCTTCAGCAGAGAGTCGACTCGGGCCACCTGGCTGACACGCACCACTTCTTTCTTCACATTACCACGTTGCTCTCAGAACCTGATGTCGTCGCCACACTTTTCATGTCTCTCTGAGTGTTTTCTGTCTAAAAAAATTCAGGTTAAAATGCATCTTTTGCATTTTTCCTTTCATTTTTCTGGCCACCCACTTTCTCCCCCCTCTGTTTTCTTGCCATTCAATACCTTTTTCCATCTCTCTGCAGTATTCATTCCCCTCCTCCCCATCCGTTTCATTCCTCCTCCTCCTCCTCCTCCTCCTCCACCCTCCCTTCCTCCTTCCCTGCATGTGTAAACGGCGGGTGGAGGGGGTTCGGGATGGTGGGAAAGCTTTTGCTTGTAGGAAGTTTTTTTCCCCCTCTGTGTTAACGTGTTCACCGGCTGGACAGCACATTCTTTCCACCTCTGTCGGCCTCGCGGGTCAAGCAGAACCATACCTCCTCTTTCCCCCCCTTCTCGCTCCCTCTCTCCTGGTTCATACACTGATCTGAGCTGCTGGAGTCGGGTGGCGGCAGCAGCGGCGGCGGCGGTGGGGGGGGAAGCTGGGTAGACATTTTCAGTTGAATCACACTTTCCAGCGGTTTCCCCCTGCCTGTGTTTTTCAGGTGCTCTTTCTCTCTTTCTGCGAAAGAGTTATAAGGAGGAAAAGGTTTTAAATATAAACATATGTGGCACACCAGTAACGTGAGTGTTTCCATTCCAGACACTTGATTTATGTCTGCCAGCTAAAACACAAGACACAGGATGGAGAAGGAGGGAGGGGGTGGAAGAGATAGATGTGGTCAGAGTGGAAAGAGTGAGGACAGGACGGAGGGAAAGGATGGCGAACATTGGATTTCGATAAATGCAGGCCCTCTCTGAAACATGTCTGCTTCTGTTTTTTGTTTTTTTCCTTTTCTGTCACACGTGTACAAACAGCAGCACATGCCCCCAAAACGAGCGTACAAATCCGTTTTTCGCAGCTGAGACAAGATCTGGAGAGTGTTGACCGTCTCTGTTATTAACATCTGTGGAGTCTGCGCCGCCGGTTTGTTTACTTTCTGAGAAGTGGGATATCTCCTCCATCGTTCCCCCTCAGCACACACACACAACCCGAAAAGAAACTGCCGAATTAAAGCCGCCGTGAGACAGCGAATTGAGACATAATGTCCAGTATGTGCTGCAGGGATGAGTCATCGGGCGCTTGGGGAGACATTTCCCTCATTGTGGGTTTATCATCACCAGTAATCACCAATAGGGACCCGAGCACAGACACTGAGTAATCCTGATGAGAGGCAATCCAACAGCTGCCATGTAGAACCAATCAGAAGAAATCTAGAGCCCAAATACTGTGAGTGGAGAAAAAGCTCAGCCTCTTGTTCTGCGGTCTCTTATTAGATTTGCGTGAATGGTTTGGATCAGAGCTTTTGGACGGGACGAGCCGGTCATGAATCTCTGATGTGGCAAAACTTTATTGTCCCCAGGGAGGCTTGTGAAGAGCAAACCAACTCAATCCCCCAATAAATGTTAGCTAAGGATGTTCTCTTCAAGTTCAATTTAACTTTCCTTTTGTTTTAGTGCTTTTCTAATGCTCTGTTTTAGGGTTTCGGAGTAAAAACCACAGGGTTAGGGTTTGGGAAAACATTGTTTTGGTTTAAAATGCTTGTTTTGGTCACCACAAACACGGCTGCGGATCGCCCGACATCACGTCAAAGATTTCAGGTTTTTGTCACCACAAACAGCTAGAATTGTCTGCGAGGTTCCGTTTAAAACAACTAGTTGTATTGTCACAAACACACCTGGAAAGTGCCAGATGTGTCTTCACAAACACGGCTGCAGATAAGCCGAAATCACAAAGAAAAAATCCAGTTTGTGTCTCCACAAAGAAGGCTGGATGTTGCTGCATGGTCTCAATGAAAACAACTGGCGTTGTTGCCACAAACGAGGCTGCAAAGCCGGAAATTGCAAAGAAAAAAAAAAGCTACAGCTAGACCAACACCACGTCAAGGTTTGTATCACCACAATCACGACTGCAAATTGCCTTGAGGTGTCTTTTTTTTTCTTGCCACAAACACGACTGCGCTCAGCACGATATTATGCAGAAATGATTTGCCGTTTGTCTCCACAAACACGGCTGGAAATTGTCCCAAAGTCTCTAGTTTGACATTTACAAAAGCAGAAACGTTGCCTCGTATCACTTTCACCATACTGGACGCCTTATAGCCTCTAATGCTGCATCCTCCCTACATGAAAGTCAGGCACATAAACATGTACTGTGAGCGTGACATGACACGTTTCTGTGTGGTGCGTAGCCTGTGACATGTACAAATTTGAACAAGACTGTGGTTTTTGCAGAAACACTACCTGCTAACATTTTATCCTCGGGACTGGGCTGAGCAAACACACCCCGGACGAGACCAAGATGATCTGAGTGATCACAATAGGTTTGCCAGACTTTGAGGAGCCGTGAGGAAGAGCTGTGGGGCACAGATCCCCAGAGGAGGAGGAGGGGGGGGGTGAAGATGGTCCTTATTGAGATGTAGCGTCGGTCAGATCGCCCCGACTGATATCTGAGGTTACTCAAACCTCTCTTTACACACAAACCTGAGAGAAGAGAGAGAAAGGGTGTGCTCATTTGTTTTCGCAAGAGCTCCTGGAAGGCGAGGGGTCAGGGGTAAGTGAAGGGGGGGGAGGCAGGGAGAGGGGGTGAATGACAAGCATTTACCAAAAATCAGCAGGTAATGAGAAAGCACCCAGTTCCTCTCTCTGCCTTTCATCTCCGTCACAAGAAAGTGAGCATGCTTCATCTCTCCTGCCTTTTAAGTCCTTTATTATCCACGCTCAGACATAACACACTTCATCATGCGCTGTAATAACACACGCGAGTTGAGTGACACGCATCTAGCTGTTTAAAAGCCTGCGCGAGGTGAGCTGTGATTGCAGGACGACGAGGGAAAACTAAAACAGTAGTTCTCCTTTAAGAGTAGGTATACCGTGCTTTTTGTTTATTTTCAAAAAGAAATCGAACCCAACAGAAAAAGCCTCGACCAAAAGTGGCGCTTGAAGAGGCTCAAAACATCGGTTCAGATGTCTGCGCGCCGAGCCGAGAGGTCCCACGGATTTTGCGGGGGGGAGTAGGTATAGAAAAGAAAAACAAAAGTGGCTGAAACACAGGAGATGGGTAATTTTATAAAACTTTGGCTGCCTACGGGATTGTGTTCCCTCCACGTATGGTGACCGTTAATTGCTGCCATCTGTATTTCTATGGCGAAGAGGGCACTAATCAGAGGTGTACCAAAAACGTTCTGCATAGCTCAGACTCGTTTTACTGAGCACAATCTTTTAACGGCCTTTAAATCGTGAATCTTAGCCTCATCAGAGCAACAGCGTTCATATTTCTTGCACTCTGCCTGACGTAAGCACAACACCATCTGTTATCGCCGCTCAAAATCTACAGCGGACATAAACGGAGGAGTAAACGCTTTAATGATGGAATAATTCACATACTGCCTGCCAATTCCAATGAGATGATCTGTTGGGAAATCCCCTTACGTCTTCCTCTCTGGCGTCCTCATAAAGAGATACTGATTGCAGCGATAAGTCTGATCCTGATATCCTCCACAATCAAGCCTCCAATGTTTCCCCTTAAGTCCTGGAAAGAGATGCTATTAACTGATGATGTCTCTGCAAATGGCCTTTTGAACTGCGTACAGGTCTTTCCAAAGCGTGACACTACATGACTGTTGTAAAGGAATAGTTCCTTGTTCTGCATTCCAGGTGTTCTTCACTTTTGATCCAGCCTGATCCGAGCACAAATAATCTTTGAATTCCACTAAAATGTGAAGCACCTTTATGTTAGACTCCTGCCTGCGTGGCTGAATGAAGCATGTCACAGAACTTTCACCTGAGAAAACTCCAGGTTCTCCACGGTGTTGTGCACCATACACATAAGTTAACAATCAACCAATGTTCGACCTACACTCCAGCCGTCACCTGTGGTCATTAGCTCTGGGTGTTGACCAAAAGAATGAGATCGCTGATACAAGTGGCTGAAATGGCTTCATTTCACACAAGGGAACAGGCTTCCCAGCGTTGGAAACTTGACCAAACTGGACCAACATGGTGGTTAGTTTGGAAACTTTGGTTCTGGCGAGAAATAAGCCATGCAGTTATAGAATCTGCCTTCATTTTAACTTGACAATGTGTCAATGCATGGCTTTCTAAATGGACAATAAATGGGAAGTTTGGAACGAAGGATCCTGTGGACACGTTCCGTAAGTTAACAACAGACCTACATTCAAACCCTCAGCTACGGTTTTGAGATTTGGGTCTTGACAAAAAAAATGAGATCACGATACAAGTGGCCGAAATGAGCTTCCTCCATTGTGGCAAGATTGAGCCTTACTGCCAGATAACACCAGCTTAGGTTTAGGCACGAAAACCAATTGATCATTGTTGGGAAAACATCACAGTTTGGCTTGAAATAGCCTACCTGCTTTGGTTGTCGTCTGGAAATCAAGCCAGACAGGAAGTCAGAACCAAACTGGGTCCGAATAGTGAGGTTAAGGAGACCAGTGGAACCAAGTCTTTAAAGACGGAGCTCGGAGTAGAGCCACTGCTCCTTTGCGTCGAAACAAGCCAATTAAATATTGTCCGAGCATCTGATTAGGATGCCTCCCGGGTGTTGTCTTCGTCCATCTGTTAAACTAACGTCATTCAGTTCTGTCATTCAGATGTACAGAAGGTCTCTTGTAAAAATGGTCCTAACGGATTCATTTAGAGATGACGGGACATTAACGAAAAGACTGACAACACCTGAGCAATATCTGGCGCCTGGCGAGCGCGAGGGAGCAGAAACACACACAGAGAGAACAGTGTTGATTTGAACATGTTATGACAGAAAAGAATTAGACTGTTTTCTGTCCTCTCACACACTGCATCCCCGATGGGTATTTAAAAACATATTTTTCCATTGAAGCCTTAATAAATGACGGCTTGTCTCCAATTCTCACATCAATTTCTTGGATGAAAACTGAAACAAGGAGGAGGGAGTGGCGAACCGATAATTGCTGCAGCTTGGACTGGTCAGCCTGCAAGAGGAAAAATACTGATTTTCTTTCCTTTGAGGATTCAGGATGATGATTGCGATAACAATGAACTTCGGAGGCAAAACGTGTTGATCTTTTTAGTGACTTTAAACATGTTCTAGTGCAGCCTATATGTTATGCTAACGCTATGCTAATGCTAATTCAGGTCAGACCTATTAAGACTGCGGTGACTCTGTGGCTTATATGTTGAATTTGAATTTAGTCCAGGTAGAAAGTTCCAAGTCTGAAAGGAACTTATCTACCGGCGAGTACTGTAATTTCGCTTCTACGCTGATGACACCCACATTTACATACACGTTAACACTACTTACGGTGTGTTTCTTTTCCATCGAAAGTTAAGAAAATGTTCAGTTATATCTGAAAGGATCTAGAGAGATTCAAGTCAGTTTGAAAATAAACTACACAGACTTGTTTTTTTCATTTCTATGCTGGCACTTGGTTCTTCTCAGTGGAACCGGGAACTCTTTTCTATCCTCATAGATCCCTGACGTGATGCTTGTAAGGAAACCATTTGGTCTCTGTAGGAATTTCAGACCCTTTTGGTTTTACTAGTCAAAAAGGTCACGCCAGAGTCCCTGTGGTCAATGACTGTTGATGCTGACTCAGTCTGTAGGAGGATCTCTTACTTAATCAGTGGCAGCGAAAAAAGAACAAGGGAGTTGTTTCCTGAGAAAAGCTGTGTGAAAATGAATCAGATGGTTAAAGCATTTAATCACTTCTGTGGAAAAAGCAGAATCAGTCAACACACTCGCTTTGTAACTTGTTCTGTTTCTTTTTCCTCTTTAACTTAAATGTACTTTTTGTCCATCAGTGATCCAAACATGCCCGTCCTTTAAGAGATTCTTTAAAGCCGAACTCAAGTCATTTCTAGCCAGTCTTGAAATGTAATAGAAGATATTGGCCTATCACAGATATATCTGTATCGGTGGTTAAGTTGTGAATAACAGCCTTCATGAAAACTGTTTGGTTTTTAAAGAACACAAGGCAGAAAACGATGCTTGGGGTTGTTTTATAATTATTCAGTTTCGAGGGGAAGTTTAGTGTTTCATTTCATAGTTAATCGTTGCATAAAATGGGTGTATAGCTGCCGATATATTGATATTGGGACATTATACCCCATAATATTGGTATCGGCCCCAAATAATGCATATCGGTCAGGCTCTAATATGTACAATACTGACAATTCTACAACCCGTGTCACATTATATGTTTATGATCTGGCGTTCATGTCAAGAGTCGTGCAAATGATGGTGGACATGCAGGCTGCAGAGCCAAGATGGCGTCTCAACATTTGTTTTGAAGAGGGACCACAATGTCTGACAGCACTGGACTTCTTTAAGAAGACCTCAGGACTATTGCGGTGACATAACCAGGTATTTTAACCTAAGAAGACAAAAGCACCTCATTGCCACAACATAACAGTGAAATTTGAACGTAAAGTAAAAAGGTACATTTTCACCATATCCATGGTTCTGCAGAAACATGTGTTGCCAACATTTATTCTGGTGAGTGGGTTGAGAAATCCTCCTCTATGATTCAGAGGTTCTGTTATTGATCCAAGCAGCAGAGATGGACCCGGGTTGCGTCACCCCTTGAGTCTTAACAGACCCCCCCACCTCCTCTTTCCGAGTGCTGCATCTGAGCATTACTCAGCCTTCAACACCAGACAGTCTCTGCTCATTTTCTCCTGCCATCAACAGGAAAATGCCGTTTTTACAACTCACAATCCCCCCCATATGAATGGAGGAGTGGAAAACAGCAGGAAATGGCAGAAAGTGTGGATTGTGTTGTTTGATTGAAAACAGCTTGTTGGTCTTCATTACTGTGATGTTTTGAGAAGAGATGAAGGCATGGCTGACTTAAGGCTGCAGCTGGGACTTATTTTGCTCCACGGGCCCTTTGCTGATATTCTCAGAGATGATTTATAAACTAACAGCTGTGTGTATAACTCGCTCGCCATTGGACGGGTTTCTTTTTGGATGGATGGAGCGCTGTCATGTTCAAGACATTATTTGTTTAATCACTTAGAAAAAAGGGACACTCAAATGCTAGAAAGTCTAACTCAACTCACTACAACTCATATATTAGACAGTGAAGGTTTCAATAGCAGTCTGAAGTAGAAGTGTTACTTTTGCCCGGGTCTATAGCATGACGCGACTGCAGAGGCCAAGCTCTGACACAAGTGTTTCAGAGCCTACGAGATGGACTGAAGAGCAATAAATCAACAGGACCAAACTCCAGCAACATGGAAAAAAACAGGTCAGTGTTCAAATCTCAAACAGGAGATATTGAGGAAGGAAAAAAAAAAGCAGGATTCAACATGTCGTCCTGCCAGATCAAACATCTTTGGGCACTAAAAGTACAAAGTTGAGTCAAACTCGGAAAAAAAAAGGTATTATTAGATGACATTTGCTGATTTCAGGAAAAGTGGTTTTAAAGCCAGGTTATTTACTTTTACTCATCAATCCTGGCAACTTGTGGCAACTCATGCTAGTAATGGTTTCCTTGGGGAATCCTTCAACATAGGAAAGGAATTTATCACCCGGTGAGTCAGACCGTTTTCCACTTTTCCAGACTGAAGGAAGGATAACCCCACCGGGGGTGGAGGGAGGCCTTGTTCTGACTGTTAGCTTGAAGGGGGGGGTGGGAGTTGGCAAACAACCCCACCTCCAGACTACTTCAGCCTTTTTTCCCCTCTACTCTCCACCACCCCAGGAGAGAGTCATAACCAAGTGGGGCAGATGCTGGTCACGGAAAAAACGTGAGCATTGTAGACGAGTTTGTCATGATGGCCAGTTGAGAAGTGATCTCATGGTACCCAGAACAAGACAGGAAGGAGGAGGAGGAGACAGAGAAGAAGAGAAGGAGGAGGAGGAGAGGCAGAATGGTTATGTGGCATGGCAGTGGATCTGGTGGTAATGCATCCCAACTCAGCAGAGTTCAGGATCAGGGGTTCTGGTAGGAGCCGCGCTCTGCTGCGGTCCGCTGTGCTCCGCAGGCCCGGCTGGAGACATCACAGGCTCCTGTGGTTGGATTAGTGGGTCACGCTGCACTCAGCTGCAGAGACAAAACGCCTCCATCATCTCCTGAACTTACAGTACACGTGGGCTCTGGAGACTACTGTATATCCAACACACACTCCCCCTCCTCACCCTCACCCTCACCCTCACTCCCTCCCTCATTTTCTGACCTTCCATTTCATGTTCTCTTGCGTCATGTGTTTGGACTTCGTCTTACTGTAAACTCTCCTCCTTCCATGTCGGAGGGGAAATAAAACCAGACTACGGCGGGCTGAAGAGGAATAAGAAATAATGGACACGAGAGCATTCGGGTTTTTTGAGTCGGTCTGGGTGTTGTAAATTAGAGGTTCGGCCTCGGGTTTTGTTTGCCAGAGCATGTTGCAGCGTCGGAAAACAAACATCTGGCAAACAGCTTTCTCTCCACATCCCCTTCGACAAGCTCTCCTCTTCTTCTCCTCTTTCTCACATCTCTACGTTTCTGTATGCACATAAAGTGGAAGTGGAAGTGGAGCTCTTGTATACTATACTCCTCTTTTATCTGCCTTCATCCTACTAATTTGAATAATCCAATAAATGTACGAGCGTGAATCAGGAAGTCCGATGAAGAGTGTCGTCCTCTTCTTTAGCTCTTCTTTCATGAGGGCAATAAAAGGGTCCAGTTCTCATGATTTGACAGGCAAGTCGCTTACATGATGTTCAGATCTCACACTGGAATGCACAGTAGGTGAAGTGTCGCCCCCCGGTGGTGAGAACGAGAACAACGGCACGATGGTGCCAAGTTCTCCTTTCGCTCCTTCTGCCTTATCGGAGAATTTCCAGGAGCGGGACGTAAAAAGCAAAAACCTAAGAATGAGAGGGTGGTGTCACTCCAACATGAGCATGAATCTTTCAAACACTTGAATTAAAACTCCTTGAAGTATCTCACTGAAGAAAACATCATATGTTTTTTTCTTTCTCCCCCAAACAAAATCATAATCAGAGTTTTTCTCATTCATTATCGTCCTCGTGGAAATCAACGTGTACACTCATCCATCTTATCTTTGTCGTATGTTCTCCAGATAAACTATCTTTCTTTCTTTCTTTCTTTCTTTCTTTCCCCCTTTTTTTTCTCCTCCATTCTGCTGATGTGTCACCAGCCCCCCTATTCTCCTGCAGCTTCCCCCCTTCCCACACACACACACACACACACACACACGCTCTAACGGTTCCAGATGTGTGCGGGGATGATGTCATGGCAGCAGACCGGAGGCACTGGACTCGGATCCATTCTCTCTCTCTCTCTCTCTCTTTCTCCAGAAAACATTCATGGCAGACGAGGGCGGAAGAGCGAAGCGTTGATAAGTTCCCAGACAACATTGTGACTTTACAGCGTCCTCAAAGCTCGCAGCTATCTGCCTCTGATTAGTCGAAGCAGGGGTCGGTTTTTCTGACTCACGGCCTCCCACTG
>CAEMYA010000073.1:1171787-1210032 GCA_903131615.1 Diplodus sargus
GGGGAAATACAAACAAACAAAAAAAGAAAAAAGTGACAAAAAGAAAAGTTAGATAGCTTTTAAAGGAAGAAAAGACAGAAAACCCAAATATTCAGATATGGAGAGGAGGAGGAGGAGAGAAGTCAATGCATATATGAAACCACCAGGGGTGTCACGATTTTAGATTCGATATCAAAAATTGATCGGAAGAAAATTTCAATCAACAGTGAGCGTTGAAGATTTTGGGCTAATTTTCCTTTGTCGGAGATCCTTTATTGATTTGTTTGGGAAGAGAGGGATTACTCTGGACAGACTCACCTCCAAAGTTTGGACACCAAGAACGATGACTACAACAACAACTCTGAAGAAAGAATCCACACCACAACTATAATGACAGCGACAGTTGGTAACGATATTGTTGGGATCACTTTCAGATTCAATTAGCTTGATTCTGGGGACGTTTATGTTGCTTATTATATTGGTTTCCCCTTGTAGCCGACCTCTTTTATGTGAGCAATCGATGGCATTTAGGAAACACTTTAGACGGTCTACTCAAATAACTCAGCCTTGGATGTTCATCCAACTAATTAAAAGGTTTATATAACTTATATTAGGCTGCCAGTTACACATATGAAAAAACATTATTAAACATAATGCCAAACAGTCTGTTTGTTTTGATGTCCTTGAAAACGATCACCAGGATAAGTGATGTTGACGCAGCCAAAAAATATGAAAAACATTTGCCTTTAAAAGACGACAACTCTCCCAACAGAATGTTGGATTCTCTTCGTCTCCTCGTCTTTGGGAGAATTTTGTGAAACCGTATCCCTCTGGAGGTTTTTCCTGTTTTCCGTTCCTCTTTGCAGAGCACGGCAGTAGCAGGTCATCGATATCCACGCCAACACAGCTGGAGCACGTAGCGTGCGCTTGGCGCCACCGTTTACAGATCATTATCGTTCATCAGTGTGGACGCTCACGTTGTTATTGTTAAAGTGATTGTTCTGGGCGTGGAGTGAGTCGGTCACTGCTGAGAAAATAATATTGAAAAGAGAAAACGGAATCGAACCATGACCTTAAAATCAAATCTGTTTGGTGGATTTGAAGAATCGTGACACCCCTAGAAACTGACAGACAACTGTGGTGTCGGCATGAATGTAATCTGAACTGTAGGTGTGACAGACCTTCAGTAACCCAAAGATGTTTCTGTCAAACTAAGAACCTCTCAGTTTATTCCACATTTCATCTGGCTTGAATGCACGTTAAAACGCAGCCACTTCACTTCGTCACAACATGCTGAAATCACGTCATGATCAAGACAGAAATAAAATCCCACAAACGCTGCCTCATGCACCACATTTCAACTCGCTCTTCGACAACAATCACAGGAGGCATGAAATGTGTATTTATAGAGACATCCTGCACATAAGAACCCCATGCCGTGCCAGTAACGAGCCATCGAAGCTGATTAAAAAGTGTGAAAGGAAGTTAAACAAAGGCTTACGTAATGAGTTATGAAAGAGATGATTTCTGACTCGATGCCAATCTCGTAAAAAGTAGCACAGAATGTCTTAGTGTAGCGGTGAAATGGCACAGAGGTCGTACACAGACCATGCTCTTCCAGTGAACATTAAAAAAAAAAAAGCAACATTCGCAAGAAACCACACAGCTTTCAAAGTCACGTCCAGCTCCGTATCTCAGCCCAGTCTCACCATATCGCTTAGAACAGCTAACTCTCAGTCCTTTATTCGATTTAACCACTGGCCTGGAAAAAAGGACCAGAACAGCCCAACACTATCATTATCAGAAAGTTGATCATAAAAGAAAAGAAAACACATCTTAAAGGGGACTATTAGTTACTAATCTGATTAATAATTTATATAAAATCACCCCAAACAGGGCAGAATAATAACTTCTTCGTGTTGTAACAGCACTATGAATAATCTACAGCATGCAACATTTTTAGAGGGGCAATTTTTATGTCCTCGTTTTTCAGGTTTAGCCTACAAAAATATCTTTTTCATATGTATTCATATTTTACAGCAGGTTTTAAATTACATTTGCATGATTGCACATGGAGCATGCTTTTTTTCCTTCTCTTTTTTTGGGTACAACAAGTGACCAAAACACAATAAGTTGTCACTGTTGTTGGTGTTCATCGTCACTTCGGGTGGTACGCATACATTCACTCGGCTGATTTATCACCATACTGACTCAAATATCGATTTAAAAGCGCGTTGATTTGAGTGGAATACAGTAATCTGACATTTTAAAATCATTAAAAAGAAATACTTAAAAAAGAATCAAGTACTGCATGTATGAAATGTCCTGTACATGTGATCATTGTCAGTGGGGGGGGGATTTGTCCCAGCATGCTAAGCTTTGACTGAGGGTGTTTTAATTTGTACGTCCACTAGGTGGCACTGCAGTGAATGGGAGGTGAGGAACTACACGTCCGTGCAGCTTAGCTTGCATTCAGTGTCATTTCCTAAAACATTTTGCTCAGAGCTCAACAACAGTGTTCAGTGACTCACACTATCGGACACAAACCGTCACAAATGTCACGAGGCACGATGGACAAATCTGAGACAGGAAGTGTGTTGCAGTTTTGTTTGTAGGGTGGGTTTTTTTTTCTCTTATCTGAGCCTCCAGTAACAATCTTGTCTCTGCAACTTGCCCCACTCTGACAGCAGTGAATGGAAACTTGTACACTCACAGCACAGAGAAACACACTTGCTGAGTTAAATGTATGTCATAGCACCTTTGGCATTTGTTTCCAAAAAGACCTCGACGTAAGACGTGGGGACGTATCCCTCCTCGTCCTCGTTCCTGCGCACTCGCGTCCAGCCGTCTCCTTTGTCCTCCTCTATGACGTACAGCAGCTCGCCCTCTGCCACGGCGATGGTGCCCTCGTTGTGACCTGCGAGAACAGGGAAAGAGAGGATGAAGTCTGGGGAAACTACCTTGAACTGATGTTATGAAGGTAAGGGCTGATTTGTAAATCAAATTTCCTGAAAGTAAAGAGGAAGCTAACCACAGTAGTTTGGATATCAAATATATCAACCTGCAAAATATGACCGTAGTCAACTCTGACTGAAGGAAGTCGTAACTGTTTTTAAATATCGTATGACATGCTCACAATCAGTCTCAGTACTTTAGTATGACACACATATGTCCAACAATGGTAAACATGTATTGCGAACGGGGACAACTGCAGCAAGCAGAATTAATGTTAAGTAAGTAAAATACTCAATCTCTGTCAGATCCCTGACAACTTAAAGGCACGTGTTCTTTGATATATTCAAAGTGTCTTTACAGGGTTTGATTCTTGCTGTTTACAACACTGGACTTACCTTCAAATGGGTACAAGGCTTTGCAGGTGCCGATGGTGGGCAGGACCTCCTCGTCGTCAAACTCGTCGTCGAACTCCGGCGTGGTGGAGGTGGGGTTGTGGGCGGGGGCAGGGCCAGGGCCAGGGGCGGGGTTGATGTTGGCTTTGACCTGAGTCTCTGAATTCTGCTCCTCTGTGTAGCTGCCATCCGGGCTGCTCAAGGGCCAACACACACACAGTAAATATACTGTGAAAACATACATAGTTTTCTTCCGAATGAGCGAGGTGTGTAACGGCTCTGTGGTCTGACGTTTGCTCGTTTGTCAGAGTTTACCATACCTCTCTCTGTCCTGCGCACAGTTGTTGCCCACTGTCGTGTTGTTCTGGGTCTCATAGAGTCCACTTCTCCGGTGCGAATCGCTCTTGGATGGCATCCTCTCCTCCACTTCCGCTAACCAGCCCTGAAACACACACATTTATTATGTACGTGTGTGCTGCAGCTCGCCTTTTTTTACTGTGCGACGACTTGAAATGTATTTTAAGCGTTGAGGAATCAGATGACCTTCACAGGGGAAACTCTTCAGCCTTACACTCCTTTATTTACGAGGTTAAACCGGGACATTGTTCTGGGACTCCTCACTCCCTGCACAGAGCGAGAACATACCGCCAGCCGCTGCAGCTGCATCACGTCTTCTCCTAATATGGGCGAGAGGCAGGCCTCTTTGGACCTACCCCAGCTGGAGACGTGTGTTTGAACTCCTCATTATTTACTGTCTTATATAAACCAAACAGCTTCGCCAACACTAACATTCACACAGACATGAGAGCTCAGACTGGCACCGCAACTAACCTCGAATTTCTGAACTTCAAACTGGAGCTTCTCGATGTTCTGGCCTATTTCTGATAGCCGGGGATCGACGCTGGTCGGGTCGCCCATCTGAGGGTTCTTCACGTACACGTCTTTCATCTTAGTTAGAGCGTCCCTGTGAGGAAACAGACTGAAGTCAGTACAAGTGTTTTGTGTGAATATGAAGGGAACAGCTTCCCCACTGTGAAAATTCAGTCATCATCTACACACACCCATGTCGATGGAAAGCACACAAAACATTTCTGGAGCTTCACAGAAGAAAATGTTTGCAGTATTTTCCTTAACAGCTCATTTGGAGTAATCCAAGAAGAATTCTGAAGCACCAACACCCCAAACTCATTTGAAAAAGACCATATTAACACCCTTCTTAGAGCTGAAATCGTCACCGTAGCGTAATCCAAGTCTCCAGAAGCCCAAATTGATTTAAAAGGACATAATTTATGCCCAGGGTTTGGTAGGTAACTTTAAAGATGTAATCCGATTCATTCAGAGTGATGGTGTGTGAGACTTGTGAAGTGTAGTCGTGTATGCACATATCTTTACAGACTAGTATATCATTCTGAATTTAGAAATTCTAATCCTGTTAGTAATCTCTAATCTAATTACATCTTTTTTTCTGGAACCTTACCAGAAGAGGCACCTGTTTCTTATGTATCCTAATTACATAAGCCCATTGAATGTATGATGTTACTCCTCAAGCCTGTTTACACTCTAAACGTGCTGTAAAGCTAGCGCTAACACTTTTAGCTCAGCAGCTACGGTGAAGATTTTGGCTTAAAAAAGGGTGTGAATGACATCTTTTCAAATCAATGTGCGATTATGTCGGATGTTGTTTTGTTTTTTACATTTGAAAACAGGACTGCAGCCACTTCGGCTGTTGTTTTGCTGTTAAGGCTCCAGGAACATTTTGTGGAGTACAAAGAACTTCAACCATCTTTCTAACAGCATGTGGGTGAGCAGATAATGAATGAAAGGAACCTCAAAAAGATACCTCTGGTCCATTTCTTTCTGAATGTCCTTATTGAGCTCGTCCAGCTTGCCCTGCAGCTTCTTCCTCCTCTGTTCCGGCGGCAGGTGGCTGAAGTCTTCTGGTCCGGAGCCCTGAGAAACCACAAAGGGGAGAAGAGAGGTAGACAAAAGAAAAACGAAAATGAGAACGGGACTCAGAGAAGCCACAAGAGGAAGGGAAGCAACCTCGGTAATTAATTTGTTGTGTTGCTGTTTTAATGGGGATGTTTTTCTACGTAGGTGCAGTATCTCCCTGTGACTGAATGGATAACGGCTCCCACAGATGGAGCTCTTGTTTTGCTCCAAATCACCTGAAGGAGGAGATACTGCAGCTGCTCTCTAGCATACACTCAATAAGAGCTGGGTTGTTTGTCTGTGTGTACACTTGAGGCCTTTTCACCTATTCAGTCTCTGCGGCTAATCTAGTGGTCTCTGTGAATCCATCGGAAATGTAATAATGTATATGTTACATCCTATTGTTGCTCATATAGTGTTTCAGGGTGAGCTCACTAATGGGTCTGAAGCTGTCTGACAGTTTTCTAACTGGACTGTGTGTTCTTTAAATGGAGGTTTTTGTGGCTTGCCAAGGGTCATATTTCCTGATGAGAAAGTTTCCAGTCTGTAGCACTGAGCTGATGAGTCATGCTTCTCGGCAGTCTCTCAAACTTTCTGCCGACGTAATGTATCAGCATTCTGAGGCTCGCTACCTGGTCTGTATGGAAGCCCGAAGGGTTCAAAATGACATGCATAATTATCCATCTGCATGCCCTTGTGTCACCGCAAGTCCATCATTTTGATATTTAAAAAAATAAAATACTCAGTCTGCATATGCTATTTGGTTTAATTGTTTTATTCTATATTTTATGCTTGCTTTCTTTATTTGTATTATTTATTTCTTGTACACCAACAATGACATGTTTATATCACGTCACTTTCTATTTAATTTCACTTTCAGACAATCACATGCCCCAAGATTCTCTGCAAACCCAACAACTGTTCCTGAATTTAGCCGATTCGCTTCTGTTACCTGGAGAATCAACAATGCCAAAGTTATTCTGAATTACTAACCTCTCTGTTTGATTACAATGCTGCACATGCTATGACGCTAACTAGCTGGCTTGCTTTGTGCGCTTAGATTATTACTTAGCATCAAGGTGAGGAACCAGGGGGTGGTTAGGGTTAGCTGGGTGACCCGAGCTATGTGCTTAATTCAGAGAAACATGAACAGACGTGTGATTCTAAAAATGTCTTTTCAGAGAAAAACACACAGCTTTGTACAGAGTAAAGAGCCACAGTCTTTCTCTGTGGTCGCCCCAGCCAACAACATTTAGGCTAGCTGGCGGTTGATGAGGCTGCTAGGGGCTGAGGGGGGTGGAGTCATGTGATTGGCTGGAAGGTGAGGATGCAGGGATTGGTGACAACTGTCATGAAAAGCGATATTGTATAATAACAACTTAAGGTCTGTGAGGTTGTGATGAAGCAACAAGGTGTCCTCATGCTAATGTTAAGCAGGTGCAACGTTTACCTTGTTCATCATCTTAGTCTAGCATCTTAGCAGCATGCTAACATTAGCTTAAGCAAGGTACAGCTAAGTCTGATAAGAATATCTTTAGTTTTATCAAATTTGACCTCAGGGCGGCTGATAAAATAACTTCATAATCAGCTGATTTTTAATAAATTACGAAAAAGTATCTATCAAAAACAAACATATGACTCATCAGTTCAATAATAAACTATTTGGGGCTCCATAGCGTCTGTCCTTGCCTTTTTAATGACCACAAAAGTCAATGTGATTGTCTTATTTCACTGTTTAATTAGTCCTGTCAATAAAGACATAAACCCTGCATTGACTGAGTAGGTGAAGGCCTGATTGGATCTCATTGAGATGGGTCACAGCGGCACCATGGGATATAACTGCAGGAGCTACTGTAGGTCAGGATTCACTGCACATGGGCCAGGCCAAACACAGCAACGAGGTTACCATGGCAACCTTACCCTGTTCTCCTGTTTCGGCACGCAACACTTACCGGGCATGCAACATAACAAAAGGCTTGTCAATCATCATGCATCATGCTTCTCTCTCATTGATTAAGTTACAGTATATAGGTCATGTATTAGTGTTTACCTTCTCTATGTAACCCAAGACAAAAATCACAATTATAATACTATTACACACTAAAACTATGGGTTGCCATTAGGTCATTTGTTGTTTGTACTGTGGTACATTTAGAATAGATATGGATTTACAAATTCATTGATATTCATAGTAGTATTCACATATTAATTATAAAACCTTTAGAGGAAGGAAATACATAAATCATGCAAAAGTATCATTTAAATGACAATATTCTGGGAAATATGCTTATTTGCTTTCTTGCAGAGAGACACTCTCTATGTGCTGAATATGAAGCCACCTGACAGTCTGTTGTTAGCTTAGCATAAAGACTGGAAGCAGGGGGAAACAGCTAGCTTGGCTCAGCCCGAAGGTAAATCAGGAGCCACCACTTTCTACTCACTCTTGAAACATTTAGAAATACTACTGACAGTTATCAATCATCATTTTGCATTGTTGCTAGCAGGTGTGTAGTCTCAAAGCAGTCTTCGTTGCATCTTTAAATGCCGATGCATTGCATTATTGCATCGTTAGCAGAAGTACATGCTTTTAACTTATTTTATAATAGGTTTAACTAACAATTATTAGTTGTATGCTCTATAAAATGTCAGAAATTTGTGAAAATTGTTTTGTTCACAACCCAAAAGATACTGATTTTAATGCTAAGATAAGTCTCTCCTGGCTGTAGCTTCATATTTAGCACAAAGATTTGTGAGCGGTATCAACCTTCTCATTAAGTCTCAACAAGAAAATGAAGAAGTTTATATCCCAAAATATCAAACTCATACTGTGTCGTATTCTGAGTAAAATATAATTCCATATTTGATTCATAAACGTCAGCATTCCATAAAAATAATCAAATCGGCATGCAGTGTGAGGACATGAGTGAGGAACCGCTACGTAAGATCAGATTAGTATTTGTTACAAGGACGTACAATTTGTTCGAGACAAGGAGGACTACGAGACAAGACTACGAGACGACATACAAAACATAGAGTAAATCTGATCACCTCAATGAGATTCCGGACGTGGGAATTGAGTGTGATCTGCACCATAGAGACCACAGACACAGTTTGGGAGAGACATGACGTGAACACAACCACAACACAAACAACAAAATGACATGTAAATGAGACAACGACATGAGTCTGAGGTCCATCGTTGTGTCACAGCAAATTAAGTGAAAATTAAAAAAAAATCAAATTACAAACTTCAACCCAAGAGCACAACAAAAACAAAAACGGCGTACAGATCGTTATTAACAATGTGTTACTGGGAGGACGTGACATGCGTGCTATGGTCATGCCGCTATGGTCGTGCGGTTAAACGGTCATGCTTACCAGCTTGAGAGAAAGCTTCATGGGGGGGAGAGGAGAGAGAAATGGCGAGGAGCGGGAGAGAGAAAGAGACAACAGACAAAAGTCAACATCTGGAGAATATTGCGGCCATTCGTTTCATTTTCCTTCAAACAGAAAAAGTTGACATGTGTTTTAATGATGACGCTTTGCTTTGCTAAACTTCACCATTTAAGGAAAAGAGGGTAAAAAAAGTCTGAAGGATTTTGGATTTATATGCTGGTCGTGCCATAAAAAAGCTTTCAGCGACAGTTTCAGCTATAAACCCCTTCCGCTCTTTTCTCGCATGGTGAAGTTTAACATCTCTAACATGATGGATTAATGAAAAATGGGAAAACAAGTTGGCGTAAAAGGCCAACCTACTGCACAAGCATGGAGTAAAGAATGAGGAAAACATTGAAGGGGAGACAGATGAAAATAAATGTAAAGACAGAAGTAGAGGGAGAGTGGGCCACGACAAGGACGGATGTACCCTTTACTTCATGATCCCTCTCTGCTGCCATAACAATGACACACAAGTGACAGCAGAGGGCGCCCAAAGCATGTATCACACCAGCAGATCCATACGTTGACATGGAGGCAGATACTGTACACAAGACAAGCTGGAGACACGCGTTGAAAAAACAAAACAAAACTCACTTGTTGCACAGAAAATTCAAAACTAATTAATCTGAAATCAAAGTGGCTAAAGGAAGGTCCAAAACAAATAAGAGCAATCATGAGCTAAAAGGCAAGTGGAGTCAAAATATCAAAAGGAATGATGCTCAAAAAGCTTATTTGGAAAAAATTTGATGATTGACGTGAGAGAGGTATATTTTTAAAAACAAAGAACAGTAGAGAGCAGGTTAACGACCGTTGGCTGGCTGGTAGAGCTGCAGCAGATGACTTGTAATCCTGTTAAAGGCTCAGAGGCCGGTGCACTGAGGAGCTCGACTCACTTTAGTCCACTAATCGAGTCATCCACCTGGAATGGCCCGTCAAAGTCCTCGCTATGATGCCTTGTGATCCTCCATCTCACAAGTGTATAATGCTTACATGTTCTACGTGTGAAGCTTAACGAACAGAGCTCAAAAACACAATTTAATTGACACTTTTACACTGATACTACTTGAGAGCCGCACGTGATCGGTCCATCTAATGTACCGAATTCAGATTTTTTAAAGTTTAGCTGATCACATCTATCATCTAATATTCTACAGTCTACAATCTACAGTTTTCCGGCACATGTTGTAGCTGCTTTATTTTAAGCCCTGAGTTGAAAAGTTTGTCTTTACTTCACTCGAGAATCAGCAGCAGCCATTTTCAGCAAGTGCTAGTGGAGATAAAACGTGGTGGGGACAGGTCTTCAGTGTCTTCAGTGTCCCCAGTGTGACACCTGGTCCACAGATCTACCTGAACCCTTTCCAACCACCCAGACAGACACAGATAAACAGGTATATTACAGCCCTTGAAGACAGATAACACTGCTGCAGTATGGCACACCAGCACAAAGAAAGCCCTGGAGGGGTGAATTCTGGGTACTGTAGTCTGAACCCACACCCAAAGTGTGACAACACCTCATCCAATACTCCATCCAGTTGAGGGTGAGATTTAATTAGCGAGGAGGGGGGTGATCGTTGGGATGAGAAGCATCCTCACGCTCATGATCCCCCACAGCCTCAGGTGCTTGTGACACTTTGTGAATTGACCCCCATTAAATGCTCGGTGGGGAAGCCCTGAATCAGCCGCGAGCAACAACAAAACTTCAAGCCGATAACATGTGATGTGGGATGAAGTCGTCATCCTCTCCGATCATTCGCCCCCGATTCTACACGCGTCAGAGCCATGTGATCAATATCGAGACAGGCACAGACACTAGCCTCCCTTGTGAGGACGTTTAGCCTCGTTCACTGTGACGAACCATTTCCTGTGAATGTGTCACATGGCTGGTTATCACTAATGAGGCTACTGTATGTGCTGTGCATGGCTTTTACCAATCACACATTCAATATTCATCCACACCTCGTACCTGCTCACGCTCACACACACACACCGCTGGTACTCACGCCCGTCACACACACTTACAACATATTGCCTTGCTTCGAAAGCATATGTGGGTCGGCCCAGAGTCCTCTTCATAAGCTCTTTGTGACAACTGAGCGAGCGCGGGGATTGCTGCTGTGGTGGTTGTCAGAGAAAACACAGAAAACAGCACTGACGTCTTTAAGCTCTTATACTGTATATGGCCTTAATTTAAATCCCAAAACACATACGCTTCCTCTATTTCAGCCCACAAACAACACATACGCACATACACAGCTTCTGTGGATGGATCAGACAGCTAATGTTCAGCACACAAAGACTCTCCTGCAGGGGCAGACATCCCGCCACTGTGCATAGAGACACAACACCCCACCTCCACTGTCACAACTAATCCCTAATGTGATTTTATGTTCTGCTTGCAGGAGGTGGGAGCGGATTGACACAGTATTTTCTCGATTTAAAGGATAAGTTCACCCAAAAATGAAAATTCCGGTCACCAACTCACCTCTATGCCTGCGGAAAGTCGGGTTAAGTTTTTGTAGTCCACAAAACATCTCTGGAGCTTCACAGCAAAACAGAGTTGCAGCATTCTCCAAACCTACTGAAGTAGGATGGGAATCAAAGTAGAACCTGAAGCCCAGAGTTATTTACACTCCTTTAAATCTTGACTGTGGCTCTTATGCTAAAGTGTTACTGGGAATAAATAATATCAAATCAATTTGGAATCTCAGATTCTTCTAGGCTTGCGCTGGAGGACCTGTTTGGAGCTGTTTGATGTGTTTTGCTTTAGAAATGTTTTGTGGGCTACAAAACTTAACCTTTGCTGTTGGCTTTGCATCTTTTTTTCCGATACATCTTAACTTTGCTAACAGGGTTTCTGTAGGATTAACTGAAGTTGTATGACTTCTTAATACGAGGTAGAATTCAACTGAATACCTGTTTTATGATCGTACTGAGTTAGATCTTTTCTGTAACTTTGTCCTACATGAAAGTTGTAAATTTAGTTGACTGCAACTGTTGTTCTTTTACTTGCCTCATCGTCAATATCTTTAATTTTATCCTTAAATGCTTCCTCCGAGCATCTTTAATCATTCGCACAATCTCACTTTTAATTCAAAGTGTGCAGCATCTCCTGCAATCGGATACAAACACATTTAACAATGAAGAATTGTGTCCATTAAAACCAAGACTCTTAAGTGAATTAGAAGCTTTCCGTGCCCTGCAGATAGCCCGTTAAAAATAAGCCTTTCTGCTCAAAATGATACTGTAGCACTGGGGATAAAGTGTTGCTAGTTAGCTCTGTTTGAGCAGATGGATGGAGGCCTGTTTGTGCAAGAGCTGAGGAATTGGCCTGACCTTCTACCAGCAGCTGTTCAGAGGCATTTGCCCAAAGTGTCTGTGTGTCAGTGAGGCAGCGGGTGCTTGTGTCCCTAAAAGACTTGATGTTATTTTACTGGATTAACCATGCACCTTCTGTTTCCTCTGAGTCACCTATCATATATGTTAGACTTACTCCAAAAAGAAGGAAATATAATGAAAAACAACATCTTTATACAAGAAAAGCATTAACAGGTTACTGCCATGACAAATGAGGTGAAATATACTTAAATGTTTTGTCATGAGATATGAGAATGAATACAGTTTATGGATTCTACTCTGACACAGTTTCTAACTTCTCATACATCCAAAAGCATCATTCTTGTTCTGCAAAATGTTACAGTAAGGTCAAACTTCAATCTTTTTAATCTGTGTAGACTCAAAGACAATGCAACTGATTTAACTCTTTATGTAATTTTTGTATCACTCTTCTCAAACGCTGTTTCAGCACTTCCGCTTTCAGAAACGTGCACTTCCTGCTAGATCTGTGTGGCGCTAGAAAGAACACGCACTTCCCCTTTTTTTCAGCCGACCTTCAATCATTTCCTCTACGATAGGCTCGCACACTGCACTGCTGCACCGCATTGTTATTTCTTCTTTTCAGACGTCATGTTAGCACCAATTCATTTTAATGTTTTTACTTTGAGAAACCGCTGCCCTTTCAAAATATGAGTACAAACAAAAGCTATATTTGCTGGGTCCGGAAGGAAAACGTGAGTTACCGCCCAGTCCTGAGGTCAGGGAGAGCTGGAGGCTGTGAGTGCATTACAGGAAGGCGTGCTATGACCTGCACCGGCCCAGCAACTCCATTACAACACACACACTGGATGCTAGAAAGGGAACTGGTGATGACACCCATCAGGATCCTGAGCTGGTGCTGATAAAACCACCCTCCAGGAAGCCTTTGAAAACATGGAGTGACTCAGTCAGCCTGCTGCCACATCCACGACCTATTACTTTTTACATATTGTGAGGTTTAACCCTCTTCTTGTGCAAAAAGAAACAAAACAAAAACAATCTGCCCCCAGCAGAGACTGCAGAGAAGTGCGCAGGGAGCAACTGCAGTCTCCATGCTGCTGCCAAGAGTGCTGTTGCTAATTTCTGTCAAAGTGGGGGGGAGGATGGTGAGAGGGGACTGTCGTTGTTGTGAGCACAGAGTTAATATGGAGGATGAGGGGACGAGATGGTGAGACTGCTTGTGAGTCAGACAAGTATCATGGATTCATAGTTATGCGCTACATAAGCATGCTAGAGAAGCAAAAAGGCTGAACACTGTATGAGTGAAGGTTAGAAGCATGTTGTACTGCTGGAGGTGAAAATTTGGCAAAATTTAAAGGGAGTCCTGAACAGGAAAATGTCCAAATTAACTAACTGAGTTGTTTTCTAACTGAGGCCACATTGCCTACATGTAAATACATTCAGTTACTGGTAACAGAGGTGTTATTAAATCACCTGCTACATTAGGATACCATGTAGACATTGTGACCTTTGAGGCCTCTGTATCACTTCGCCCATACAGTGTTGCAGGTACACAGCTCAGACACAGATGTCGAGACAAACACACACGTGCACAAAGCTTGCCGGGCAACCACACACTTACCCCTCGCCTCAGGCTCCGGAGGCAGTGCATTTTGGGTTTGGAGGTCATGAAGTCGTTGAGGCGGTGGGAGAGGGGCTCCTTGTGCTGCTTGGGAGACTGGGGGTCGTTGGGAACAGCAGAGGGTGAGGGCGGGGATGAGGCTGGGGGGGCAGGTGGGGGCTGGTGGGGGGACGTTAACAGGGACATAAGCTACCAGTAAGAGAAGGGAGCCGTGACGGAGAGGAGGAGGAGGAGGAGGAGGAAGAGGAAAAACATGGAAGAAGAAGTAGAAGAAGGGGGCAAGAAGAATCCAACGAAAAAAGGAGGAAAAGGAGGAGGGAACACAAAACGAAATAAATAAGCCTCCTACAAATATTAAAAAATAAACACACAACAGAAAACCCAAACAGAACATAAAAGACAACCGAAGGAATGTCAAACCTAGTGTATCAGTAGTTATGTTGTAAATAAATAAAATACAAAACATATAAAACATGAGAAAAACAGTTAAAAAGAAGAAAAAACCAGAGTGAGAAGAAAGCGCGTTAAAAGCAAGCGGCTGCGACAAAGCGAACAGCAGAGAGTTTCAGTCAAAGCGCATGCAGGCGACCATTTTGGAAATCCTTTCTCTCGCTTGTCTTTCCCGACCATGCCAGCTAGGACGAGAAATTCACCACATCCCCAAGGATAGCAGCAGCTGAATTTGAGGTCATCATCAGAGAAATCTAATTGCTTATCGCTGTCCTAAAACTTCTGACTGCATTATTCATCTACCAGTGGTGGAGGAGTTAGAGAGTGAAGCTGGAGTGATGATTCTCAGACACCAGACGATGCGCATGCATGGCCAAGTGATTCAGAAACCCTTTTTTCAAGCGCAAAGAGACAGAAATTCCTAAAAAGACCCTGGATCTGTGAGGCAATAATAGTGCTTTGAACAGAATTATAATGCTTTACTTTGGTATGTGTTTCTTTAATGCTCGCATGCTTGTGTGTGAGTGTGCATGTACAGTAGAAATACCTTTCTGTACGGCTGTCTGTGCTCCCAAACACTCACTAGAGAAAATAAGCCTGATTACATCAAGCAAATGTGATAGAAACACACTGTTCTGCAGGCCTCAGTTTTGGGAGTTTGCACACTTCTCGCTCTCTCTCTCTCACACACACACCCTATTACTCACTCATGCTCTCATCTAATGCAATATCAAAAGAGCCACCAGTCCACAGGACAGTCAGAGATCCGTTTTGCCGTTCAGAAGCAGGAAACCCAAGGAGGCTACTCGAGGCTGATCGCCAGTGAATGGAAAACACGGTGAGGGGAGACTGTTATTTCAGATCAAGTTAATATCTGCCAGTTGAGTCCGTCCACAAGATGAAGGTAGAAGTGCATTAGTGTGTGTTACGGAAGGAAGGCTCCCATAATCGGGGAGGGTGATTGCCGGAGGGAGGGGGGAGGAAACGGGTGGCGAATAATAACAACAAAAATGGCAAATAGTAACATGAACTAGCAACAAATTCCTTGAGCTTAAAAGAACAAAAAGTCAAAGAATCTACACAAAAATGCAACTAAATTAAACATATAGCCAGTGCTACAAATGAAACAGATACTACAAATGTGACATTGAACACATATACTTCTGATAGCCACTGTATCACACAGACAGAGCCGCCATAACGTGACTGATACCCCTCCAGCCCTCCGACCCACCCAACAAAAAAATCTCTCCGCATTGAAAGGTGACCTCCACAAAAAGCAATAAACGCTTGCGTGTGACTGTGGCTCCGTGAGAGCATTCATGCGTTACCTTGTTCTTGTTCTTAATGAAAGGCCACAGTTTGCCCTTGCTCTTGGTAGTAGGCTTCTCTTTGCCCTCTCTGGTGTTGGACAGGCTGGTTTCAGATGCTGTCCTCTTCATGGCCTGGCCGTAGTCCTCAAACTCAACGTCTCCCGGTGGCTCGAACCCGGACTTATAGGACTCCACAACCTGCTGCGAGTCCTAGTGGGTGGGGGACAACATGTTGCAGCAATAAGTGACAGCCTTACCCTTGATACATCTTTTTTATTATTGTTCTTTGGCCATTTTATTAGAGAGGACAGCCTAGAGGGGCAAAAGGAAATGGGATGTGAGAGCCAGGGGATGATGTGCAGCAAATAGCCATTATTCAAATTCAAACAGTAGGCTGTTGCAGCGAGGACACATCCTCTGTACATGAGAGCTATACAAGATGTTTTCTAAGAAGTATGAGACACTTAACTTTGATGTCACATATTTATACTTTTCAAACCACATTTCCAGACTTTAAACTTCACTAGGAAAATCACAGATAAGAAGACAGTGACTAAAAAGGAAATGTTATTGTCTGTTTCTTTAGATTGTCCAGCTAATCAGCAGGTCTGGAGATAAGGTGAAACACAATAGAGGCCTGGTGACTCTCCTGTATACAATAGTTTTTTTTTCCCTGATAACGCCTCATGAAAAGAGAGAGGGAGAGCGACTGACGTTGTTAAGTTTGTGGGCCACAAAAGAAAGAGGAAAAGACCCAAATCTGTCAGGCAGGAGTTATGACAGAAACACTGAGGTCAGGGACACCGCCAGTCTCATCAGACACAGGAAGGAGCACATTAATCAAGTCAAGTGTGCATCAGGCTATCTCATCTGATAAGAGCAGAAGGGGTCTGGTTTGAGTTAGGATTAGGGGTCACAGATTTGCTGCTGTGCACTCTATACACGATGAAGACTATGAGAGGAAGAGGGAGCGAAGTGTTGCATGTGATCAGTTGTTTACTGCAGCAGCCAGTCACAGGCTGGAGGTTGGAGTCATCTCCCTGGAGCTGAGCCATACACACGGCTAGACATTCTCTCTCTCTCACACACACACACACACACACACACACACACACACACACACACACACACACACACACACACACACTATGCGATCCCTGGGGATAGACTTGTTTTTTTGTCGTACGAGCAAACAGCCAACATGTGACATCTCCAAATATCACACTACTCATTTTCTCTTGAACGTAGGCGAAGGCTGCCTTCTATTTCAACATCCAAATAATAAATAAATATGAGCCATGGGACAGATGCTACGCCAGCGCCCGCATACTAGCTTCATGGAAGTGTGTCAACTGAAAATAGAGCGGTCCCCCGGAACTCTATTCAACAGAAGTTTTAAACTACAGGAAGCACAGTGATTCAACTTCCTCTTATTTCCAGAACAGGTGAGAAACCGTTGAACATTTTGGGGAATTTACCTTATTCACCTTCCCGTGTTACCACTCTTACATCTGTCCATGAAATATAAGGTTACAGCCATCAGTCGTTAGCTTAAAGGTGCAATATGTAAGAACTGGCCACCTGTTGCTTTCAAACTCCAAACAAATAGGTGGCAGCGTATCACCACAGCAACCCCAAACTGCTAATAACTGTAGCCACGGTTAGCTAGTTAGCTAAACCCCTTCAAAAGAAAAGTTAAGAGCTGTTGACTTGTTTACGGTCGTATCTATAACGACCAGGTTAGTTTTAGGGTAACTTACAATTTTCATCATGCATGTTGCTAGGTTGGAGGTTATTGTTGTTGTTGTTTCCTGTGGAGACGGGGATTTTGCTAACACTCAGATAACAACAGAGCCTCAAAAGTTCTGCCAATTGCAGGCTTTATACCAACAGTCTTCATCTGGTGAGTCAGACTATACGGTGAGTAATACATCAAGTCCTTTCATCCTCAGTCGCAACGGTTCCCCTCAGACTTTCAGCATCAAGGCTGAAAACCAGGCTGGTGCAGCTCTTAGCTCATTTCTGGAACTGGAGGGGAAATCTTTCATGTGTTCATATGGAACTTATTTGTCATTGATTGCTGAGGGGTGACTATGTCCTGTATTTTTAGGCGACACAAAGTCCTAGGAGTCGCTTTACTACAAAGGGGAGGCCGATACATAAATTGAATTGTTGTTGGTTTAACTATTATCGTCCTCCCACAGCGTTTTGTTGTTCACAGGTGGCCTGTTTTTATTTTCAAAAAACCACTCGAAGACTTCCAACCCAATGGCACACTTGTTGCTTAGATGAAAGCCTAATCGGTCGTCTGTGGGTTGTGACTGACACCCTGGCTGAGTGAGTAATATGTCCCATATGGTGGTGTGTGTCTGTGTGTGTCCATATATATCTCAGTCTGCATACTCACAGTCTTGGGCTCGATGGACTCAGCGGCTTTCGTCATGCCGTCTAAACATTTCCCCACGATGGGCAGCACTTGGCGGTCCACGTCTGCGAACGTCTTCATGCACACGCCTATCCTCTCGATTCTTTTCTCCTCCATGTCTTGAAGTTTCTGCAAAAAAAGCAGGCATGTTCTTATGTAAATATGAGTTTTACTAGCTTATACTATAGAATAAAAGTTGAGTGTTTTTTGATAAAGAGCATCAAAGACTTGTCGTACCATCTGGGAAATCTCTTATGCACTTTACACTGTTTTAAATGTTTGACCTGAAAACTTTTATTTGTATTTCACACTGTACACACCAAATCTCTTACACAAAATAATCCCACTCCTCATAATGACGGCTCGGCGTTTCTCACATGTTTAGGATTTATTTTTAGCGGTGGACCCCGAGGGGAGTGGGGGTGGTGGGCTGCAAATTAACTCACTAATGATTGCACATGAATGCACCATTCTGGCATACTTTTCAATCAGTCTGCACTCTTAGCTGCACAGAGCTTTTTAAGGCAGAAAGGATAAACAAAAAATATATATATTTCTTTGTGGAGGAAAACTGGGTCTTGACCTAAATGCATTTTAGAGATGTTTTGATGCCATCTTTTCAGCACTCAAATTTGATGAATGGGAAACACCGGTTAATAATCGGTTTGTGCAACAACAATTATCTGCTACAAAAACACAATGGAAATAGGCCATATGCTGTAAAATTTACCTGGAATATGTTGGGGATAATTGTAAAGTAATGTTCATTCTGCTCCTGGTTGAACTTCTGCAGGTAGGCGGAGTAATCGCTCTTACTGTCAGCAGCCATCTGGTGCCTCATCTGAGCTTGCTGTCGTGCCTGAAGGGAAAAAACACACAAAGCAAACATGCACATCAGAGACACATTCTCCTCACTAAACCTTGGTGTGATTAACAGACATATGAGTTACACACACACACACACACACACACACACACACACACACACACACACACACACACACAGCCAGAGCATCAAAATCTACATGAGTTGACACATTTGTGCATACGAGTGTTCATGCGTGCACACACATAAACATAAAGGTTGTGGGCGCGTGGCCACAGGTGCAAATCCAAGTCAGCCGGCAGCAACAGCCATTGGCATTTGACCGTAGAGTATGTGGGCCAGGACAAACATGTATCAAGAGAAACAACAGCCTGCACTGATGGAGGGATTTGGATTTTGATTGCCCGCCCAGTCTGGACTATCTCTACAGTTGATAATGTTGATTATTTTAAGCTAGTTCAGTCTGAGGGGGTTAAGGCAGGCAGTCAGAAACGCAGCAGGAGCAGCCTATTACGGATCCAAGGCAAGCAGATGGAGATGAGATTATCTCAGCTAGACAGCATGTGGGGTGTGTGTGTGTATGTGTGTCTCTACAGCTAAGCACTCATATCTGCTTCCTCTGAAGCCTGTCCACATGTAAAAACTGTTTTAATTGGGTCATTTTTAACAAAGAGTCACCTTTCGAACCCCTGATTACATTTAATCAGCTGGATGCAGATGCACAGAAAAAACTGAGCAGTAGAGGGAACATAACCCCGATGTGTCATAGTCCTGAGGGAAACATTTAAAGGACCTCGTCCAGTTCTCACCCACACACCACTCTGAGTCTCTCATGCTCACATATGGGTAAGTAATAGATGACATAGTAGAAGAAGAGGAGGACATCGGAGCGGAGACGCTCGTCAGACACAAAGGTACATTATTTCCAGCACAGGAGGGGTGACAGCTAATACTTTGGTGGAAAATGATCGTCACAGCCTTTTAAAAAAAATAAGGAATGTGAAATCCAGACAAAAGCTAAAAAGCACATGTGAAAGACCAGCTGTTTGAGATCTACGTGAGGGCCTGTGAGCATGCATTTGTGGGTATGTGCGGCTGTGCTGGTGTAGCCGGTGCATGCACGGTGTTGGGTAATGATGATGGCACACATCATCTCCATGGTAACTTGGCAGATAACGAAACCTCGTAACAAGCTGCTCGGCCTGCAGCCACATCCAGCACATCCTGTTTTCAGTTTCTGGAAATTACCTGTGTTTTTTCTGTTAGTCATACCAATGTGTGACTACACATAAATTTGCATCTATTAGGGATCGACCAGTGTGTTTTTTTTCTCCCAGTAATGGAATGTAACTACTTATAGAATGGAATGGAATTTACACAAGTACTGTACGGTTTTTAGGTGTTTTACTCGATGACTTCCACTCTACTGTTTTCACAGGCACAATTTGATAATCTAAGTTAATATTTGCTTTGTAGTTTGCATGTTACATCAGAGTCTAAGTTGAACATTTTGAAAGTGATTTACTTTATTGGCAAAGGAAAACAGAAAATTTGATGATCAATAAATGCATTCACCTCATGGTATTAAGTATATACATACATGTAAATATATGTAAAGTGTACATTTACATGGACTCTTGATACTTAGATACATTTAATGCCAAACTTTTACTTCTGTAGTGCATTAAATATAATATAGTTATATCTTCAGACTTTTACTGAAGTACTATTCATAGTGGTGACTCACTTTTACTAAAGTAATATTTAAGCACAATATCTTTACTTTTATTCAAGTATGAACTATTAAAATGTGTACTTGTACTTGAGAACAAGTAATTCCACTATGTTTTGGAGGTACTTTTTACTCCACCACATTTATTCAGTTACTTTAGTAACTCACACACAGTAACTCAGACTATTAACTGTTATCAGGCGATTGCTCAGCACGTGTTACCAATGAGATAATGTTGTGGGCGGGATAATTAGTAAGGCCAGACATTGGGGAGGCAGCAGCATCAGAGCCAAAGTAGCATCTTCTTGAATGAATTTACTTTATTCAACAAACAAAAAATAGGATTCTTTCTATCTCTCTATCTCTTTATCTATCTATCTGTAGGACTGTGGAACAAAAAAGAAACTTGGAATGAAAGTTGGAATGTAAGCTGTCGCGTTATGCAACATATTCAGCATTTCCCTCATTTACATTTCGTTACATCACACATATAAACCTCAGGCTGAGGAAGTGTTCGGCTGCAGACAGCGAGACAAGAAGCCACTGTACGGGGGAGCAGATCACAGTCAGACAGGACAGGGTGTGTTAACAGGGACCCGGTTGAGACCGTGTGTTAGACTGTACAGGAGAGCATGTTTGTGTGTTTATCGAGACACGAGTCGAGACAGTGTGTGTTCCCACAGACGTAACGGACTCTCTGCTCGCTGGACCTACCTTGTGGGAACTTCGCTTCAAGGCATTGCATAAAAATAAATATACAAACACACACACACAAAAAGAGGATTGTTAGCCGTTTCCAGCTAAACAAGAAGTTGCCATAGATGCACTTCCTGGACCACCAGGCGTGTCGTCATTTGAAAAAGGGAAGTTGGTATCACAGTAAACAAACACAACCACCACTGAATTACGGGCATTGTGAACCGCTGTAGAGGCGGAACAGAAGTGAGAGTGTGTGTTGCATGTTATTTTCTAATGCTTTCTGACATCTTTACAAATCTGGGAGTGAGTGTGAGGGCCAGGGGTCCCTCAGAGAACTGTGACAGGCTTTGTGGATATCTGGGCTGTGAATCCCAAACCCCAAATTGAGGGATTTGTTTTCCAGAGGAGGAGAGGGAACACTTAGAGGTTTGCTCCAGCTGCAGAAAGAAAACCGCAATACCTCAGCCTGAACAAACAGCAGCTTCTCTGCATTACAGAGGGACATCTCATCACAGACAAAACCTCCTGGAGCTTGACAAAGTATCTTTGTCAAGCCAAATTATGGCAGATTCTTTTTTATCATTACTGACAGGCAACTTCACTGAGAAAGTTTATATATAATTTGTCACTTATCTAATCCTACAGCGGCCTTTAGCTGCCAAATACTAACACACAGACATATAAACTCCCTATTACTTTGTCCTTCACCATACATCAGTTCAGTCCAGCCCAGACCCACTTATATCCAAAGGCTTTAACCAAACAAAGCTGTGTTTGTGACATGTCAGTGCTTCCGGTGATGAAGCACACTTGCCTCTGCAAAGACAAAAACATGTTGAGACACATGATGTGTTCTTTTCTGGGGCTTCGATTCATGACCACATTTATTTATTTACAAACCAAGCACTATGAACATGACACTTTACCTCTTTCTCACTTTCCAAAATGAAGCAGCCACTGTGTGCCTTTACACTCGACATGCTACTGAGCTAAAGAAGTTTTAACACCAAGCTTGTGCAAGAGTGATGTGGCATCGCAGCTCGAGCATCTAAAACCACAGACAGAATCACAAAACTGACAGGCGATACGAACACAGACCATCCCTTCTTTTGTCATACTTCCGCACAATTTATCAAGAATCTAGTTACAAAATCACAGCTGACAGACTTGACGCCACAGATACAACATGGCAAAAACATACTCCTGTAAGTAATGGACATGGAAAAGAAAGGAATTTTTAAAAAAAACATGTGGGACGAAAATCCAATCATCTTCCTCAGTCACTGAGATTCAGGGAATCCAATCTTTTCTATTATAACTTCTTCATTTCTGAATAATGAAAATGCGAATAGGTGAAAAAGAGAAGTCTTCAGAAAACCCACACAGAAAGAAATAGCAAATGATTAAGTGATTATTTTTGGCTGTGATCTATGCATCGGCATGCAGGGTGAGACACTAAAAGCCCACATGTTCATAATGAATATAAATGTAGCAATGTTTGTCACAACTTCTTATTGTATGGTCTGCTTAAAGTCCAAAAAGAGAGTGATTCATGAGTTTTAAAGCTGTGTAAAGTGTTTCTTAAATTAAAGAACAGTACAAATTTGTTTCAACAATTCTAATGCTGCATACTATTTTGTAACACGTAACAAAGGCTTTTGGATTTACTTCCTAATTTCAGTGCAGCTTCCTCAAATTTCACTATAGCTTTGAAGTCAACCTGTAGTATTTTTCCTGTGATGATGAATTTAATCAGTCATTGTATGGTAAACATTCAGTCACTCTGCGATATTGTTTAACCTGAGTCTAACTTCAGATTGCATACTGAGGGAAGCAGCATGAGTCTCTTAAAGCTTTCAAAATAAACTTTGGTTTTACATAAATCATTTCAAACGTTTACATCAGAAAGCTCTGAGTTCTGCTCTTTCCAAATCTCTACAACAATGATGGCAGTGCAAAGTTATTTCTACCAGTAGGGACAGTGGACACAGTGGTGAGAATAAGGTTAAAAATCACCTTTACTCTTCAAAGAACAAAGACAGAAAGGAAAAAATTAACGTTGCCACAAGTATAATATGGCAGTTAAACATGACATTTTCTTGCTTACTAGTCTTTATTTCATATTCAATGTCAGAGAATCTTTCAAGCTGCAACAGGGACTGATCTGATTTTGTTTTCCACTGTCATGAATGATCCATGGAATAATTGTCGGCAAAAATGTAAATAAACACATAATGCAGGAAAAACCATCTGTAATTACAAAAAATCTAACATCTCAAGGAGCTGTTTATATTATCACAGTTATACTAACTAAATGAGAGCAAGGAAATACAGCAGTGAATAATGTTGTATGAGTCTTTCATGCTTGAATAAATGAAATAACTGTAATCAGACACAACACCACTCTTGTTCGGAGACTAGCTTCTTGAGCTGCTGTACCGGGTCCTACAGTTGAGTTTGGTGTTAGCCTAAGCCTATTGTAGCTCTTTGGCTGTATTTCCAGAGCGCAGAAAGGCTCTTTATTCCGGCCTATATTTGCATAATAATCGGGTCTGAACTGTGTCAACCCTGAGCCTGAGCTCTGCTCCAACAGCTGATGAAGCAGCAGGAGCACGCGCCGCTGACCCGTTGATGCCTTGCAGGCGTGGGAGCCGTGTGGGTTAAAGGCTGAGATTTTGAGGGGCTCTTCTAATTGGTTATGACAACAGGAAATGACATCATCTACAGGCCCAAGGGGGCTCTGGTCTGCAAGGCCTGAGAATCACATGAACGCTGCGTGTGATTTATTGGAGAGGACGTATAATCACAGAAACACCAAACTGTATATTTAAAAAAGCTAACTGATGTGTATAATGCACAACACACATAAAAACACACACAAGCACCACCACGAACACACAGTCCTGTCTGTTGCTAAGGCCCATTCAGCACAGCAGAGCGTTTGGTGGCTGCTCTACAGTGATAATGAGGACTTGGTGCTGCTATCAGCTTTGTTTAGCAGCAGATCACTGTGCTGCTGATACAATGCCAGCTTTTACACGCAGCCACTGGCAACAAACACATGGTCACTCAATCTTTGCTGGGCTCGGTGACATGAGGAGTCAGGGCAAAGAGGGGGGAACAAAATGTAAAAGAAAATGGCAAGGGAAAGAGGAGGGTGCGAGGTGGGATGGTGAGGAAGACCAGGCAGTAGTGTTAGGCATGGAGGCTATAGGACAAGCTCGTGTGATTGGTGGCTTCTGCATGGCACTGAGATGACACATACCTTTTCCACATCAGCCTTAGTCACGTTAATGTCAGCATCCATCTTCTCAAAGTATTGCTGCGCTCTGTCTGCCTCTTTACAGTCCCTCTCGAACTTTCTTTTACACTGAGGAAGAGAGAATCAAACATGATCAGTCACTGAATCAGTCATTTTCAGCCATGAGACAATATACAGCTTGACCTTTAAATAAGCATAGTAATGAACGTCATAACATGTACATATGCGTCATATGGATTTCAGAGACAGCATTGTGTGCGACAGAGGTCAGTCTGTCACTGACACTGCAGCGAGGCCTGTAGCTTGCAGATTAAACAAATGTTCATAGTGGTCATTTGTGTACAGAAAAACAAGCATTCATCCAACCCTCTTTCGACCCCTCTAGCTGAACAATCAGTGTTTGTTGGGCCAGCGTGCACTCTGAACTATGCCTATCTGCCCCACACACAATGGGATCATTGAACGCAGAGAAGTTTGAGGAGGACAAGGCAGTTATGCTTCTCTCTCACACTCTTTCTCTCCCCCGTCAAAGGGGCCAGGCGGAGATAAGAAGTGGTGTTCTGTGCAATCTCTCCTTTAGCTCCTTCATGAAAACACAACCACTCCTGAATCTGTTCTTACCTCTAAATTAATCTCAGTATGGTCTACGTGTACTATAGACAGCTAAAAGAATCCACAGCTGAAGTGCAAGTGAAACTTAGTTTTGTATTTCTGTTTCTACTTCTACTTATCAGATCCTTCAAATTTTTTGCATTCTTAGCCTTCCACTCAAGGCGAGGATAACATAAATCATGCAAAAGATTTACTTTTTATTTATCTTTCATAACTACGTCCACACGTAAAAGGCTGTCCTCTATATTCTTCCTGTACTTAAAACGTTGCCCTGTTTCCAGTTCGAGCAAAATAAATAGTACATTGTTTGTTTCTGGTAAGGATTGAACAGGAGGTCCCTCAGGGCTCTGTGACCGGCCCACTGTTGATGTTTTCCTCTCCAGTTAGAGGTGCATTGTTTGCCATCTCCTGTATGTGCTCTCACTGATGATATATTCTATAGTCACATAGCTCCTCCTTAAGTGTTGCAGCATGTGCTTCCATATAACGGGGCGTTGATGTTGATGACTGATTGTAAGGCCTTGAGCACTTAAGGTCAAAAGATAGTCGCTGCACAGTTTAACATGGATGTTTTTTTCCTTTATTCTGCAATGGTAGACATGGGTGTGTGATTTAAGGTACACCAACAGCAACTTGAAGACTAAAGCTAAAATGGAGTAACTGTATATTTGTGTGTACTGCATTTTATGTAATGACGAAGGTAAGGTTCGGATAAAATGATGAAATATAACAACTAAATACTCATATAAAAAAGCAATCAAGCAATGTTAGCAAGCTTCTCATCTTCAGCCAGCACTGACTGTTGCTGACTTGACATCGACTTGTATCCGTTCTCACATTGTTTGTGCGTTAAGGGAACGTAGCTCTATAACGACACTGCAAGTGATTTGTGGTTTTGCAGCTGCAAAGGATAAAAAAAAAGTGGCAAGTGCTTGAACTTTGCTCATCAAAGTCCATCAAAGAGTATTACAGTCAAACTTTTATGTAAATCAAATCATCATTTCAGTTCATATACTTTATAGTTATGCATTTGAATCTCCAGTAATAGCTCGTTGACATATGATGCCCTGTCATTATGTTGAAATGGTGCAAACTGCACAGACTCTATAAATGCCTATGGATTGCATCATTGACGGTTGCCCAAACCTTTGCTGTTGGGAGGAGCAGAGTCACATAATGCTTGTTTGTGCCGTGCATACTTCATCACTAAATTTGTGGCTCCTAGCTAACTATTTCCTCACTTTGTTACATAGAAGTTAATGTTTTTCTCTTTCCTTTGCTGGAGTTTGTACCACTCTCATTATGCATCAACATGTAGCAACAACAACAAACTTTCCTCTATCTCGTCCATTCTGCTTCTCACTTCCTCTATCTCAATTTCATCATCGGAATCGGAGAAAGTAGCTCACTAAAGATGTTTTCTGCCTTCTAGGTTAGGATTAGGACCAACAAAAAATACTTTCTGAATACTTTGCGACAGTGTGTAAACCCCCGCCCCCCCCAAAAAGAAAAAAAAAACAAGTCAGTATTTCTTGTAAGAGCTTTACATTGAACCCCATTGAAGTTTAGAACTGGGTTCTTAGCGGGGGGCTTTTAATTTGAAAGTAGCGACCATAAGTAGCTTGCCGCTACAAAAACAAGCTGACAGCTACTGAGACCGAGGAGACGCTAGCATCTCCCGAATCTCAGCGGCTTTTCAGTTGCTCATGGTATTCGGTGTGAACTAGTATACCGCCCAGCACTATTGATATTTGGTATTTACTTGTTGTCCCAACCTGAATGTATTTTCTCCAGCTAATGGTAACATATTCAAAAATGCAATCTGCTCTACTGTTGTAAATAACACTATAATCAAAAATACAATACTACAAATAATACTACAGTAAAAATGAAGTTGCAGTGGCGCTTTAGTGATAGAGTGAACGGCAAAGCTAAGTCATGAGATCATTGGTTATGACATGAGGTATTGTGTTCTAGTTTTGTCTCACTTGAGCCAAAACTGTGACCAATGGCAACTGGTACTGCACACTGATGGGGTTACTTACCGATTCCAGCTGTTTCCACGAGCTCTCGATGTGCTGCTGTGCCTTACGTCCATCATGGAAGTGCTGTCAGAGGAGCAGGGGAAGGAAAAAAAGCATTAGAAATATCACCAGAATATTCACAAGCTTAGGGGATTTAAAAGTAGGTGAACCTGACCTTGACATAGTCAGGATAATAAATTAGAAGCAGCTGGAATGAGGGTTTCAACCATACCATTAAATACTATGAATATTACTCACACTGTGACAGTATTAATGTGAACTGAGAAAGTAGGGCAAGTTCAAACAGACACTATACTGCAGCCACATTAAACATTATGAGCACAGGCTTAACTCTCAGAGATTTATACATGCTGGAGCATATGGCTGTAAGTCTATTTGATTAAAGATCAACCAGATCACAGCTCACCAGTTCAACACAGGTGCACCAACATTGTGTTTAACAGCTCCAAAGAAAAGGTGTTACAATTTCAACATTCATTCAACACCAATACTAAAAAGCAACTGAATGAAGGCTTTATACTAAGTAGAGATTCCAGGGAAATAAAAAAAGGTCAAACATGCCGCAGATCAAGTAACAATGACAACCAAGGGACCAATAACTGTGTGGTAAAGCCGAACAGACGCTGCTTTTATTAAGCGACAAAGTCACATGTCATGGTGCCAACGGCAAGGTTTGTGTTGGAAAAAAAAAGTCTTAAGAGAGAGAGAGTGAGTGGAATCTGCACAGCTCTCTAACAAGGGAACTAAAAACAGAAGAGACTCGATACAAGAAAATGTATTTAGTCTAAAAGACAATGAACCATTTGTCAGTGGGAAGACACCCAATCTTATCTATTTAAAGCAAATCTCAATGTCTCAATTCTTGTCACCTAAACTGAACTTTTATTGCTACTAATAGCATCTATTAGCATGTAAGCACACTAAAATAAGATGGATAAGCATGGTAAACAATATGTTTGACATCAACATGGCAACATTGTAATTGTAAGCATTTAGCTCTTTTGTTGAATAAATAACACATGTTATGACTGTTGTAACCATGGTACTGACAGTGTTGTTTGATACTGCCCCTGAGCAAACAGGATATACAGTACCAGTAACACGACCGTTACAACTCTTAGATGAGAAAGTAGAATAAGAAACAGCAAAAGAAGAACAGATAAAGTCAGAGCAAGGGTTGGACATGAAGTGAGAAGCTTACAGGAACAAACCAGGAGATAAAACAAACACTGAGGAGCCAGATATTGTAATCTATGGGGAGACAGACAGGTCACAATGGATTTTGGCACCGTCAAGTGTGGCACATCAGACAAGGCTAGGTGGCAGCTGCTGGTTCTGAACTCACACAGCACATACGCTGTGTGTTTTTGTAAAGGCCTGGCTTGGCCTATCTCGCTCAGGGGGACTACAGCACTTGGCCCTGAGGCATAGCTCTCTGTATGGATGACAGCCAGCTTCCCTGGAAACACTGAGCACCACTTTTAAACCTTTGTTGTTTGGAAATTAAGACTGTGATTACTCATAAAGCATACAAATAATTCCTTCGTTGCCTGCCATCACGTTAATCTGCTAAAGAACCCAAAAAGAATTAAATGAAAATGACTCCAAGACCTGACTGTCAATTAGGTATCCCCTGGCTACAGAGACTGCGGAAGCGAGGGTCAGTAGCTGAGCTGAATATCGATGCTGCCATTCAATAACGGACACAGGCCGTTACAAAGAACAGAAAGCTTTTGCTTGCACTTCTCTTGTGTTTCAGCTCCTTGGAAATGCACAAGGAAGTCCTCAGTATTCTCTGTGCTAACTCCAACACAGTGAATGTGATGTGAAATTAAGAGGCCTGGAAGGTTAATCTCACCTGCATAAAGCTGAACATGAGAGAGGTTAGTGAGAATGTGCTCTGGTTTACCTCAGGCACTCACACTTCTCATTTCCCAAGGTTTCGAGGGAAGCTGAGTAGAATGAGGAAGCGCTCCAGTGTTTCGGGGGAAGTATTCAAGCTCAAAAAGAGAATGGGACAATGTGGAAGAAGTTCTGACGAACCCACAGACTTTATAATTAAGAATTTGCCTTTTCCAACTGCTGTGAAGACCCTGACCTTCAAATTCCTTTTTGACAACAGCATTGAAAATGATTTCAGCTTAATGATAAGACAGAGCGAGGATGCCATAAAGCCTTCTCTCAACATGCAGCACCAGACTGTGACATCATTGTTACTTTGGAGAACGCTTTCAACCAAATATTTGTCTCCATAACAACATATCTGAAAAATATCCAGCATCTCATGCATTCTACATCAACAGATCTTCTATCACCACGCAGATAAACAAACCGCGCTGACACGCTCTCCCAAACAGCTCCGCCATTTTCAACAAGATCCTGCTGGAGGATGTTTGAGCTCACTCAATTTCAAACATGATAAAAAAGAAGTGCATCATCGTTTCCAGCCATCTGTGATGCAGGTATAGATGCTGCAGCCATGTAGCCAGATGTTCTGCAGGGTTTAGATACAAAGGCTGCAGAGATACACTCAGGCTGACAAAGAGCAGACAGACACACCCTGTCTTTTCTTCCCCCCACACGTCCCTCTCAGTAACAGCATGAGACTGCTGGCACTGTCAGGGACATCTGAGGTTGCCTCAACAGGTTGGTGACCTGAAGCTGCCACTCACAGTTACCCAGGCATGTGCAGGACTCGGTGACAGATAGAAAAAAAGCTGGACTTAGCACACCGAGAAACCGTCCAAGCTTTAACTACATCAATATATTAACTGTAATAAAAGTGGGATTGGAAAATATGATCATTATCCATCCAAGCACATTAGCTCAGACGCAGCAGATTTAATATTTACTTAATAACAAAAAGCAGGACAGCTCTCTGTGCTATGACTTAATTCCTCATGCTAGCCCCTGCTCTTATGTAGCTCCTGGTACAACACAGACCACCAGACCCCGTCCAGGTACCGTATGACTTTAAACAGAACCTCATGTTTAGACAGGTTTCAATTAGGGGTGGGCAATATAGGGGCTATATATTGTTGGCATGATATAAGCCTATATATCGTCTTAGATTCTGAATATGTTATATCATAATATTACATAACTGTTGTCTTTTTCTGGTTGGTTTTAAAGGCTGCATTTCAGTCAAGTGATGTAATTTTCTGCACTTACCAGACTGTCGTAATCATTATAACCACATTACTGACAATTATTTATATTAAAAAAACTCATTAAGTTAATTAGGGCTGTTACGATACAAATATTTAAAAACAAAGGAAAAAGAGCTATTGGTTAAATCAATCTTAAGTTTGTTTATTGTGTGTTTTGGCTGTTTCTTTGTCAAATTAATAACATTTGTTAAACAAATGTAGGGAGGTGGAGAGAGAGTCTATGCCACCATAAATGTTTGTTGTCTCAACATGATTTTGCACAGCAACAGAAAATCAATGGGTAGCAGCCACACACCGACTAGCTAACAGTTACAGCTAACAGCTAACAGTTAACTGTTACTGCAGCTTTTTCTTGTTCTGTTTTCGTTTTGACACAATAGTCATCTCAACAATATCTCTACAATATCATCGCAATAATCAAAATGGTCAAAAATATCATAACATCTGATTTTGTTGCCCAGTCCCAGCATTTACGAAGTGCTTTTGATGAGATATTATTTTAAGGTCCCATTTCCTAGCCCTAAATGTATCAACACTCTTCATAGACACACACAAACAATAAAGCGTACCTTGTTTATAATGGTGTCTCAAGCATGAACTACAGTGGCTATCTGTCTACTGTCTATGTTGTCTGCCTAAGGGCTGGGCGATACAGTCCAAGGTATTTTAAACTTCATGCTTCATTGCCTGGAATTTCAACTGTCTGTATTTAACGAGAACAGTCTCAGTCAGATTGGTAATATGTCTAGCAAGACTGCAACAACAATACCGTATGACGCTGCTTTGTGAGATGTGAGTGGCAGGAGAAGGACCGGCGATCCTCAGTGATGTGTCAGGCGCTCGCTTTGGTGAATATGAATTGTAACCATGGTACCACCTGCGCCCAGAGATCCTTCCAGTAGATTACCCTCCAGTACTGCTCTGGCAAACAAATCTTTTGGATCTAAGGTGTGTGTCGCTTGCATTTTGGCATATTTTTCTTCTTACATTTTTTTGTTTTACGGTTTCCACAGACACTAAAGAACTTCTGAAAGGATAATGAAGAAAACCAACTGAATAATGTCCAAAATCTAAGATAATTTATTGTCTCATGTCACGATAACCATTTAATATCAGTATATTACCAAGTCTTAAGCCGCCTCTCTATTCTCCAGTGCAAGTGTCCGACATGCTAGGACAGCGCTGAGTGTGACAAACACTCTGTGTGACTTCATGTATACATTCATACATTATACATTCAGAAACTGTGTAATACATTTAAAGCAAAGCAAACACATGGGTTGAAAATCAACCAACACCTTCTGCTGTCTGACAGATAAGAGAGGAACGAAAACTCTGTGTACTACTCGTGTGAAGAGGTGCACATGTTGATGTGTGAGCGCACACGAGCTGATCCGTTAGTCATTCATTGAAGTGACTCGGTTCGCAGGAATGTGCACCTGCAGTCCTGTACAGATGTCAACACACATATAATCACATATACTAGGAAGAGCCACAAGTCATACAAGATCTAGAGATGATTAAAACTCATGAAGGCTCCTCTGAGACTCCTCTGCTCATGTTTAAACCATTAGGCGGCAGTTCAAACGGGGTGATATTGCATTCTGGAGTGAGATGTGGTGACGGTGGGAAGATCAATTCTCCCTCCCCGCTTTGTCTTTCCACTCAACACGAGAAGGCATGCGAGGCCACTCTGGAGAGACACATTGTTCTTCTAGTGTTGCACCGGGGCCGCTCTGCCTCTGAGAGATAAATGAGGGCACTATCCGCTGCCAAACCCACCTAAAGATGTTTTACAGTGCATTATGGTTTTCAGCTGACTTTTGCACTAAATGCACTGCTTATTTTCCGGGCACTGCCCGCTGAATAAGATGTATTCTTTCTTTTTATTATAGCTGGTTGAACATGTCACATCGCAGCAGGATGGGACAGATAGAACTTCTCACAACACCAAAATATATAATTATGTGCTTGGCTGTGGCTACAAGTGGATTCAAAAGAGCACGCACTGAACTAACCCTCAAGTGGACTCCTACAGCAACACAAGTTGATGTATGCAGTAAATATAGTATAGTGACATGAAAGTGTTGGGAGTGAATGAGCAGCTTCTGGAGATCTGAGTGTGTAAGGGTCTTATTAGAGAGGATACCTAAGCCCTGTGATCAGCACTATGCTGACCGAACACCTTATTATGATTCCTCAGCATTATCTCAGTCCAGTGAGACTTAGGCTCTTCATCCCATATTAACCCTGCCTCCTCTTCACCATTGCCTATTACACTAGTATGCTTTAAACAAACAGAAGTAATTTATTGAGGTCATGACATATTTTGATTAGAGATGCACCGATCGACCATCCAGAAACCAAAAAAACACTTTTTTTTTAGCACGACAGGTGCCAACCGGCAGTTCAATGTCGCATATCTGAATCTGTGCCAGTTACATTTATACGCATGCTGATCGCCACTTATCGATAATTTACAGTGTAGTTCTTCGAAAGAAAGAAAATTAGAATCAGCCAAAATCTTAAACAGCAGATCAGACTTTTAAAAAAAATCGGAATCAGCTAACTTACAATCAGTGTATCTCTAAAAAAATATTCTACATCTTATGATTTAGCTATGTATGCATAATACATTGCATCAAGTGGTATGATGTCTATAAGACCTGGTTCTGCCTTTGTAAAACAAGTATGTGTGCTCTAAAAAAATCCCTTCGGACAACATTCTTGGCCTCACCTCTGATGCCACCCCAAGCTGAGCTCAGTGAGAGGTTCACTCAGGGAAACAGCAAAAGGGAGGCGGTGGAGAGTTACAAAACAACCCCACGTGAGAAACTAATGAACTTTTTTTCTCCCTCTGATTTGTAGTTTTGATTCTACCTGTCCAATAAGCTCCCTATAAACCCAGGAGGGGACGGCCCTGACCCTCCTCTAATCCCACTGTCTGCGTCTGCCCGTGCAGCTTTGTCTGACGTAGACACAAATCAAAAAAGCTGCAGCAAGAAAGAGCACTGAGTGGTGCTTAAAAATTCATGGGAATGGAAGCAGAGGAAAGAATGACGGGAAGCCGGGGGAAGTCATGAGACACCTTTGAGAATATTACACTCTTTGTACAGGCTTCTATGAAACTGTGAAAAGGCCAATTTTATCCAGTCTTTCTATTTTTCAACTGTGCCTTTTCAACACTTGAACATCTCAAAGAGTGGCATTCTCCATCATTCATGAGAGTGTTAAGGACATGACTGTGTCTTATAGATAAATAAATAAACTCAAAGGGCTACATTTACCCTATAAGGACACTGAATGCGACTTAGAAACTATCTGTTCAATGTCTTTAAAAAGAAATGATTCTCTGTTCTGTAAAGACACTGTAAATTATACGGTCATGCTATGAAGGGAAATCCCCTGCACTGGCTTACTGAAGCAACGCTGTTGTTTAGTCAAGGGAGGAAGACACATGACAAACTATTCATAATATCTGCTTCAAAAAAACATGATGAGAAACTGTGGGTGCAAAGGCTGTGAAAGAGACACTATGGGGAGATAATGAGAAAGACAGCAAGAGAGTAAACTGGAGAAAAAGCAGGGAAAAAGTGCAGCGAAATGAAGAGGAAGAGGGATGTCAGAGTGACATCCTGCAGCCTCTGGGTCTGCCCACGGACCTTCTATCTGGACACTAGAGACCGAGATGCTATGACAAGCTAAAAGAGCAAAACAGGCCTGGAGGGGATAGATAATTCCCCTGCAGACAGTTGGAAATCCCCTTACTCTCTCTGGGTTTTTTGCAACAAAAAAAACGAGCTGAAATCAAAACTGATCACTAAAAATGTGACCCAGGGTTTCCTGTATCTAGCAGCCGGTGCAGCAACACAGACTGTCACCAAGAGTGCACATGAAAATATACTAAAACAGGTCACTTTGCCTTTGAGCAGCCCTCTGGTTTTGGTTTTCCACTCCAGTTCCCTCAGCTGGACTTCCGTCGCACCATGACAGACTTTCAGAACATACTTCTTATCCAGCTGGGTAGTTTTCTCCCTGCTCTATGGACTTAATGGGCATCATACTCTTATCCATGAATCGTGCACTGCAGGTTCACCCGCTCTTCCAAATCACTTATAAATGCAGGGAAGAAAGTGACTTCAACATTTAAGAATAGTGTGTGGTGCACCAATCTATTGTAAGTTGGTTTAAAAGAGAGAAATAGGCCTGTAATGATAGAGAGAGTACGACTTTGTTCCATAAAAAGGACTCATTCAGTCACGTTTTGCACTTCTGGCGAGCCTTTGGGTGTATCTATATTTACTCTGCGATGACCTCAGCTCTTGCAGAATAGAGGATGCAGAGGAAACTGGCTGCTTAATTTCTTGTCAGCCAGTGTTTCAGTTTCTTTTTCAGAATCTATGTCCTACTGTCTAAAGTATATGTTTGATTTTAGAGGACAGACATGGGGAGAATCAGAAGATGATGATGATAATGTGGATGTGTAAAGAGCACAAGTGACTCACCGATTTTCTTTCCGACTTGAGATCCTGCAGGTAGCGCGAAAGCTCGGTGATGATCTGAGATGTCAGGTTCTCTGCTATGACCTCGTGTTGACCCGCGTAGTCGTTTAACTCATTAAGTGTCGTCAGGAAGGCTCGACAGAAGGTGTACCTGGGGCGACACAGGAGGTGATGTCAGAGGAAAGATGGTTTAGTGGTCAAAGTGGTCATCTGGTTCAAAAATAGCAGTAATAGATTTGGTTTGGAACAGATATGTGGTTTAAAAGGAAACATATCAAAGGAACAGACTGACTGTTAAATATGAAGCTAAAGCTAGCATCAACTTAGCTTAGCTTAGCTTAGCACAAAGACTGGAATCAGGTAGCCTGGCCCTGTCTTACCAATTCAAAGTCATTCAAATGTATGTTTTCTTCCCCGCAAAGTTTAAAACTTATGTCTGCATTTTCCAAAAATGTTCCCAAAAAATATTCCTGTAATTCATTTGTGTGAAAGATCCATTAACTTACTTGCTCTCCTCCTCCTCCCGCGAGTTCTTCTTGGGTTGATACTTCTTTGATAGATTCCTGTGAGGACAAAGAGTTGAGCCTGGTCAGACATTTCTTACGGTATTTCCTTTAAAAGCACATTCTGCAGACGGGTAGTGCACCATTCCCATTATGTTTCCCTGACGCTGCCCTTATGGACCTGCCAAAGGATCATCCAGTACACCATTCAATCCAGCAGAGTGCTTTCTTCTCCTACATAACCTTTCCTCTCTTCAGGTCATAAATCATTGCCTCCAGGAGTATGCATGCAGAACCAGTCACCAGAAACAAACATGCTTTTCTAATGTAGCCTTTGCCCTTGTTTTGACTCTGGCTGCATGTTAGTGGCACAAGATGAGTGCAGTATGAAGAGGAAAGGCAAAAATGTAATGTGTAGGGATGAAAGCTGCCACTCGCTGTTGGTAAATGGGTATTATTATCCTCATGACAGTCATTCAGTGTCCTTCTCTCAACCTAGCTACTGTCGTGTTGCTTGACAGGCTACGATACATCATGTCACGTTTGTTTCACCGTGACACCGACACACTCCCGGCCCAATTGTGCTGATGCTCTCTTTGATGGCTTCTCTGTCAACAGGACATAATAACGTGCACTATGTTTGATGGATTTGGGTGCACATTGTGTACTTATGCCTTCAGGATCCTTTGACTAATTAAAAAGCTCTGTTGTTATGTTAAAAACAACCGAGTGGTACAAGAAGACAAAAAAGGCAGAAACAAACAACACAAGCCATTTATATTTTCACTAGGGCGGCACGATATGGTCAAAAAGTCATACTGTGGTTATTTTTGGCAGATATGGTGGCCATGATATGATTCCTGATTAGTGGTATGATTCATTTTCACTGAAAAGCCTATTAAAATCATGATGAAGCCAAGTGTGTTGGGGTCAGTGCCAAACAAACATGTTATCTTACATCTGGAGAACATCTTTAAGAGTCCAAAAAACACATTTTCGATTTTTGTCCAATGAACAGTCAAAAGTCCAAAGACTCTTCATTTACTATCACAAATTACAAAAGCTGCAAATGCTTACATTTAAGAAGCTGGAACCAGCAAATCTTGGACATGATGGCTTGAAAAGTGACTGACGAGATTAATGGATTATCAAAATAGGGAACCTATTATGCTTTTTCCTGCCTTTCAATGTTTATTGTATGTTCCTCTTCTATATGCTCCTGGAAAACTGCGTCATTAGTACCGTCTTTAATTCTATGACTTCCTGACATCACACCATTTCACCTGTCACACATTTGCAAAATATGTGCCTAGCGGCTAATTTGGCATGTAAGAACTGCTTTAACACAGCTGCTCTGTTGTTGTTATTTTCTAGTAGTAACCCAAAATAAAGTAATGAACCTGAAAATGAGCATAATATGTCTCCTTTAACTCATCAAGTACTCGACTAATCATTGCAGCTCTTTTTTGTTGTTGTCTATAAAAATGTCAGAATCGGTGAAATATGTCAATCAGTGTTTTCAAAAGCTCAAGAAGACATCATCAAATGTCTTTTTGGTCCACAACCCAAAGGGATTCAGATTTCTTTCATAGACGAGAAGAGAAACCAGAAAATATTCGCAATTAATGGTTGAAGCTCTAAATTTCACTAATTTTGTAAATTGCTTTGAAAGAGCTGCTAACTGTCAATCGTCACTTCCCTTGTTGTGAGATTACAGCACTGTAATCTCACAACAAATCTAATGCCTCCGCTTGTACATGTTGTACAAGGGTCATGCAAAATTCCTGCTGGAATAAATAATGCACATGTAAAAAAATAAATAACTACATGTAAAGTGTGTCAGCGCTCACCCTGCCAACATCCCCCACACCTCTCCTCCCTTGTGGTGTTTGCACTGTTGCTAGGCAGATCTATCTGTCTATCTCTCTCCCTGTCATTCTCACCTCATCCCTAAGTGTAGCTGCTCTAACTCTCTCATTCACTCACAGCCAGATGTCATGTGTCAGATTGTATTTGTCCGCTCACCCTCAACAACATGTTTGACAAATTTGGCTAAACTGGGGTAGCAGCGAGCGCTTAATTAGGAGGATAAAACAAAGCACTTTTGGCTGTATGTTTGTGTATGTGTGTCTGGGTGCTAGATGATCCCACATGAGTGCATGACTGCTGCACACTGCTTTATACTGTAACCACATGAAGACAGACCCTATTTCACCCTCACCCCATCTCTCTTTTGTTAGCAGGACTTTATTCCCACTGTGTTATGGATTATGCCAGACTGGAATTTGGGGGAGGAGGAGGAGGAGGCATTAATGCATTGCCCTGCGATGACTAGACTGAAGCATTGTGCATGTTTACACCAATGCAGTGGAAGAGGATTATTCATGGATTAGTGCAGTGTGTGGTTGGTATGGTGACAGAAATGGTGCAAAGTATTGTAGTAGCCATAGATGACACTGAATTGTCTGAAATGTAGGCTATTTGATTTAGTTTAACAGACTTACTGCATTTGTTACTGTGTCAGAACTCTTTAACCTCGCTTAGGCACTTACACAGCTGGTGATCGATAATTTTACTACAATGCGACTGACCCAGTTTTGCAATTTGGGTGGATGATTTGACGTTTTTAGATCGGCATTGATCTTGAAAGCATTCACAATCTACTTTTTAGCGAGGGAATAGTAAAGGTTGTGGTATTTAATGTCCCCTTACTTCTGTTTCCAAACTTTAACTTACCTCATAAACCAATCAATCCAGGCTATGTGAATAAATCAATGAGGTGATGTAGTCAACTACATGGCTAGGCTAATGGGACGCATTACTTCACAAATTGTAAGTAATGCAACGTGAGATAGAGTTGGCTGCTTGCCAACGGCTAACTGCTGCAAACTATAGCTGCTGTTAGCGAGTTAGCTCAGTTAGCTGTGCACTTAGTGGTACAGACTGGAAACTCGGGTACCAGAGGAGTACTGTTTTTTACAACACTTCAGTAGATAGCACAGAGCTCAAACTGACAAAACTAACATAAGCATTTGGTCTATAAAATGTCAAATAAT
>CAEMYA010000073.1:1210472-1257229 GCA_903131615.1 Diplodus sargus
TTCAACTAGATAACAGGTCCAGTTTGACAGCAGGCCCTCTGTGTAAGCACACTGACTGAAAACATCCGCACCATCTGTGGAGCTGGAAGTTCAATGAAAGCCAACCTGCCGGTGCAAGATGAGTCGCCCCCCCCCTCCCTCTTTTTTCTTTTGTCAAACATACTGTAGGCAGATGCTGACTAATTGGGTTATTATTATTAGATACACTGTATGTGTTCACATCTATGGGTGCATATGTTTTTTTGGGCCACAATATTTGTACCACATACCACTGCTGTAATGTTGACTTTAAAGCCATGTATTTTGGACAAAATTAAGACAAAGAGTAGTGAATATACATGAATAAAAGCTAAATTAAGATGATAAAAGTGTATGTATGAATTCACAACTACATGACGTTAAGACATCTGACATTGTTTCTCTTAATTAAGATGTTTCAGTAAATGTATAGAAGGAGTTAAAACAGACCAAATGAAGAGATATCAAAACAGTCGATAAGTTAAAAAAACAAGGGGGGGGGTAACAATGTTTTACTAATCAATTAATCGCAAAAATAAGAATCCTGTTTTATATGCACTTGACTTTTTGTGCAAAAACGTCATGGGTGCAGGGATATGCTGTAAGGTTAATGCTTGCATGTAAACACAGACCACTAGTCCTATTATCTCAAGCTGACTTAAGTCTAAAAAAGAGGAGCGGTACGGTCTGTAGAGGATCTGTTACCGGGGGTTGCGATCTGAATACTGGATTGGTATTGGCTAGTCAATATGAAATAGGGGGTTGGGGTCAATACTTAAAGCATTAGCCATATTGCCAGGCCTCTTTAAAGATGAGGATTGTGGATTTGTGGGGGTATCTCCTACTGTGTTGGGATGAAGGGGGGCCTTAGGAGATGCATCCTCGCCACGCAAGGCTGCTCATGCTCCCATCACTGCCTTTGAAAATCAGTGACTGCACCAAAACAGAGTTTGTGTGGGGAAAATCGGAGGGGGGGCGGGGCCTACACTTGTGGTTGGAGGAAAAAAAGAAATCTGGGTCAGACGTGGGGTTGATAATGCTGATACCTACGAGTTTCTATGGAAACACAAGCTCCACCCCATCCCCCCACAACCTGACTTCCTCTTGCCTGAAGCAGAAGCTAGCAACAACAACGGACAGTATTTATGCACGAGGGAGAGAAAGGGAGGCAGACAGGCTCTTTCCAGATAAAAAAAAAAAGAGAGAAAGATGGAGACACGCTCTTCAGGTCTGTTTATTTAGCTCTACACTTGCATTAAGCCATCACGCCCTGCCTGAAGCGGCCCATTCCAATGAAAATACGATGATAATTAATGTAACACTAATGTACGAGTCCCCGTTTGGTAAATTTTCGTTTCAGTTTCCCCTTCCACAGGGAGGCCAGAAGTCATGGTCAGCTACACAACGAGCTCATAAGGATCCAGTCTCTTGTTTCAAGGACACTTCAGTAGGTCAAATCTTGCCATTGAAGGGAAAGGGAGGTTTCTTTATTGAAGCCACCTGGATGAAATTGTCATCCCAGTTACAGCCCAGCAACCCCAAATACGGATCAACCGTCCGCTTGAGTACTCACCTAATTTGTTTTGCATAGTTGGTTTCAATCTCTGACCTCTCCTTGACAAATTTGGTGTACTTCTCCAGATACTCGATCCCCCACTGTGTATGCTTCTCCAAGTTGTCAAACTGATCCTGCAGGAAAGAAGAGAATGTAATGATTAGTGTTGCGAAAATATCGACTCTCCATCCAAACCCATTCAAAATGTCGGACACAGTTTCAGTACTCATTTTCTAGTATTGATACACCATTGATAGCTGCACTCTCTCATTGTCTCTTCTCTCCGACAGACGAGTTGACATACAAACACGTCAGGGTTTCCAGCAGTGTAATGCAAGACCAGTCTTGACACCGAGGATTCTTTTTTTATGTAGTTTTAGGGTGCGATATGTTACTATTTTAGTTGAAAACACACAAAAACCCTAAATTTTATATGAATCCTGCATCCTAGTCCAAAGTTCGCATGGAAGAGGCATATGCACCAGTGCTAAACTGGTACTCCAAGCTTACTGTCCCAACTACTAACTGAGCTGACTGTACTAACTGAGCTAACTGAGCTAACTAGCTAACAGCAGCAACAGTAAGCATCAGTTAGTGTTTAGTCTGGTGATATGCTGACCATTTTATAGTTTGAGTATGATTTCTCAAACTCTTACAAATTTAAACTCAATTGTGTTATGCAAACAGTAAACTCCCATCAGGAGAAACAGAGTTCAGAGGATGAGTGCGTAACGTTAGCGAGTGTGCAGTCCAGAGAGAGAAAGAAAGAGCGTTTAGAACGAGGTTTACAGTAACACTAATGCTGTGAAAGTGGAAGCGTAGTGTGTGAGTAAGTAAGAGGTGAATAAAAGCTACAGCTCCTCAAGCCAACCAACTTTCTTGCAACTTAGTGATTAACATGAGGGGGGTCGGCCAAAGGTAATCGCTTTCTTAAGGAAGAAAAAATAAATGTTTCCAAGAAGTATGATATAGAAAGTCTGCTACAGTCATTTTGCCTTGTCAGTTGTTCGATATGTCGTGAGACCACTAGTACTGATTAAATCATTCAAATGCAAGGGAGATCAATCAATTATAAAGAAAACAGGAGGGGAAGTCAAATGGTTAATAAAGATTACATCAACCTGATGAGTACATTATATTGAAAGTATTGTAGGACCTGAAACCTGAAAACCTTACTTAAAATGTATTGCTAGTTTTAATCAAATGTTTATACCATCAAGTATCCATCTCACTGTCTGTAAACAGATTCTTACAAATCATAAAAATTGTCTTCTTTTAATTCACCTCACTATGGCTCCTTTGTTGCAGAAATACTGCATTTTCAGCCCCTGATCACACAAAATCATCCGACCCGCTCCCACCACCTCAATTAATCTTCAAAGGTGGCACCGCCGGCCTACAACTGATACTGTCCCCTTCGAGATGCAATCATTGTAAGCTAATTTCATCTTAAAGTGAGGTCTAACACAGAGGGTGAGTGCAGCTCATAGTAAAAACAGCCTGCACTACTGATAACCAAACACAGCTGTTGCAGCTGAACTCATTATTCATGATTTGTTCCTGACTTGTGAGGAAAAAGTGAGCCTCTTGTTGGCTGAGGTCACGTCTTGAAATTTAGGGCAAGAGCAAACACACACAGACACCCGCCCCATCTGATAATTACTGACGGTCACATGGCTACTTCCGGACAACAGTGTGGGTGTCATATTAAAGATAAACCAAACCTTGGTGTGGCTCCAACAGTCCCCCATCCTCTCCTCTACCATGTCTGTAGTCTTTCTGAATCCAGCTAAAAGTTCCTCTAATAGTTTCTCTAAGCATGTGAAGTGTCAGCACGAGAAAGCTCAACTGATCCTCCGAGAAAAAACGTGCGATGTACTCAATGAGTGCTCAAAGCATCTCTGCGCAAATATCATTTATATATCACAGGAAGTGGTTGTGGTGATGAAAAGTTCGAGACTAAGAGCCTACACAGTCTTGCAGCACTTTGAGGCATATGAAAGTACAGCCGACAGAGAACCAGACAATACACTGTTGAAGCTTTTTCATTGAAGTTGGATCATGCCGTATAAAGAGTGATAAATTCTCTCAAACACCTTTGAAGCAGCTTTCGCAAATTAAACGACTCCCAATTGAAGCACTCAAGGACAACAATAGAGAGTACTCTGAGTGCGAGGGACTTTCCAGTCTGCATTGTTTGTCAGTTTCAATGGGCAATCATTCATTAATGAGCCACTCAACAGAAGAATGACAAGATAAAATCCCCCCAAAATTTCTACTGGAATACAGAGGAGATTCCTCAGCCTCATCACTTGCCTTTGTTCCCCCCCCCCAGTTTCTCTGCCCGCACCATATCCAATGTTCTTCTTGCTTCTAAAAGACATCTCCCTTTTCATTTAATACCTTAAGAGCACTCTCAGAGATAAGTGGCAATTAAAGCAATCAAATACTTAATGATCCCTAGAAAGCACCAACCATTCATGGAAGAAAACAGACAAGCACACAGCACTGCAGCCACACCACACATGAACCCTCCTCCAACGCACATAACTCAGATTACCCTTTTTTGCAGGGGCACCATCTTATCCAGTTTGTCTCCACGTGGAATTTGTACCCTTTTGAAATATCCAAATCCAGAAAATGTCCATCAAAGTCCAAAGCAGCACCACAAAAGGCTGAGGTTAGGTTAGAGAAGGCCACCAGACCAATTTTCTAAAAGACATCGCAGGTATCCAAAGCGGAGCAAGAGCGTGCCTTGGTTGGAAACAATGTCCGCTGACCCCACTCCCACGCTGTAACAAAGAAAAATGCACAGTTGCAGCAAGTAATTCCCCGATTGTCCGGAAGAAGAATCCCGAAAGAAGAGCAGGGGAGCAACCGACGCAGCACCGGCTCGCTCACACACAAACACACTGTGAATCTGAGGCCACGGCTGCCCACAGCATTCAGGCTTAATGCTCCATCAGGCGTAAGGTGGAATAAGTGGGATGAGAGAGGAGGATAGTGAGAGAGAGAGCGGAAAAACAGAGAGGAGAGGAGGGGAGGGGGGGTTGAAAGGAGTAGAAATGACAGAAGAGGCGGGATTACATGGGAGGGGATTAGATTTAGGGGGGGGACTATCCTGCACTGCTGGGACCTCATGAACTCTTGGAACTCTGCGTTTTACCTTATCTTAAAAATCAAATAGAATATATGATCTGTTATATGATGATTCACTCTGAGCTAATGAATCTTGGCTTTAAAGAGGCAGTTGCTCGAGCTAAATGGAAAAGTCATCAACTAAGCAGCTTCAATAGCAAGAGCAGATTAATAAATTATGAATCGCAGTGAGGCCAGTATCGAAGACAACAACACATTATGTGAAAGTGTGTCAGACGAGAGCACACAGTCTTGTAGCCTCCACGCTCCATTTCATCAACCCTGCGAAACATCCTGTGCATTTTATACATGTTGTCAATGATGTGGCACAGGCTAAGCCTGAATAATTCATTGAATTATTATCAACATTGCAATATGGCCAAGTGTGATATCAAAATAAAGTTAAAATGTGAACTGTGTGCTGCAGAGATGACCTATGAATCTTGTCCTCAGGATGTAAGGAAACAAGTTTGATTGGTACAGACCCCAACAAATGTCACATCATCATGATTTTAATTTACATTTTTCAGGCAAAAAGGGAAATTGTGACGCAAAAAGGATCATTCTCACTAATCGTGAATCATATCGCAATTGTCGTTTCTGTCGAAATAGGAAAGTAGAGCAGACCAACATGTTGGCAGAGAGAGTTAGTCAATCAACAGTCAAGTGACAAGCAACAGTTTTGATTACTGTTGAATAATTTGAGAATGCTTTAACCATAATTGCCAGATTATCTGAATATATTTTAGTTGTGGACTGTTGTTCAGATAAAACAAACCATTTGAATCGGTGCGCACTAACCCTTTCTAACTTCTAACAGACTAAATGATTAAGGTTTAACAGACAAAACAATCAGCAGATTAATCAATACAAACTCAAAATGTGTAGATACTCAAACTTAAAGTTGGTTTGTGATCTACCAATATACACTGAAGAAAAAATAGAGGAAGAACAGCTGTGGCATGTGGTTGTCACGCTCATGACGTCAAAATGCTGCAGCTAGGTGGAGCCACGTGGTGTAGAGAGCCAAACACGTCCATGTGGGCAGACATCTCAGCCTTTCTTACCCTCAGGTGTGCAGACACGACAGGTTTTAAAATAGAAAAATGTGATATTATTGGTTATTTTATCTCTGCCACGAGAAGTCCAATTGTCCAATGTAGAGATCGATGTAAAAACAAAATGACTTCCCTGTACAAACTGCAAAGCAGCAGTTTGAATAATAGATGACCCTTTTGATTCATTTACCTGACTCTGTCAAATGTAACCACTTTCCTGCTACTTAAACTGACATTTGCACATGCAAATTATAAAGTGTAACGGTTGGCTGAACAATAACTACATTCATATTCAACCCTGCAGAGGAATTTCAGTAAAGCCTCCTCTTATGGCCCCCGAACTGAAGACTAATAACTCCTGCTCCGACTCTTCCGTTCTGTCATCTGCGGCCTCTGACACCTGACCTTGTTGCTGCAGGAGGGGAAAAGTGGGGGATCCCTTCAGGAGACGGACCCACCCCGCTCTGCTTGTTATTTCAGGACACGGTCCCGCTCGCTGTGATGCATGTACTATTGTGGTATTACAAGAAAGAAAATAAACAAGAGCTGCGTAGCTAAATATTTTATTATTGTCCAGGAAATGGGAAACAGGTTCAAACAGAGAACAAAGGAGACCCTCAACGGTTACTAAATATATGTAGGTTGTACATGTGCTGTAAGAAAACAAACACATGCTTGTTTAAGGCTCAGCCTCCTCCTGACCTCCGACCCCTTTCCAACTGGTGACGGAGATTATGGTGCAGTTTAATGTATTAGACTGCCAGTTAATCTGAACTAATGCACATTATTTAGCTACCATTACAGATCAGATCACGTGACCTCACCCACACTGAGGGCCCATTGACCTGCATCCCCCACAACACTGAGGTTTTTCTCTTTCCTCCTCTCTACAGCCTGCAATATAAATACCACCTGATTTATTGCACTAACACATTCAACTGTGAAACTCATCCGCAGTATATGAAAACAATTAAATATTCATAACTTCACTTGCTCTCTGTTCATAGGTTATCAAGTGTGAAATACATCTTAAGGCTGTTAGGTGTTTGTATTCTTTATGGTGATTTCTGCCACCAAATGCAATGACTAACTAAAAGACAAAAGAGGTAAAGTCTAATGTAGCTTCCTGTTCTACTCCTTTCAACCACAGAAGGCAGTATGGAGTAATAACGCAACAATTAATGGGAGCAGGTGAATATCAGGAGGGGTTGTAGTGATGATACATTTACTACCTCTGTCAATAAGGTCATATTTTCACCTGTGTCTTTCAGAGAGGGCGTTTTTGACAATTTGACATTTATCAGGGAATAATGCATGTGTCTTGCTGATGCCGATGGTTTCCTTATTACATTGCATTACATTATGCATTCAACATTGACTTCATAATGATGTGTTGAAGCAGAAAGCGTAGCTCTCATCTCAAACTCTGTTTACAGGTTGTGAGATGACTGAAGCATGTGGAGGAACTGTTCCGTGACTTGTCCTAAGTACAGATGGGTTTCACGTAATAATGCACCTGTCACCCCAGGAGCAAGTTGGCTCATGATGCAGGAATGCCAATGATACTAAATAAGACTCATTTGAGATGGTCAAAATAAAGGGAACATAATGACATCATGGATGGCGAACTTTAAAAACAGACGGATCCAGTGTGAGGTAACCAGATACAAAGGAAGTGAGCAGCAAAGAGTGTAGAAAACACTTCTCAACAATGTTGGTGATAACAGGACTGCACTCTGAACAAAGGCTCCTGGGAACACTTCTCTTTTTATCACAGCCTTGCCACCTCTGCAGAGGTCGCTTTCTTGCTCCGTTGATCACAGCAAAAATCAATACGCCATTAGAAACAAAAGAGATGAAGAAAGGGGAAGCCGCTTCATTTGTCGACTCAGGGAATTTAACAGGAAATTGCTGACTAATAAAGTAAAAAGATGTAAATGCAGATGTGACTCAGCCGTCGTCAAAAAAAGACAAAACGCTTCCATATGTATAGTGTTTGAAATACAGACATCCAACATGTCCTCTAAAAGATGACGGCAACTGAGCAAAGACAACATAAACACAACATATTTACAACAGCTAGGGCAATAAAGTCTAAATAATCAAAGCTCATTAATTCAATTGGCAGCGTAACAGTGTACAGATTTCAAAATGGATGTTAAGGAGGATTTCACCACTGAGTGCACTGTGTTCCTGATTAGTTTCTGCATCGCCTGAAATGAGGTGACCCCAAACGTATAATTGATGGAAATCGCATTTGTGGCTTTACTTTCATAATCAGGTTAATCTAACTGTTAACCTCCAAACATCTAAAATCAAAATCCAGTCAGAGCAAAGTTTTATGCATCAACCGAACCACGGAGCTGATGCAGCCGTATGACTCAAGTCCTGCCTAACACACACACACAAAACAAAAGTTGCTTGTGCATGGAGCTTTCAAGTTGTGTCACTGGTTTCTATATGAAGTCTAGTCCACTGACAGGAAACCTGTTGAGCCAAAGAAAAGCAGATGTCACAGTAGAGTAGGGGGATGGCTGAGGGGACAGATGTTCTGCTGGAAGGAGGACAATGGGACAAGAGGCGTATAGATGCTTTTGTCTTTTTTTTTGTAATGGTTGAGCAAGGACAGTAGGTTGAGTTTGATGTGCTGCAAACATTTCAGACTAACTGAAGCCTCCTGTACCTCACTGCCCCATGCAGAGTACAGCTGCATGATTAGATTAGTTATCAACTATTAAATTAATCACCAACTACTTTGATTATGTGAAATGTCTTAAACGTGACTATTTTCTGGTTTCTTTACGCTTCTATGACATTAAACTGAATATCTTTGGGTTGTGGACGAAACAAGAGGAGACGTTGACATTTATCACCATTTTCTGACATTTTATAGACCACACATCTAAAAAGTTAATAAAATAATCAACAGTGTTCCACCTGTACCTCATCCGCTCGTTAGTTTAATTTGTATTTAATTCCAGTCTTTGTCTAGTCATCTGTTGTGTTTTTTCCCATTCCTGATGTGTCCTTGTGTTTGCCTGTTCCTTGTGTATCCGCGATCCTGAATAAAACATAATTCACTGCACTTCCTGCCTGCCATCTCCTGCATTTGAGTCTACCTTCTCTGCTCGGCGTGATATAAGCATGAGTTGGAGTCCTAAATGACAGACCTTCACCTGGCCGGAGGCCATATACATGAATTGTTTGAGATTGGAGAAAAAGTGGTGTGTCAGAAACGGTGATGGAAGGCGTCATACAAATATGATTAGGGGGATTGTTCCAATGCCGATACCAATATCTGAAATGCCTCTTATAACTGCCAAAAATGCTGGATTCATTATTATGATCTCTTATGATTAGTAAAAAGAGATGTGCCTCTTGTCTACAAGGACCATTACGGTAAACATGAAGGAGTTATTTCGGGAGCCTCGTTAGCTGACAAACCCTGCGCTACAGTGAGAATCAGAATGGAAGAAACTGCATTCATCCAGAAGTGTTCATTAGTCTGTGAGCATCCTGCCAATTCAAATAACAAACAAACAGCCTGATTGTTCTCGCAAAAGTAGCCCTACCCCACTGAATAAAGCAGGCAGAAAATGTCTGAAGCTCTGGAGTTGATCTTCTGGTAAAGCTTTAAACAGTGCTTCTTGCTGACCACAGGAGAGAAGACACACCAAATCAACTGTTGTCAATGCAGCGCTTCACTTTGTCTGGCGACAGTGGGCGTCCAGCAGCAAGGACAAATATTTGGGGGGAGATGCCAAACCCTCTCTCCAACACACACCGGGCTTTGTACGGGGAAGCGGGGCGGAACAATGCCTCCATAGCCCGGTGTAACCCTAGTGTCAGAGAGGAGTCGCAGGAAGACTGGACAGTGGACTCAAACATACAAACACACTCGTGCACACACACAAACAAAGACTGACGATCATGTGCTTGACTGCTGAATTAATAGTTTCCCTCGGCTCTCTGTCTTTGGGTTATTAAAGGTTGAGAAGGGTTTATCAGCCCCCAGCCCACCCACCCCAAATGAGGATTTAACACATGAATAGAAACAAATAATCTCTTCATGTGAGAGGCTCTGATGATTTCCACTCGTGTCAAAATAGGCTCTTGTCTCGGGCTAATTAAGAGCTGGTACAGGCAAATTGGGCTAATAATGTAACTGCAGAGACGCTTTCACCAACATTATTTAACACCACCTGCCTGGCATGGTGTAGGATGATACCTCTATGCAAAATATTTCTCTGACAGAACAAAACATGCCCACAGGAAATGTACAGACTAACACGCACAAACTTTTTACAGAATATGAGCAGCTGTTTGGCACAGTGAGCGACCTTATGTGTAAGAGCTCTTGTTTGCATGCCATGTAGGTATTTATAGAAACAAACGCCTCTGCTGGTCTGAAATTTAAGAATGTGTGTTGGCGTTTGCACACGTGTATCATGCCTCTGTGCTCATAAAACATGTCTTCAGTGTGGCTGCCTGCATGCAGCACCAGAATCATATTTGAGTGGTCTGTTAACTGGATAAGATACCCAACCTTATTGCAGCAGTTAGGCAACAGGAAATTGCTGTCACTTGTGAGTCATAGTAACTGGAAGGGTGGACCAAGCTGGCATCTAACGAGTTTTTCGTTTTACAATTTTCTTGTCATGTTCAATGCCAGTCAATTACTGGCTTCAGCCATTTTTCACGCAAATATGTCAAACATTTGCTTGTTTCTAGCTTCTAAAATGTGAGGATTTGCTGCTCTTCTTTGTCATTTATGAAAGCAAACGAGAAATTGTGAGAAAGATCTATCTAAATTTTTTCTAATCAATCTTTAAACTTTCAGTTAAAAACTAAAATAGCATTAAAACATGCTCAAATCACTTGCCTGAAATATATTTAATGTTGTATCACAGATCGTATTCACATCAAAGAATCTTAAATACGTTTTCAAAAATCATAACGTCTGCAGTATCTACACATCCAATTTAACTTGTTTTTGTGGGGAATACAATATGCAAGCCATGCCTTCACCCATGTGACAGGCTTAAGCAATTCAAAATAAATCAGGAAACCATTATAGGACAGCTTTTCAAGTAATTCAAGTGAGGATATTCATAATTATCACAATAACGAAAATGCATGACTATCAACCGATCAACTCGTCCATCCCTAGTCTGAATGTGAAAAATAATCTGCATTTCTGTTCACTTACAGCACTTGTCGTCCTCATCTGCAGAAGCACCTGCAGATACTCTTCATAAGGACTCAGCTGGTCCTCTTCCTTTTGCTCTTCTTTTTCCGATTTCACAGAGCGAACACTGTCCAAGAAAACGAAAAACTCACTCCTTCGGCGCAACATGGTAACTGTCTTTGTGCGACAACAAAGGAGGAAAACGCTCCAGACGAAGTTAATCCATCTCAGTGGAGTAAAGCACGACAGAAGTGGTGGTCACGCAGAGCCGTCTTAGCAGATTTAAGATCCAGCATATAGTCATGCAAAGATTGATCCAAACGCATCATATATCCTGATAATCCATGAACATATTCATCAATCGAAGTGCACCAGATGCAGGCAGAACTAAAAGTATACTGAGAGTGAACAACAGAAATGTTGTTCCCGGCACAGAACTTGATTAAATGATGCCGTAATTAATCTGATTACTACACCTTCCGTCTAACTACCTTAACCACCCAATAGGACGCAGCTGTTTTGTGGATTAATCCTGCTAGGCCGGCAAAGACACTTCAGCCATTGTTCTTGTTGAGCTGTTTTTGTTCTTTTTGGCGGATAAAGCTCTTAAACTCTTATATAACACATTCCCTGGAATTAGGGGCAACTTTGAATCTAAGATTATGGCCAATATGAGAGAACCGCCATGACACTTCATATACTGAACTGTTACAACATAACAAGCTGATGGCGTCAATGTCATCTCATATTCTAAGCTAAATATTAAAAGTATCCAACCAGAAATTTCCACCTCCTCCCTCCAAAGCCACCTCCTCCCAAACACATGAACTTGCACCACCTGACTCCATTGACATGCCCATAGCTCTCGCTGGCCTGCTGCGAGATTAGCAGCTAGTTTGCTACGTTCAACATGCTCATTCAAGTTTTCTATTCAAATAAATACACTAACAACTGTCAAATGACGCATTCAAGATACTCATCACAAACATCAGTCTGAAATGGCTACTCAGACTGGAAGTTTCTGCTCTTTGCTGAGGTTAACTGCTTTGTGGTCGTCGCTGAACAATTCTATTGCTGTCGGAGCTGCTCTGTTCTTTGTGCTTCTGAACGACAGGTTCAAGGACCGTGTACTGTGAGGGCAGTACATCGATCTCATCGCTAACCTTATCCAACTAAGGCTACCTCATGTCTCATTCACATGTCAGAAAACACCCAACATTATCCTAATCAATGTAAACAGCGAACAGGGCTATTCCTAGTACCCATGTTATTGCTGTGAAATTTTGGCCTCACTTTCTCTGCTATTTCTGTACACATACGCAGAGGAGAGGTGAAGTGAAGGTAACATAACTCAAGTTGACATAAAGTTGTTACTGTGCAATGCAATAAAAGCTTTCCAACATGAGTTAATTATTTATGTAATCCACAATCCGCATCGTTTTATCCCCTAATGGGCCTAATATAATATGTCATAATGAGTTTTTAAAACTTCCAAATAGCAATATCAGTATCAGTCTTGCTTCGCCATGGTCTTGCTGTAACTGTTAACTGTAACACATGGCATCAAACGTGTTAAGCGGCAGAAATGGTGGGTTACCACTTCAGTGTTGCTGTAAATGACACCCCTGCTCAGCTGTCCACTAATACTATAGATGCTTTACATGGCTCAGGTGAATCTCTTGCCCAGGCGCTCGAGCTATGTGCTGCCATGACACGTCTCATGTAGACGCTTTTTCCGCTGTAGACAACCATGATTTGAAGATAACTACACAGTCTCTCACAGAGGGTCCAATGATTACAAGACTTCCCTGCCAATAGGTGTCAGTCTTTGAATTTAATCATACTGTCGCTGCTGTGGAACCTGGCATTGAGGCAAAAAACTAACCAACAAAAAAAACAGCAATAGCTTATAATTAAGTCTGCTGGCAAACATGATGGTAGTAAATGAGAGACTAGATTAAACATATTTGTGTTTTATGTGTTTTACACTTATACCCGACTGTCAGTCTGACAGCTTACAGTTTCAGTTCATAAATAGATCTGTGTGACACGCTGCCTCAGTGTCATGTAAGGCTTCTCTTCTTGCGCATGCTCCTCACTCACTACAGCAACAAGTTAATAACTTCTAGCTTCAAATAACAAGAGTTAAATCTCTCCCTTGAGGATCAAATCCTACTGAAGTGAGACTGTGTGCCGGCCCATTTTTCCTTTGAGGCTTAGATCACTTGTTTTCCTCTCCAGGTAAACTTGCTTGCTTGTCTAAGTAACAACTTATTCAACTTGCAGAAAGGTCTTATAAGACATGATAAAAGTCAGCCAGGGCAAGTATGGATAGTACAGCCGATTAGCAGGGTTGCTAATCTAAACCAGTGCTGCTGTGGTTGATGGCATGAGTTTCCTCAGATGGATGTTTAATTTCAACAGACTGTTGGGCAAATGGATGTAAACTCCCTCACTCACATTTGCAGAAGAATTACTGACTGTTAATGACATGATTTTGTTGAAAACACTTTAGCAACATTTTACCGCAAATGAAAGCCAGAGAGGCTCTAGCAATAGAAGATATTATGTCGGATTTCGTAGTACATCTCCTCCTCTTACACCACACACAGAGTTTGAGTCCCTCAGCTACTTTTGCTCTACTGGAAGAAAAGCCAACATTGTATCCTGCTAACTGGTCCCAAAAGGACTCTAAGGCCATAGCTTTAATCTCTCTTGTAAATACTACAAGGTTTAATGCTGATGCTAGAATATTTTACAATCCTTTGTGAGAGGGGAAGGCCTCATAGGTCCTGGACTACAGAAGTTCTTTCAATTTATCATCAACATGAGATGAAATCTCTAGGTGGTCCTGTTTTTTTGGCTGGCATCACTAACAGTTTTTCAGACAAGTTCTCTGAATTCTGTGGCAACACTTTCACTCCACCCTGACATGTCTCATCTCAGGATATGATTAAAGATGGCACAACTTCTACTCATCTGGGAAAGACTCAGATCTCAACACCTACTCTGGGAGACATGGAAATGTATTAGGTTTGCAAGGAAGACAGTCTTTGTTATTGAATGAAGCCAGACCACGGCAGAGGAAGTGATAGATATAATTTCAAAGGCCATTTATTGCCAAAACCATTTTACTAATACAATCAAAGATCTCCACCCCGTTTGTCTGGCATTATGCGCATGAGTTAATGTCCACACGCCCCACATTGCCCCGTTAGAAACTGGAATGGCACTCAGTAGAGTGCATACCTCCGCCCACCCCCTTAATAATAAGGCCTAACCCAATATCAAATTAACATATTCAAATCCACATCATCCATACAAGTTTCATGGAAATACATTCAGTAGTTTCTCTGTAATGATGCTGATAAACAAACTAACCAATCAACCAACAAACAAACCTCTTTGACGGTGGTAGTAACTCCTTTATAAAGCAAGATATTCCAGCTAACAGAAGTTTTGATACAGCATCCTGCAGATTCAAGAGCAGTAACAGACCACAATGATGTACTATCTTGCCAGGAGCCCTTCTCAAGCCCACACAGCCTCTCAATAATCAGAAAAATGTGAGGTTAATTCTTCCACAGTAAAATGGAAAATCTAAGCTGAGAAGCACTCAACAACCGTTAAAAAAAACAGCTTTATTCTTAAGTAACACACGTGATTGCACCCATTAACATCTGCCCAACAAAGGCAATTACAGGACAGGGGAAAGCCAGTGAGTCAGTATGATGAAAGCAGAGAGAAGAAAGGAAAAACAGAGCAAATTAGGAAATGTAAAGCAAGGCATGAGTGGGCTGCAGTGAAAGCTGGATCTCCAGCAGTTAGAATAATTTCAAGCAGTGGGAGACAAATGTGTGGTAACTGCATGGTTGCACGAGCCAGTTTTCATTATGGCTTTGTATCATTTAACATCAAGCAGCCATAAAAATAACTCCTAAAAAAGGTTCACATGGTACAGACCATGTTCGCTGACCACATCTGGTATCATTTTACAATGAAGAAGCAAAAGAACAGACCGCTATCTGTCAGAGAACCACTGTTTCTTGGCCTCAGAGACGTCCCCCTTACAACATGATCACAAAAGAGGACAGATGGAGAACTGAGATGACAGAGACAATAAAATTTACAGTAGCATCTTCAGCACACACACACGCAGTTGATGTGTGTGTGCAAGCTAGCTGTAGCAAACATCTGTGCTGTCACATCCAGGTGCTCTTCAGGGATAATAAACCTGCAGAGAAATCTGCATGAATGAAACTAAATGAACATATATTTTATCTTTAAAAACACGAATGTTGTTTATGAGTAGTTTACAGAAAGAGACAGGTTTATTTCAAACGAAAAAACATTTCTTATTGTCTTTTGTTATGTGTGTGATATGTGGCTGCAACTAACTAAGTAACTCATTCACGGTTGAGTCTAGAAAATGTCAAATTGCTGTTTTTGTCCAACAGCAACCTAAAACCCTCGTTTACTAAGATGAATGATAAAGAAAGGCATCCTAACATTTAAGAAGTTGGAACCAGAAAATGTTTGACATTTATGTTGGAAAATTAATATAAACACTTATCAGAATTGACTAATCGACTTCTTTCTTTCTTAAGGTTTAGGTAAAGGTTATATAAAGAAAATGTCAAATCTGTTATTATTTCATTGTATCAATTTTCCTTTCTGTCTGCATGCTATTACTGATATTGCTACCTGTTTATAAGCTAGATGTGTTTGGCTTACGATGAGGTACACTTATGCCTGAAAGCACGAGTAGTTCATGGAGACGTTGCAGAGAAAAAGAGGTTGTTGCCCTTTCTGCACCATAATTCACCTTGAATAGTCGTAAAACAGCTAACAGTGCAGACAATCTCCCTCGCTAGTGTTTCTCTGTCGAGGGAAACTCAATGCTGTCAGAGCCGCAGAACAAAAGACACTTACAATATGTAGTACAATATAGTCGTAGTTAGGAGGACATGGACTTGGGTTTGGGGCTCAGGTGACAATATGTCAGAGCTCATGTGATTGAGACCCGACAGGAGTATAATTTCCACTGTCACAGCAATGATTGAAGGCCAACTTTGCAAATAACAGAAGAGGCGATGACTCAAGATTAGAGGCTGCAATAGTCTGTGGTGGGAAGCATTGAGTCACCTTTTCATGGACAAGATGACAAAAAAGCTTCGTCCTTTCAGCTATTCAGCTCTGAAGAAATGGAAAAAACACTTGTGGCCAGAACACGCCCAAGACAGTAATTGTTTATTGAGTATGAAATATAAAAAATGGAAAGACTCATTTCAAAACCCAAAGGTATTTAGTGTACTATCATGATAAAATAGTATCTGTGTAGCGTCTGTTAGTATAGGTTCCGTTTGAATACCCTCTCACCTACCCCCCTCGTCCTCCTTTATTTCTGCCTCTCACTCCCCAGGGGGCAGTCTGGGGCCTACAGAGCCAATGTGGATCCATTCATCACTATTTTACTGTCAGGCAGGTTCAATGAATGAGGTGTAGAGAAAATGGGCTTTGGGTGATATCACTGAGTCAGCAGGTGGGTGGCAATGAGTGGAAGACTTAATGGGGGGTTGCAGGGGTGTCAGTCTTGTAAGGGTTTCAGTCACTGACCCCCCCTGACTCCAGCACACTGACAGAAGGAAACAGACTGGCTCAAGTTTCAATCCTGGAAGTGGCCCTGAATGTCAAGTGAGCAGCAGGGGATGAGGCTGCTGGGCCCTGGGGGAGTCTGAGCTGAGACGAGATACAACAGCAGAAAACACTGAGGAAATCTCAGTCTAGCCCTAACACCAGGCTGTTTCATGCAATACCAGGAGATCAGACCTGATATGTAACTGCTGTACATGCATGACTGGAATCCACACAAACAAGACCACGAGGGTTTGATTGAACTTTTCTGTCTGTGCCCCTCGGGCAGAGTCTAGAGCACCTCTTAACGACACGAAAGCAACAAGTTCCTCTACAGACAATACCACTTTCCCTTCTCAATTACAAGAAGGGCGATGGCCAATAGATAGGTGCTAATGTGCCTACAATTACAAATAAGCTGTCCCCTATGGCAAAACAAGTACAGATAGTCAGGTCTCAACTGACATTGAACAAAGTAATGTACCATCAACCAGCCAGGAACCACACATGGGCCAACTTGCTAACTATTCTAAAGACCACTGGATAGTTGAACTCACCTTAAGTTGCTGCTCTTTGAGTAGAGTTTCTACCTTGTCCATATCGCCTCATCAATAAGTTGTGTGCAAGAAAATTATGCTTTTATATTCCACCACCTACAGAGATCCACGTAAACTCCTACGTTGAACTAGGTGTAACATAGCTTGCATCCGTTTCCAAAACTGACCACACGAGAAGTGAAACATTCCAGGCGTGTCATAGTGAGAAAGAGTGGGGTCAATTTTTTTTTAGCTGCGACCAACAACGCTGTTAGTTGGTCATAGTGGTGGGACAAAATCTATGTATATGTACATATATTTAGAGAGAGAGAGCGAGAGAGAGAGCGAGAGAGAGAGAGAGAGATAGATATCTATATATATCATTTTCCGTTGATATTTCAATCAAAACATGCAACACTCTCCTGACAATCTGATTTACATGTCACTACTTCCTGACTCCTTGTGGTGTAGTAAACTTAATTTACACAGACTGAAAAGATTTTAGTGAGGCAGTGTTTAAAAATAGACAAGAACAAGTTACAGTCACTATATTTGCTAAAGAAGTCATTCCAACTCCTCATTGGTGGGTCAAGAAAAATGTCCCTACCCTAGGAGGCTGAAATTTGGTCTGTTTATGTAAATTCCAAATAAAATGGATTCCCTAACTTGCAAAAAGATTTGGTCAAAAGATTGAGCCAAAGGACAGCTGATTAACTATTTGGGCCAATTTGCAAAAAGGGGGAGTGAGAGTGGGAGTGTCCTAACAAAAAGGCACATAACTTTTAAATGGGTTCATGTAGCAAGGCAAAACCAGTTAAGTGTCTGTGAGATTGTTTGTTAGCATGAATGCATGGACATGTGAATGCATGCATACCTTGCCTAATATAACAATGGTAAATATTGCATCTTTCAAGGAAGGAAACAAGTTTGTCTCATTAAAATCTATATGCTATGTATGTAGTATAATTACCACGAATCTGTTTCGATCTGACAAGGTACCTCTAAGCCCTCGTAAGTGTCACTTCTGCTGCTTAGAGTACCAGCTTGTAACACCTGAGCCCCAAGAGGAAATACATCAGAGATGTTGCGGTCTACAGCCTACTTGATTACAGCCACTATTTAGGGTCTAATGCCTCTGTAGTTAGTTGTAAAATATAGCTCATGATTTTCTTTTTTTTCTGACCCCTGTTACACTGAGAAACAGTCCCATGATTCACCACAGTTGACTTCCTTCTTTCTTGGTAGCGTTTGTACATCATGCCTCTCTTGGAAGGGTTTGGGGTCCTTTTTATGCATGCTTGTTAAAGCATACAGATTAATTTACTTCATTTTCTGCTTGGACAAAAATAAGAAAACTGGAATTTCCATTCTTCGTGTACGCAAAATACAGTATGGTTTAATAAGAGAACCATTTGCAGGTTAATGGAGGATGTTTTTGTAACATTTTTGTAGGTAATGCCACAAGGGCAGACCAGTGATGGACATAATTTTCATGGCAGCAAACATTCTTACTAGAGCCTGTCTTTATGTGGAAGGTGAAGACTATAATCAGTGCTATGATGTTGCACCAAAGGCATTCAACATTTTGGAGTCTACCAACTGCCTGTGGTGCTTTACTCATGGTGACTCACAAACCCTAAACAACAGCCATCACAGCCACAACCCACCCAACATTCACAATTTCAACTCAAGTAAACTACTTTGATGAATGTAATTGTATTCAGAACACTTGCACAACCTCGGCAGAGTAGTTTACGTGACAGGTTGAGAAACCCAGCTCGACTGTGACTTCACTTCCTGAAATATCATTTACTTTCCTGTTCACGACGAGGAACAACAGGATGTGCATGATAAAATGCACGGCTCATGCGGTGTCTCATCCTTCATCTGTCATGTTGCACCATCCAATTTTTGAAGCTAACCTCAAAGAAAGGGATCATAAATGCAGAAAATTTAATTTCGGATTTCTCAAAGCTCATGATTGGAGCTGCAATGATAAGTCTATTTAATGAGTTGATCTATAGAAAACTAAACTCTTAATCGGTTCAGACATTTACCAAGGAAAGAATTACTAACATCCTGCCCTTGCTCTACATGAAAGTGTGGGTGCTGCCACAGTAACAGTGCGGATGTCACTCTATGTTTCAGTGTCTGGTCTGGTTTGGCGCGACAAAAAATAAGCCGTGTGCATTCTCCAATGGCAACAGCCACCTGTAGAGTACTGCTGTGCTGTCTGCTGCCCTGTTGCAGTGACTAAGATTAAAGGAACAAGTGTCTGGATTCCATTCAGCCAGCATCTGGTTGTAATACATTATTCTCTGCGAAAGCTCAGTCTCTGTTTAAAAAACTTTTCGAATGTTTTCCAGACTCAAAGTACACATGAAAGCCTGTGGAATACCTTGAGGCTTTCTTCGCTTCGCATGACTACCTGGGTAGGAGTGCTTCTCGGTCAAGCATTGCGGTAGTAAAGCAAAAATACACTGACATCACCGGGAAAATGCAAAGAATGTGGGGTACTGCTGGTTTTCTTGGTGAACTTTGGACCAGGTAAATTACTGGAGAATTCACGAGTGCCTCCCTCCACCTCCTTTTTTTCTTGGAAAGGAAAACACATCCATGATTTAACTATCTCCAGACCCCTTTTGCTGCTCAGTAGAAAAGGAAAAAAGAGCCAATTCATAATATTGACTTTTCTATAACTGCAGCTTTACTAGGGAAAGAAAGTGCCCCATGCTGCAAGTATTGTGATCAGGTGTTGTGAAGTATTGATGGCCTACAGGTCAAAATTGAGTTGTTGTCGTTGTACACCGCAAAGGTTGCAACGTCAGTTTAAGTCAATAAAACGTGACCCCTCCTGCAGGTTCAAATGGAAGCGGCTCCATGTAGTAACTTGCAAGCACACACTTGTGCATGTTTGCACTGAGACTTAAGTGCACATGTACTGAAAACATACCATCAGAATCCTGTAACAACAAGTCAGCACCTCTGCCATGTAATAGTGTCAGCATGCTGACAGCAGAATGACTGCTTTTCCAGTGGATCATTTCCACAACAAACTAACAACACGAGCCACTGAAACAAAACCCAGACAACAGGAATTCCTCTCACCGCAACTGCTTATTATCAGGTTGTACAAATAGTTTGACACAGTCCTGTAATCGGCTTTATACCAATGGTGTAGTTTACAACACATCGCCAAGTGTGAGAGTAGCTCAGTGTCTGAATATGGGAAAATACCACTGATAAAGCGGCTGGCCTGATAAGGGATACTGGCAGGATCGTCACTCCTTAAAAGTGAATTTAAGTGGGATGAAAAGTGACATCACTGCACAGGAATTTATTGTAGTAAGGTCACTGGGCCTCGACTGTGTCCTCTGTTGTTGCTCACATGGCAGTGATGAATCAAAGCCTTGATGTTAATAACATTAACCTTACATACTTTATATCTTCTTAATCCAATTAACAAGATGTAAGTTCATCTGATGTCCCCTTGTGACTTTGTGACTATTGTGACTAAAACTGTGGAAGCTCCAGTGAAATGCAGTTTGTTTTCAAATCTAAACTCCATTTACCTGTCAGATACTTTTAAACGGCTACATATAATCAGGGCCAGATTGATTCTGGATTTTTCTACTACTTCCTCCTGATCTGTACATCTCACTGGTTTCAAATAATGTGTTATCAGTCTCCTTGAATACAAATAATCAGTGTCGGCCCTGAAATACCACAAGATATGTTTTTACTTTTGATACCTTGAAGAGCCCAAACCAATACTAATTTTAGGGTCAATGTCGACACATATATCAAGAGGTATAAAATAACAATATCAATATATCAGCTGATAGACACACAATCTTTTAAACAATCCTTTACAATGATAAATGACACAAAAAAGCAGGCATATTTTACAGTTTGACAATAAAGCTATCATCTACAATGACTCCAGTGCAGTAAACTTAATGGGAATTGAACAATCATATCTTAACTTTTTCTGCATTATAATCCCTTATAACATAAATTTCCATATCCACGCATGTCAGGTAACATATACGATTAATCAATATACCTGCGATTGGAAAATATCAGCCACTAACATCGGCTAGCCGATATATCATCAGGCTCTATCTTAAAGTGCATTTAGCTGATAACACCTTCACTACACTTTAACTTGAAAATACTCGAGTACTTTTCCACTGTGGTGGTACATGTTATTCATCTGACTTCTGCTACTTCTACATTTCACTGACTGTGATTAAAATTGAACACCATACATGATTTCTGCCTCATGACGACTGAGTAAAAATAACAATTAGCAAGCTGTTAAGTGTGGTTAACCAGCCACTGCTCATCTGTGCGCACACACCATCGCTTCAGTCTCCTCTCTGTGCAGATAAATAAAACAGAACTCATCTACTTCCTCCACTGGACGTCCTTGTTTCACATGTTATGTGAAGCCACGACGTTTATTTAACAATGACATGCACAACATACATGCTCGACAAACAGATGCGTTGTATTTGTGAGGGGGTGTGTGCGAAACGTGGTTTAGAACGCTCGAATGTGAGACGTTAATGGACGGTTAGCTAGCTAACAGCCGTCACGTACAGAATTCCAGGGCAAACGTACATCACAGTGTACATGACGGGTGAACAACATACACAGAAACAGAAAGAGAGAGAGAGAGAAAGGAGGAATAATGCAGCAGTGGCGGTTATTAGCACCACAAATTAGTTGGCTAACGTCGCAAGGAGGCTGGAACAGCCGCAGAGCAGAGCGGAGCAGCGGGGCACGAAACGACGTTGTTTTAGCGGCAAAACACGGAGCCGGAGCCGCCGCGTCTCATCCGAGCTAATTTCATCCGAGGACCGTTATTTCCACACGGGGCGACACAAGTGCACCGACTACTCACCCATAGCTCTGACCCCCAGCTCATGGTTCCAGTACGATGTCCTCGGAATAATCCACAACTGATGTGTTTTTCAGCTCACATACAGCGGGCAGGAGACGTGATTGTGTTTGTTTGGGTTTTTTTTTTTTTTCCTCTCTGTCTCTCGTCCCCCCCCCTCCAGCCTCTCTTCTCTCTTTGCAGTCCGCCTGTCACACGAGAATTTAAAAAAAAAGAAAAAGAAAAGAGAAACAGGGATCCTCCTATCTGAGCTTGGCTAAACACTCGTGTTTTCTCAGCGCCTCATCCTGTCTGTCTCATACAAGATGGCCAGGAGCTGCAGCAGTGTAATCTTCAAACGGGGGGAGTCTCGCGGGCGGCGGGCACGCGCGTTCGACCCGATGACAGCTGCGAGCGAGCGCGCGCACTCACGCTATAAGAGAAGAAGAAGAAGAAGAAGAAAAAAAGAAGAAGCGTGGCGGGGGGTGATTCTCTGCAGGGGTGTCCAATAAAAACCCTTTACAAATACTCACTCCCTCACTGCTGGTGGTGTTGCATTTGAGCTGAAATGCAGAGGGAACATGGTGGAGGTCGTGGTGGTGGAGGTGGAGGGGGGAGGGGGTTCAGAAAGGTCACCACCCATGGCAGATGTTTCATTGAATACCCCCAGAGGCTTTAATGCTAGCTTCTGGGCAGCCAACCCTACTTTCTCCTGCCTTTCTTTCTCCCTCCCTCTCCTTGATAACATGCAGGCTTTTGACAACACCCCAGATTTACTTAAAGGGTAAGTTCACCTAAATAAAACAAATCACTTCTGCAGCCTCGAAGCAAAAACTATGTTGCAGCAACAGCTGAAGTCGATGGGGACAACAAAAAGAATCATAAAATGTCTCCATGCGACTTGTCCAGCGAAATCTACGGAAGCCCTGAGATCCAAAAAATGATTTAAAAAGACAGGGTCAAGCTCCTGCACCTACTTCAAATGCGTGCTAATACTTATAGCTCATAAGCTACAGTGAAAGTTTCAGGGTCAATTTTGAGTCTCGGGGCTTCCGTAGACTTGGATTACACTTGCCGAGCTGTTTGGCGACATTTCCTGATTTGTTTTTCAGATATATATATATTTTTTAAATTTAAAACAAGTCCCCATTTATTTCAGGTAGTTAGGAGAATGCTGCGTTGAAATGACGGTCGAGAAAACTTCTTCAAACTTTCCATCTGCATGCCAATGAGCTGCCTAGATAATGAACAAACTTTCATTTTGGGGTGGATTGTCCCTTTAACATTTCTTCTACAACAGCAACACTTCACACGCATCTAGGGGCAAAAATCTATGTCGTCATAGACTGTAGATTTAGTCTGGAAAATAAACAACTGGATATTGTGTGTAAGCGTTGTAGTGTGTAGCAGTTGTTTTAGTCTGTTCATGTTCATGGTCTCCTTTTTAAAAAGAGATTTTAATCTCAAGAAGACCTTTACCATGTTAAATACAGAAAATTGAAATTGTAATGAGATGTTCAATAGTCAGGTCACATGTATTTATAGAGCGTGTGTAAACAACTGCTGACAAAAGTAATTCAAACAAGAATAAGTAGGTAAATATCTGCAGTAGACAAAATTAAAGGAATCAAACATATGAATTCATTATACAGGGCAAGGAAAAACAATTGATATGAAGATTTAAAAAAAAACATCAATACACTGTATTTATACTGGCCTACATCTCACCCAGACATTAAAAAAAAATCACCATATGAAGAGTTATCAATATCATGCTTTCCATTGAGATTCATTGCGTGAATTATTACATAAGCATTACATCTAATGATGATAATAGCTTCCTGTTTCGCTTGAAATGAGACGGTGATTCATTGTATTTGTACAACAGCACCACCATCTAGTGGTGGGAAATGTTCACAGAGAGATGCATGGAGGTAAAGGCTGTTCAGTGATGACTTACCAAAATAACTGTTGACTGTTCTCACAGCAAACATGTGTGCTTGTCTAAGACAGGTGTGATAAATAATATTAGTTATGTGGTTATTCTCTTCATGCATGTCAGAGGTCCTGTGATTTTGATTGGAGACAGCTAGATGTACCTTTTTTATTACATTTCTTTGAAGAATTTTTGCCCAGCACTACTGCAAAGCCTCAAAATAGAATAAAACTCTGTTGTTTTTGTTGAATATAACAGTAATCTAGTTAAAAGTATGCTGTTTGGTCATAATTACTAAGTAGAAACCAAACCATTCAAGGTGTGCGTGCAGTTTCTCCACAGCTCGAGCTTGCAGCGTTGTACTGTACATATCACAGAGGATCACATGTTTTACTTTTAAATCTATTGTACAATGAATCACATTAACTGAATTTTAGTCTTCTGAATCTTTTCCATTTGTTGGATTGTACACACTGCGGTTGTATTTGCATTCAAATTAGGATTTTATTTTGCTGTCTTTAGTTTACTATTGTGTAATAACATTACTGAAATAAAACCTTTAAGTAAGTTAGTGATCATTTTGGGTGTCATTGCAGTTCCTATTTTTTGTGTTTTTCAGTTAAGATAATAGGGAAACGTTTGGATTATGTCATTAAAGGGTAACTCCAACAATTTTATATATTAAAGTGTGTTAACAGGTCTTGGAGAGTTCTACAGCATTTGTGAAAAAAATTGTATAAAGTATTTTTTGACTACGAGAGGAACCTATGTGTAATCTGAAAAAAATGCCTCCAGTCATGTCACTCAGTGGCTAAGTTGCATTGTGGGTAATGTAGTCCACTGGGCTAGTGTTGCACTCCTACAACACTGTTGGATTCATTATGCACAGTTTAAAAACATTTGATCAAAATCGATACAGCAGAAACATAGGTATCACCTTCTTTATTCCACACATTCTTCTTCCCTGCCTACATCACCCAGAATGCATCTCTGACATCATAGGAGGCAACTATACAACTCCGATGTGTATGTTCAGGTTTTGAAAAGGAGTCCACTGATTATGGAAAGTTTAAAAACAAATGATGAAAAACGATACATCAGAGTCACAGATATCGCCTTTTTTATTCCAAGCATTCTTCTTCCTTTTCAAAACCTGGCGCCTACATTACCCAGAATGCAACTTAGCCACCGAACATCACTGGAGGACGTTTATCATATTTCATGCAGCTTCATCTGGAGCAAAAATAAGGCTTTCTACTACCCCAAGACCTGTAAACATACGTTAAAGTGTAAAATTGCTGGAGTTACCCTTTAAAGAAAAGGAACTGGAGAAAATACATCACATTATAAAAAATAAAAAAAAGGTGTTTTCTCCAGCAGGGGGTGCACAAGGACCTTCACTGTCAACAGTTTGTGCACAAGATCATAAAATATTGACATCAAGTTTTGTGAGATTAAAGCACAAACAATAGATTAACCAGGCAGACTTACAATCATAATATTAATGCATTCAATCATTTCTTTGATATAAAAAAAAGTTCACTCTCACTGTTGGAGGAGCACTGACCTGAGTCTTCCTGGCTCAACTCAAAAAGGGGAGTGAGCGCAGCCACATGAGATACTGGAGGTTTATATCAACAGCGTTTACCAGATGAGATCATGAGTCTCCTCTGATCTGACACACCACCAGATGGTGGACAGTTTAAAGCTCCACCTCTTTATTCATCTGAGTGCACGTCTCTGATAAAACAACTCCAAATTCAACATCACCTTTCACCCCCGGGCCCTCTGATTCAATGTACAGTCGTGAACCCTCTTTGTGAGTTCAGAGACAATGTTTGGCTCGAACAATTCATGGCTCGCCGCACAGATGTCCAATCACAACAAACCATGATCAGAACCGAAGCTCTGTTTTTCTTAGTCACTCTTTTGAAGGTTTTCTCGGTGTGTTTGCAGCGTGGGCAGTGAGGTTTACTTCCTCTTGTGAGGTTATTACACACTCCAGATGGAGGAGTTCGGCTCCAGAGTCAACAGCTAACCTGAATGTGACCACGACCTCTCAATCTCTCGATACTTGTTCCATTACGCAGTTTCTCAATAAGGCCTGCACTCTCACTTCTCCCCTCTCACCTTGACGCTTCATTGGGCTTTGGAGGTTTCAGGTGAGATGCAGAGCTGTTCCTGTTTCAGTTAGCTAAACTGAGGTGGCTTATTTTTACACAGCCTCGTGAAAATATTTTGGTTTACACCTGTCTGATGAAGATGTGCAGCTGAATGAACGGGATTTTACGCACATTCACACTTGATTAAAGCTATAGTATGCAACATTTCTGCATTTAAAAATACCTTTGTTATAGCTTGTTGAGTTGTCTGAGATTTTCGGTGATAGTGGCTGCTGAATGACGTAGACGCGACTCCCATGATCCCACGCTACAACATGTTATCATCATGAACCCTCGCAACTGAAGGCAATTATTTAATTCACATTATGATTCAGTGCCGTAAAATATCGTAATTCCTGAGTTTAGATTTGAGTGGCAGGTTAACAAGGGTACATTCAGAGGCTGCATTCAAATCTGAGGGCCTGTTGCTGCTCGCAGTGCCTCCTCAGTCTCATTCCGCTTCCTGTCACTTGTCAGTAGTTCAATAAAATAAAGCCATAAAAAAACAGAAACAAAAAAGAAGAGGAGAAAAAAAGGTGGGGGGGGAAACAATGGGTCTCATTTTCGTCATTTCACTAACAAGGGGGAACATCTCCTCCCTCATTCCGCCTCTAATCACCTCCTTTCTGGAAATGACACCACCTACTGTTCTTTTAAAACTACACTTTTAAAATCTTTTAAATCTGATAATTACTCATTAGGGGCGAGGACACAAATACAGATCATATATTTATATGTATCTCTTCAACTTCTTTGGGAAACTTTCCCTGAACGGTGGTTCTTGCGGCTCACACTAAGAAGCAGAACTGAAATTGAGTGACAGCACGTCTGCAATCGTGGTGGGATGATAATAAGAAGAAAAAGGAAATCTTGAATCAGATTTTCCTCTAATCTGCAGCTGTATTTGTTATGTGTGTTATTAGGTTTGTTTAATCCTCTAAAATGCACTGAAAACAGTCCAAATGGAGGCACTGCTCCTCACATTTACAATCACGTCCCAACTGAAGACAAAATAATAATAAACCACAACCACACGTACCGTGACTGTTGGAAACACACCCATTTTCCAAACAATATGACTTGTGCAAATAGAGCTCCAGCATCAGTGTACTGTATCAGTCAAACAAGTTTCAAATACATCTTGTCACGTCAATTCAGTTGCTCAGTAAACATTACATTTCTCCAAATAAAACAAGTGTTGACTGTGTATCTGTGTAATTAGACACAGTCGTTTGTGTCAGACTGGACTTTATATCAACAAAACCATATGTGAAACCATGTAGTGATCTTTGCCCAACCACAGAGGTTTTAGTTTAGCGTGATAATAAGTTTCAGCTATAAAAATGTGCCCTGAAAGCCTCGTATCAGTGAACTCAGCGGAGCAAAGTGTGAATATTTTAAGTGTACGTGCAATCAGCTTGAAAAGGCGCTGTGATGTTGTCCAGTCTCAACAAACACAGATCTCACAACGGCCTCCCGTTTGCTCCCACCTGCACGACACCTCCCCACTTCCTGCATCACTCACCTCCTCTATCCGTTCCCCGTTCTGCAGAGCCCATAAACATCTGTCTTGTATTTGTTTTATTCAAAGGGTAAACACTTTGGCCTGCTAGAGATTTAGGAAATTGCCAGGTCAGACAACATGCCACCCACAACGGTGAAGTCGCTGCTTTGGAATAAAGGCAGAAATGCAGGACGGTGGGCGACGAGTCATCTGCAGCATGTGTTCCAGGAGGAGCCAAAGGCCGAAAACTGAGGTGAACGGAAAACACACAATAATCGGGGATGCAAACACAAGCCCTTTAATATAAATGTGTGCAGATATCTGTAGACTTGTTACCAGTGAATGTCACAGACCAGTAAGTACTCAACCTGTTGCCTGTGCTCAGTATTTCAAGCACCCACGACTCCAGTTTATTGACTTAAACCTAAAGTTAAACACCATCACGTCATACCTGTTGAAAGACAAACTTTCCCAACTTGATGTTGACCCGTCCCTGATAATAGGAGGACAGTTTGTGCCACTGAGGTTTTTTTTGTATCAGTCTGACTTCTTTCACTGCCGATGTGACTTGAAGCTCATCTCGGAGCTGTAGACGTAATTCGACTCCTGGATGAAGGTTACAGCATGTCTGGGATGTGAAACCAGTTAAATGATCTGAGTTTTACAAACACTACTGCAACCTTGAACTTGAACAAAAACTGGATCGAATAAAAAATGTTCATCCTGCAGTAGAGAGTAGATCTTACAGTCAAATGCCCCCATGTCACCACAGAATACAGTTAATAGTGCAGATTACGGACACACAATAAAAACACTACTTGATCATCCATCACAGGACATGATATGACAGTTTTATCATCTTTAAAAGTGCATTACCAACATATTTTATACTGCGTATGCTTATACTTAAACTGATCATACTACTTCCTGTATGATCATGCTAAATACAAGTATAAACAGTATTATTTCCTGTCGCTAAAGGGGTAATATGTAAGATTATTAGTTTAAAAGGTTAAAAAATCATTTAAAATGATCAACATAATGTGAAAAAATAATATAATAATGATTGTGTTGCAGAGATTTAGTCTGACGTTAGCATGCTAACCCAGCCTGTCCTGGTCCAAAGTTCCTGTGTCAGCAGTGTAAACCCCGACACCATGTCCTCGAGCTCCCAGTCCACACCTCTAGCTCCATGGCTAACTGAGCTAACTAGGAGCAGCGACCATTTAGTCGAGTGAAATCTTACTTGTGTTTCTCTTTATTTCTGCAGCTGGCTAATTCTTATATATTGCACCTTTAAATGATAATTTCCCAAATTTTAGTGTGTTTACAGATCTCACACCTGCATTAAATAGTAGTATGAAGCTTTTTGCAGCTCCAGAGGAAGCTGCATGAAATCTAATAAATGACCTCCAGTGATATCACTCAGTGGCTAAGTTGCATTGTGGGTAATGTAGACTCCAGGTTTTGAAAAGCAGTCCACCGGTCTACTGTTGGATTATGGAAAGTTTTTAAAACAAATGATGGAAACTGAGACAACAGAAGCAGAGATTTTCTATTTTTCTTCCTTTTCAAAACCTGTTGCCTCCATTACCCACAATGCAACTTCAAGCTGTATGTTTACATTTTCTCCATTTGTTACCCATACAAAGCATTGTTCTGTATTCCAGTCCATATAGACAGACAAACTAAGTGATTCTAAATTGATCAAATAATCAAATTATCTAGAGTAATCTCTTCGCTGTCACATAGTTTTTGGTAACTTCACACTTAACTACACAATATCATGCTTCGTTTTAAAGGTGCACTTCGTAGTTTTGGGGAAAAACTTTTAAATCAGAGGACAAAGATCTTTATAGATTGATTTTTAATGCATTAACAAACTAAATACACATTTATATGACTGAATAAACTGAATAAACATACAGTTTCATACTGTCTGATTTATATGTGGCGGACTCTGCCTCCTGTATAGTATCAAACAGTGTTCTGGTGACCTTATTTATTTAGTTATGATGGACAAACAAACATTTCTGAGTTTAAATTGTAAATGTAAAAATTTGGAGTTTGAACATTTCTTCTCTAAAACACCATAGCGCCTCTTTTTTTCCAAAGTGCAAATTAGTCTAATTTCTGCTCCTGAATGAGAAGAAGGACGCCAAGCTCAGAGTCTGCCAATGATTAGGATCACTGCACATATTAAATCAGGATTAATGACTGATTGATCCTAATCTTCCCCAGATCATGTCAAGTCGAGCTCTCCGACATGGCTGCAGCTTCACAGTCGAGGCCACCGGGTGGTGTCAGATTATGGCCAAGGATTGGATTATCACTGCTAATCCAATTACAAATGTTGCTCTGTAATCGGCTGTCAAAAGGAGAGAGTGAGGCCCTTTTACAGCAAAACATAAAAAAAATGTTAGATGTCTGGAGTCTGCACAACTTGAGAGCCAGAGAGAGAATTTCAGAATAAAAGCCCTTTTTTTAAAAATTAAAAAATATACTTTAATAATATTTTTTTTCTCTGACTTGAAGATGTACTGACAGAACTGATGGTGACCTTACATACAGGTCTAGCAACCGGAAATAGAAAAAAAAAACACAACCGATGACGACTTGACTCCACCTCATGATGCCATTTAGCAACAGATGAGCAGCGACGCTTCATGTTCATTTGGGGCAGCCAGAGAAGAGCAGGTACCATCGCCAGCGTGCCCCTAAAGGACTACTTCCGACTGGGTAATGTTTGTCAGGGTCGCGGTGCTTCCCGTCTCTCTCGCACCGTAACCTGGGCACCGTTTTTTCCCCCCTCATCTCCTCCCCCTTCCTCCCCTAAACCTCCGAACCGCGTGTGTTATTGCTGGCAGTGAGTTTTTCCTTGCTATGGATGTGCTATGGATGGTACCGCTGCTGCTGATCCCACTCCTGATGTGGACCAGCAGCACGTTTGTTTTTTATTTCAAAAAGTGCTTTTACGTCGCCTGGATGATGTGTCTGGCCCTCATCGCGATCCCCCTGTGCATACTGAAAAGCGGCGGCCGAGACGTTGAAAACATGAGGTGAGTTTTCTGTTTGCATAATAAATGTCGCTCGTCTGACAGCTAGCCAGCGTTAGCATGCTAGCTCGGCTGGCTAGCAGCCGTTAGTTGATATTAAACATTCCGTTTACGCTTTGCTAGCAACGCCACCGGTTTTAACCCCCGAGTTGTGGGGTTGTGTTAACGTTAACAACACTGTGTCTTCCAGGGAGTCTACAAAATGTGTCTGACATTTTAAAAGAGAAGCCAAGCGACAAATTAATAAATACATATGCATTTTAAATCACAGATGCTAGCATTAGCCCTCCCACCCCCCTTGACACATTGGCTGAATGAACGTGTTAGCTGAAAACAAGAATGCTAACATTTAACGGTTCGCTCATGTTTAGCTCTCAGCGAACCAAGTCAGGACGTGTTATGACTGTTCCAGCTGTGTGTTGAACAATACCAGCCTCTGATAACGGTAATTCTATTTATTATATTCAGTGTAGGAATGCGCTAACTTCCTCTTCCCTCCAGGCAAATGCCAGACGTTAGCTAAGTTGCATTAAGGGGGAGCAAGTATCATCACACAAGGCTATCCTTGTTTTGCTAGCTGGCTGTGGAGCCAGAGCTGCTTTTTGGGGGGGAGAAATAGTACACATTTGGCGTGCTAAATCAGTTTTGATAACACAAGGGAAGCTGTATCCACTGAGCTGTCAGCTGCCTGCAATAAATCCAATCTTTATGAAGTGTTTTACCTTCAGTTTTACATTGAAAGTGTCTGATTTGAGGCCATAGGTGTTTGAATGTTATGCTCAAAGGTGATGACTAAATATTACAACTATTACTTGATATTTAAAGCTGCACTATGTAGTTTTGGGGAAGACATTTGATCTGAAGAGAGAGAACTTCATTGACTCACTTTTTATGCCTGAACAAACTAAATATACACACAATTTCATACCTAGTTCCTCAGAGAACAGCTTGTTTATCCAGTTATGGAAGAGATGGACATTTCAGATTTTCTATTACAACCTCATTAATATTGTAATTATTACAATTTTGAGTCCCGTTAACGCAGCACCGCTAACAGCAGCTACGACTCTCTATAGGAATGACCCCTTGACCGTACCGCTGGAGGAAATATATGTTATTACATACTGGACACACATGCTGACCAGGTGAACTGATACCTGTCGGGGGGGAAGAAATGTTGTACGCCTTTCAGTGTCAGTGTCCGCTTTGTAGCACAGGGGGGGAATTTTTTGTTGTAGTGGTTAAACCCTATCTAGCGAGGATGGATTGCTTGACACAAATGACTGCATTCCAGTAATTACCTTGAAGAGAAGGATGCCAGATGGCAGGTTTCCCCCTGATTAGAGTCGGGTTGCTGAATAGTTATGAGGCCCATCCTCAATGCAACCTCACATGGCCTTGATCTGACAGCGAGCCCCGGTCAGTTACAACGGCAGATTCTCACTTGCCTGGCTGCTCTCGGAATAACTGTTTCGAAGTCACGTTAGCTGTGTCGGTGGTGTCGTGTTGCGCCAGTGTACCATTCTGTCAGCTCAAAGGTTATCTGGACCTGTTGACTGTGACAAAGGGATTCAGTCGGGGTCAGACCTTTTGCACCGGCAGTGAATGGAGTTTTTTGGGATGCACATTTTACACACGAGCCAACTCTGGCAGAAAGAGCTCAGTGATTCATCAAGGACAGAGCAGTCTGTCACAGACATTTGCTGTCTGACGGGCACACAAAGGCCTGAATTCTAGGCTTGACTGCTTGCTTCACAGCTGACTTGGAGGACTTTGAATGTAACAGTGAACTATGGTGGGCACGAACAGGCCTCCACAGTCCAATCCATCCATATAACTCAAGTTACTGTTAATGTTCCGCTTGCATCTCCTGAAACACTCTTGTTGGGTTTCAGTTTATTTTAAGCATTTGTGTCCACGGACTGGTGATGTTCCTGACGACTAATGTCCCTGACGTTTAAACTTGGACTCGTAAACTAGTCTAAAAGTAAGAAAAGAGTCAAAATTAAGCACAGTTTAATCCACAACATCTGTTTGAGAGCCAATTGAAACCATTAAAGGAGTCCGATAACACAAACTAATGTTTGCCACTGTTGCTGTCTGTTAGCAGAGCAGAGAGAGGCACCTAAATGATGCATAAACTCACATCCTCTGACGCGAGTTATACACAAAGAAATCCACATTCCAGCAGCATTAAACTACCTAAACAAATCTTCCACGTGCTTGTATTGACGACCGAAAGAAACAGGAAAGGTCTAATTTTTCTTGTCATGTGACAATCTACTCACGTTTGTCCAATTTTAAAAAGCAATTCATGCATTAAGATTGCTGAACATTTTTATCAAACCCCTTTAAATAATGTAATCATAAGTCATTAGGTTGATCTATATGTGCACTCTAACTAAATATTGAGATCATCAGTAATGTGGATATAATTACTTTGTTGGTAAAGGCAAGTATTTGAACACGTAGAAAAGTCTGTCAAGTAGAAGGAAATTACATCACTTTACTGTAATGCAGAAAACAACATTTATGCAATTACTACGTAACAATATCTAAATTCCAAGCTAACGTATCTTGTCTCATATCACGATTGTATAATCTCAGTTTATTTGCCAGCCCGACAAAGTTTCATCGACTAATCGACCGCATGCCTGCCTGTCACTTCTGTGAATAGCTACTTTTGGCTCCGGCTCAAGCTTTAATTATCAGGAAAGATATCATGACAACAGATAAAGGACAGAGGCTTAGTTTCCTCCCTCACAATTGCTTGAGCTCAGGTTGCATACTGTGTAACAGCTTTTAACAGCGGTGGGAGACCACCAGCGAAGCTGTCTGTTTGACTAAGCTGCGGTAATGTTGTCACTCAGACCGCTCAGGGACTGACCTTTTAAAGCCTGTGTAGTTTAAACTATTCATTTTCTTGTCCCTGATGTTTCTGAATGAAGGAATCCTCTGCTGTGCCACTGACCATGTCCCTGTCTCGAACAGCCCTCTGACCTTTATCACCTGAATTAGCTCCAGCACTGATATCTTTGCTTGTTGGTAAAATAAGGGATAAGAGGTCAGGCTCACCTGAGCAGCCAGGTTATATTGAATCAAGGCTGGTAACAGATCAGCCTTAATGTCATAATCCCCTGTAGGCACAGTAGGAACTTATTCAAAGATTGAAAATGAAATGAACCAAAGCAAAATCTCAGAGAATTGGCCATAAAAATAATCCAACCAAGGCCAATTCATTCCCCTTGAACAATCTTACAATCGCTGCTACACTGGCTGAGCCATTGCATAACCAGTTGTGTTATCACTGTACTGCTGTGTTGAAAGATAACCCGAAGAGTGTATTCCAGTGTAAAGGTTAAAGTTATTTTACTATAGTAAACCAGTCAAGCGTGCGTTGTACTCTATGTGCAAGGCAAGCAGATCTTCAAGTGAGCCGTCGGCGAGAGATGATTGCATTAGAGTCGCAAGATAATGAACACAAGTGATGAGTTCAAGAGCTTTCTCATGTCTTTGATTATGACACCGTGAACTTTAACCCTTTTGATATAGTAATTAAAATCACATTGATTTGATTACCACACAGTATGACATATGCTGGTTTGTCACGACCGACCAAGCCTGTCTTAAAAATACTGAGAGAACTAAAGCATGGCAAGAGTCAGTAGGTTGATATGAAGGCTGACTATTTGATATGCCACTACTAGAAATTATATTTCCTGAAGATTTAACTGAGTCCCAGTGATACATCAGCTGACCAATATTGACTTATAACAGGTATAATGATATATAGTGTATGCTGCCTGATGTCGCCTGCATAAAAACTCCTTTTTTGAGCTGTAAATGCAAACAAAAAGGAGCTTGTTGTCATTTATAATTGTTCAATTCCCAGTAGGTTAAGTGTTTCAGTGCGCTGCCATAATTTTAGACAATACATTTTATTGTTAAACTGTGGAATATCCGACTTCACAAGTGTGATAACCACATTAAAAGGGATCATTGCGAAAAAAGGTGTGCATATCTGCAGATATAAATGTTTTACTTCCTAATATCTGCGTCAGCCCCAAAAATCAAGTTCTGGCCAGGCAATATTTTCAACAGCCTGCTTCTCATTTTGTAGTTATTACTAAGATAAACAATTATGACAACATATTACTTCCCAGCTTTATCACTCGGATATAGATTTGTGGGGACGGTGGTCAGCACATCTTCAGTGATGTGCTCCACTGGACATTGCAAACAAAAAACATACTCACACATTTTAGACTTACGGTGGTGTTGAGATCTACAGCAAAACAACAGAAACAACAATGCATGAGAGCCAAACGTTGAATACAGGAGCCACAGAGTAACTACCAATAGGAAAATAACAGCAATCAAACGTAAAGTAGACTTTAAACAAGTAAATGCAAGAGTAATAGATGAAATTACAGTATAGCTAAGAACATTTGAGCTGCCTTAGTGGTGGCAAAGAGTCCAAGTTTAGGACATTCTGCAGATTAATCCATGTATAAGACGCACTGTAAGAGAATTACATTTTCCCTAATTAAGTTCTGATCGGAATGTGGAGCAACAACCTTTTCTGTCTGCAACTACCATGATTATGTACCATGATTATGTACCATGATTATGTACCATGATTATGTACCATGAGTTCAGAGTCTAAAGGGATTTGGTATATCCTGATCAAGTCTGTAGAAATCAACCAAGGCATCGCCCTTTGTGGAGAATTGTTTCAGATCCAAACAAAACTGAGTTAAAGTTATGCATGAGAGATTTGTTCATTGGTGACGGATCAGACTTGTACGATCAAACAGTGGCAGGAAAACCCTGATCCCTCATTCACAGCAGTTCAGCTGCCTGTCCAAACAAGTGTGTGTCCAAAAAAACAACAACTCATTTTTTGGTTTTTCCATCCTCCCCAGTGAATGGGTGTAAAAAAAATAATCAGCTCTGGCATCAGGGGGACAGTAAGGCTATTATAATGTACTAAGTGGCTTTGCTGTGCTCAGTCCCATAATAACAGTGAGCGTAACCACAGAGAATTATAACAGCAGGAGCCTTGATCATTTAATTTCCTTCTTTCTGGAACAGGATATTGAAAAATGATGATTGGAAATGTTTGGTTTTTGTATCATTCACTGTTGCACACTGTCAACAAAAAGTAAATATTCCAATGGAACTTTTTCTAGGTATATTTAACTTCAGATAACCGCAAGGTTGCAGTGACTTGGTGCTTCCCACACTTGATTTATTTGCGGTGCACTCTGACAAGTTAATCTGTCTGTGTTTTGAACACAATGCTGTCTATCTTGGAGACCAACTGTTTAAGTTGGCTATTAGCAAGTTTGTCAGGAGCCAAGCTAGTGTGGCTAACTGCAGTCAAGGGAGCAGTCGTTTCCAAAGTCTGGTCAAGCGAGCCAGGAAGCTTTGATTTGGATGCACGTGTATTCGTGCAGTTACGGTACCACGGCTTTGAGCAGGCAAAAAAAGAGAGACTCGCTTTTAAAAGTTAAAATATTTGCTGTGTAGCAACTTATACAGACTTATTAAGTAATAAATCATATGGGGAAACACTGAGATAACAAAGCTTCAAAGCAAAGTCCAAAAGGTTAAACTCTAAATTACAAGGCGAATGGAAGAAGAAGTTTGGGAGGGGATGTGAATCACTGATGAGAAAGGCACACGAGGTGTTTTTAGAGCGATGAGTTCTCTGGCGCTGACAGAAGATGGGGAGTGACTCTGTTGTTTTCCCTGAGAGGGAAGGTCATTCAAGTCGGAGATGTTACAGTAGCCAGTTTCGGTGTGTTGCAAAGGAAAAGATGCATATTCAAGTTCTTGCCTCTAAAAGACTCATGTAGATCTTCTTTAATGCGATTCCCTTTTCTCACAGTTCAAATAGTCCTTTATTTTTCATCTATATTTACTGATAAAACACTGTGGGTGGCAGAAGTTTAACAGCAGTTTTGTGCAAATTAAATTTTGCTGCTGCCGTACTTCTGTCTTTGGCTCCGACAGAGAAAAGAGGTTAGTTCTGATCGAATGATGATTAGATAACAGCAAGGAATGGAGAGATAAGTAGCTGATTGTAGAGCGGAGCTGGCCTGCATATGAAATACCAAGGCTCTCTCTGCAGCCTCTCACATGAACACCAGATTTTAGATGCATTTAAAATTGGCAGTCGTGTGTGTCTGAGGTGAGAAATGGTATTGATTGAGGACCAGGGAGGCTTCTGAAAGTGTTATAACGTCTATGTCAGAACGGATCTCATTTGATGGAAGTAAAAGCATGTGAACCTGCTTTATCAGATTGTGACATGTTTCTTGCTGCAGAGTTTGTTCTTTAGAAACACACTGAAACTCTTCCAGGTGTGACAAGATGTTAACTTAAAAAATGTCCTCACAGAGTTCAGAGATGTTATCGTCTTTGTCTCCATAAAGGTCGAGGTTAAGTCCCGGAAGATAAACCCCGAACAGAGAGGGTATAAAGAGGAAATGTCAGTGTGGAAATGTGTTTTTTTGTTCATGTTTAGAAATATTTAACATGAACCTGAACAGTCTCTGAGGCTTAATTACGTAACTATAAGAATGTTAAATGCAATAGTGAATAAATACCAAAGTGCAATTGGCACAGAAAGTTAGAAACTATCTAGTGAAGAGTTGGAGCAACAAGCTGAAGAGATATTATCTTCTCTCAGGCAGTGATGGAGACCTAACGAGAGCTAGAAAATCAATATGTGCCTGGAAATGCAACAAGTGAATGCTAATAGAATCGTAGAGAAAGTCGGATGCACTCAAAAGGTTAGTGAGTTAAAAAGCCTTTAATTAATCATGGCGGTTGAATCACAGTAAAAACACTGACGCATTTCAGCCATTAATGCCCTCAGCAGGGCAGTATGGACAGCGCACATGAATGCTAATGTTGCTTTATGGCCGCCGAATGCAAAAGTAGGCGATTGTTTGCTAACACGTTAGCCATAATAATAGAGGTGGAGGAGTGTGTTTTGTATGCCCCCTAGAGGCCAAAAACTAGTAGTGCAGCTTTAATACATTTCCAAAATACCAAATATTCACTTGTTCCACCTTCTCAGGACAATGTGATGCTTGGAGTTTCACTATTAGTATGAATTATAAGATGCTTTACTACAATTTTTCCAACATATTTTGAAAAAACAATGAATCGTGACCGTAATTAACTGGCGGATTAAACATTGTCGAGGGTTATAATTTGATAAAGAATATATTTATTTGACCAAATATTCAGCAAAGCGTAAAATTCAGTTGAAAGTGCTCTGAGCGAGAAAACACGTCCTGCCTCACAGCTCCACTTCTGTTGGACGTCACTCTGCTTTAAAGAGTATAGAAAGTTCCAGTATTGATTTGATTTCATAAATACCCACATTGATGGCATGAAATTCCATTTGGATGCCATAACATTGATTTTGTGTTTTTTTTGCCTGCAGACAGGCAGATGGTGGGACAGTCTCTCTCAAAGCTTATTGGAGCCTTGTACTTATTACAGGCAGCGATTTAAGCCACCAAGGAACAGACGACACTAATAGAGCTATTTATACACCTTATATTCATGTATGTTGAGGATAGCCGTCTCTACATGTTCCGATTCAGGTCACATTTAACTATCAGAGCTGCCGTTCCTCCATAGTATTTGAAAAGGATTCATACATACCACCTCCCACCTTACCATGTAGAATTCTGGTTAATGATATGCAGCCTACATGCTCAGCTCACATGACTGTGTGATTGGTAACCTTCGCTTACTCAGTAAATAACCTCCCCCCCCCCCTCAGGATTATCCGCTCCCTGGTTCGTCACGTCAAGTACTTCCTGGGTCTTCGGTTTGATGTGAGCGGCTGGGAGCATCTACAGACAGAGGGACCCTACGTCATCATCTCCAACCACCAGAGCTCCCTGGATGTGTTGGGTAGGTTCTTTACTAAATGCATAACTTGTGTGACATCACTGTAACTCCCAAAATGACGGATGCAACTTTTCTCTCAACCTTCTAACATCAGAAGCTGCATCATAAATATTTGTTATAGTGATTTAAAAATGAGGCTGAAACTGTGAAAACGTTGAGACGTTCGGTAATGCCACATATCTATTTTTGCGATACTGACTACTGTCTGTATTTTGTGTGTTCATACTTGTAATGATGCAAGATGGTTGTGCAATTGGCAGCTTTTCTTGAGCACTGAGTTTTTCCTAGTTTGTGTTTATCCCCTGTCTTCTGCGACTCAAGTCAGCGTTGTGCTTTGAGCACATCACCCTGAGCAATTTGACACCCGATTTGACGCACACAGAGTCTTTTTTTGGACATTTTAGTTGAAGGAGCTGCAATCCTCTGCAGTAGATGTAGGACTCACAGATAAAAGAAGTATGCTGTTGAGCTGGTTTAAACAGTGGGGGCCTTCTGAATATTCTCCTGAGAATACATGTGGCGTCATCTACACCCCCTGTCCAATAATGTGGAAGAAGCTTCAGAGCTATCGGAGGAAACAAGGGGAAGTAGAATCTCCCTTGATGTTATTGGACGTGTCAGTGTGAGATTTTTGTCTTTTATTCTCACCAGTGTTGACGTCCAACTTCAAGCTTGTGTGAGCAAGACGTTATAACACCTGGCTGACCAGATAATCAGTACAGCCTACACTCTGTTATCATGATCCTGGAGTATTTTAAAAGACATGGTCTCATCCATGAGATGCTGAAATACTGTACCTGCTTTAAGTGCGCTGACTGTTGACCTGGATGAGCTCACTGACACAGGAAACCGTGCCCTCACACTGCAATTGACAACTGGCGCATGACCTGAATTTATTTTACTGTAGGGTTAATAGGCCCCTGCACACACACACACACACACACACACACACACACACACACCCCTGACCTGCTCCAGCCTCAGAGAAATGCAGAGAAAGACAGTTTTCATGTACTTGTGGTTCTCTGCTCTTTTATTAACTATAAATAGTATACATCTGTTCTACAGACGGACAGACGTGTGTTAATTTCCTTCTTTCTTTAAAAAATCCAAATGCCTTTCAAGTGTGTTAGTATTGGGACATTTTGGCTGCACTTTCTCTGCCATTCTTGAGCAACCAGCTTGCTTAATATTTGCACCAGGCCGAGCTGAGTGCACAGGCAGAGAGCACACAGGTAGGCCGGTACGTAGGATCCAAATGAGGCAATTGGACGAGCTTCTCAGAGGCTACAGGCACCAGATTTCTTCCAGAGTCTTCCTAAAACTAGGACAATCGTAAGATTAGTGCAGCTTTGTGGTGACGATGATTGTTTGACTAACGGGAGAATGAATCGCCACGCAGTCACAGATATTCATTTTTATCCTATTTCGTTTTGATTTGGCATCGACAAACCTCACTGGCCTCGCAGGAGCCGCTCAGATTCAGAAGCTGTTTATAAATGTGCTGGATACCATTTTAAAGTCGATGTAGACTGAGTTGAGAGCTCGGGTGTTGTTTGCATATGATTCAGCTCGTGTGGGTGAGTCTTTGAGCGTTGTCTGATTTTATCCTGCTCCTAAATTTGAGTGTTGAGGACTCTTATTTAACAGAGGTATGTTTTTCTCTCCATCAGTACCAGGAGAAGTGTTTTTCAGTGCTGCTGAGTGATGAGGGCAGGCTCCAGGCCAGGGTAGTGACAGCAGGGGGAGAGCAAGGCACCTAATTAGTGCTCCGAAAAGTCAGCATGAGTCCGATATAGCGTCCAAATTGCCATGCCAACTGCTACACCCAGCCATTAATAGCTGCTCATCCCGGAGCTGATGTGATACGATAAGGAACTAGGATGCCTCACCTCCAGAGCTCAGTTTCAAACGCCGCCTTTCTCAAGTAACTTTGCTTTTGTCCGCTTTTTATTTTATCTCCATAGTAGGAACACGCCGTCTCTACCTGTGTAAACCTTTTATGTCTCCCACTTTGACTTCCTTTCTGTTATATTTTGTGTGTTTGACGTCCTGCACTGCTTTATCTTCTGCACCAGCTGCCTTTGCACGTAGGTTAATCAAACGTGTCTGACTCATAATGTAAGCGCTATTCATGGAGATAACGGCAATCGATAAAGTGGAATGTCTACTCCAGCATCAGTATTGCATCAGCAGACTCTATACCTTTTTACCTTATACCTCTATACCCAGTGAGTCTGACTGTTGAAATGAAACATAAAATGTATTCAGAAATTATAAAACGGCCTTTCTGTCTTGCATATCTTTGTCACTTTTGTTGAAAAAATCACATTTGAGGGATCATTGCGAAGAATCGGGCCCAAAGGTTAGTCAACACTTCTATAGAAATGTTGTGTTTATTCTTTAGTAATATAGTTTAGGGCCGATACAATTATTAGTAATGAATGAGACCCATAACTGATGTTTGGAACTGATACACATTTGCCAGTGATGGAACGTGGTTGTAAATTTTGAGATACTTTACTTCAATATTTCCATTTTGCCACTTAATGCTTGCACACCTATATTTATTTGATGTCTCTAGTTACCAGTTACTTTTGCAGATTACTTGTGGTAACCAATCAGATTGCGTAGTAGGCGGGACATGGAGTGACTACAGACAGAGAAAGAAAAGAAGTAGTTATTTTGTAACACCACGATAATGTGTCCGTCCTTGATCCTGCTTACAGCTCTGTTTCAGTCAGTGTTCTTAGATTTGTTTTTGTCACTGAGGAATTTATTGATTAAAGTGCGAAATTTTGGATAATCTTTCATTAAATAGTGCTTTGATGTCTTTCCTTTGCTGCTACCTTTTAATTAGTCCGCTTTAAGCTTTTTTCATTAATTGAGCCTTATTTCTCGCGGTCGTGCTCACATACCGCACAGACTCAGGCTTGAGTGACAGACGTGACTTTACACGGAGACAAGGAATTGGAAAACATCTTAATTCTGAAGTGTTTGACATTAGTAGCTCTCAGTTATGTCATACTGAGATAAATATAGCATTTTATACTAATGTGTGAGCTTCTTATCCTCTGTTCCTCAGGCCTGATGGAGATCTTACCGGACCGCTGCACCATGATCGCCAAGAAGGAGCTGATCTACGCCGGCACGGTGGGTCTCATCTGCTGGCTGGGCGGCATCGTCTTTATCAACCGCAAGAAGACGAGCGATGCGAAGAGTGTCATGACCGACGCTGCCAAAACCATGTTGGACGACCAGGTAATGTGGCTCCTGCGGTCAGCGTGATTTATAGTGTTTGTTTTGTTTTGTACTTCATACTGTTTGTTTTTTAAGGCGAGATTATATGTCAGGGCACGTTGACGCTTTGTTTTGGCACTTCATCTGTCAAAATGCACTAGTTTCTGACGACATGGGATGATAAAATCTTCCAACTCTTGTCCTTTGACCTCCACAGATTCGCCTGTGGGTGTTCCCAGAGGGAACGAGAAACCAGAGAGGCGACCTGCTGCCCTTCAAAAAAGGAGCTTTCCACCTGGCAGTGCAGGCACAAGTGAGTCCTTTTTCACAGCAAATGTAACCTATCGCCTCTTTTTCTCATCTATACAGGTGAGTTTAGTCAACATTTCATGTGCACCCTCATGTCGTTTGTTCACTTATCAATACTGGCAAAAAAAGCACTGAGACTACTGGAGACTTCTGAAAGAGAAAGGGGGCAATGTTGCCAGAAATGTGCTGATTCTAGACACATGGGGGAGCTAAGCAGCCTTACAAGGCACAAGGTAACATTATGATCCAACCATATCCAATATACAGATGATGACATGCACAGACGGCACTAGATCAGCCACAGCTTCCACTAAGGAATGCTTAGAAGTGGTCAGAACAGTAATGGTGATATTTCTGTTTGGTCTTTCTGTGAAACTCTCCTCGGTTGTTGCTCAGCGTGATGCAACTTCTCCTCGCTGCTCCCGACACGGAATGACTCCGGCGTAATCTTCACCTCAGCTGTGTGCGTTTATGAGCTTTTTATCTCTGCGTGCGTGCAGGTGGGAGGTCTCTGTTCCCCGAGCTGATGTTTCGCAGCGCACACTCAGGGGTCAGACAGGTGGAATGAATTAAAAAAACATTATTGTTGAATGAGATCTGGCGAGAAACGGCAACGTGGTTCACCTCAGGCTGCCAGAGATTCATATCAGTTTGGGTCAGATATGCAACGAGGCACAGGGGCTACAAAAATAAATCCCTGCTGCTCCTTATTAACAAACACATTCATACTGTACTTTCTATAGGGGCTGTATTAGCTCTGCGCTTCAGAGGCTGCTTATATGACATACAGATGGAGTTGTTGTGCGTGTTTTGGCGTGACGTGGCAGAGTAACTTCATTTGCGGTCTGGATAATACAATCTGTGTATTTGTTGTCCCCGTTGGCCCTGTAGCTTTACACTCGAGACTGTGCCCGCGCGATCGTAGACTATTTCTATCGCTCCGTGTTTGCTTCTGCCGAGCTCCGGCGCAGCCTTTCCATTTTGTGCCCAGCCAGCCAGATTGAGTAGAAACAGGACAGCCCCCAGGGGGAGCCACGTTTGGCTCAGCCAGTCCCGATGAAGGACCACTCGGGAGGGCCTCGAGAGAGCGACTCGGCCTCTATTAGCAGCAGCGGAAGAGATGGAGATAGCTAGTGTCGTGCTGATTGTGTGTGCGAGAGAGAGAAAAATGTGATGTTGGTTCAGTCGAGCATTTCTGTCGGTTTGTTTCATATCTTTCAGTTCTCTAAGGAGAAAGGTCGGCTTGCTTTTTGTTTGTATGCTGAACATGGAAAGGTTGACAATTAGGGATGGTGTGTTAGGACATCTTTGGTACTGCTACTCTTATTGATACTCTGTTCTTTTTTACCACTCAATAGTTGTTTTTTAAGCTAGAACCCAACGGCCCCCTTTAATTCAATCAAACCTAATCCAGTATATATTAAAAAAACATACTTCAATCTGCTAGATCCAGATTCTTGTTTGGATTTGCATCAAATTGAACTCCATCATAGATATCAGCCACCAAAATACGCCAGATTCTTTCATCAGGATCCATGAAATACTGAGACCTTTAATGAAAATGTCTTCCTGTGATGTTAAAGAAAGGAAATATTCCTGGATCCGTCTCTTTATCTGGATCCAGACCCAAAGTTAATGGGGTCTGTTCTGGGCTGAGACCTGCTGTATGAGTGCGTAGATGCTGCACATGATAAGTCTGTTTATCGGCTAGAATTCCACATAAGTAGCTAAACTTCACAATATCAAGCCAATGATTTATCCATCCAATGTTTATTGTGCTTTCCTTAATCGACCCCCGTGTTTGATATGAGATTTTAGTAACCTTCACTACTGATGATTATATTTTGGATGGTGTGTTTGATCTCTTTCCTCTCTTTGTTTTTCAGGTACCCATCATACCGGTCGTCTTCTCCTCCTACAGCAACTTCTACCTACGGAAAGAAAAGCAGTTCAAATCAGGTAACTGGTCCTCGATTTTCCTCATTTTTGTAATTCGCAAACCGTCCTATTTTCATCCTTCTGTCTGCAAAAGGCTGCTTGATGTTTCTGTAAACTTCTCACTGTGAAGTTCTCTTCTGCCTCCGCAGGGACCATCAGATTGAAGATCCTCCCAAAGATCGAGACAAAGGGGATGACAACAGACGATATAACATCCCTCTCTGACAAATCCTTCAACCTGATGCGCTCTGCCTTCTTGAACGTCTCTGACTCCGTCACCCAGAGCAACGGGCCGCTGAGGCACTGAACATTCTACCACACTCCCACCTCTTTTTTCTCCTATGTCCCTGTCTGAGACCCGTTCCTCCCCGAGACCTCCCCGCTCTCCCCCTGGCCAGGAAACAACATGACACAGGTCTCTTGTCATGAAACCTCTTCTTGTCTAGTTGACGCCTGGTCCAGTCCGCCTCTGGCCCGACCATACAGCACAGTCAGTCCCGACCCTCACTGTGTCTGCAGCAGCACCGGCAGCAGCAGCGCTGCTCTGCACGCCGTGAGCGGAGTGACGGACGGCAAGCCGAACAGTATGGATGTGTGTTGTTCTTCATGCATGCCTTTTTGGATGGCTCAGTCCACCTGCATCGTTGCTTTGTTCTCTGGCTTCGGAAGCCTGGCTTTATTATTGACTTTATCACCGTTCTGTACTTTTTATTTTGGCCTTTTTTTGCTCCTGTTTTCTCCGTCTGCCTTCTGTTTCACGCATCAGTCTCTTCGTTTATGCGCTCCTCTCATGTTGCCTTTGTTTTAAACACACACACATGCACACACGCATTCAGAGTTCCCCATCTTCTTCCTTTCCTTTTCCTTTCCGTGCTCTCTCTCTCCCCCCTTTTTTCTGCATTCCAGTCTCTTGCCTAAAGACAAACGGAGCGGGGTCTCCACGAGCGGTGGAGTGTGCGGAGGTGAGAGGTCGACACAGGTCGGCCACGGACTTCTTTGATTCTGTCGCTACGAATTCAACTCTATATCCATGTTGGCTCTTCAACTCAATGACTAATCGCTCCATGACATGCTTCATGATGTCAGAAAGCAAGGAATTCAAGGTTACAAGTTAGAGTGTGTAACAATAGCACCCATCTGTACTGATTTAATGGACTTAAGCGGACGGATCAGTTTTCAATGTTGTGCATTGTTGGTGTATCATTGTGCATTCTTTCGGTACGTCTCTCCAAAAAGATTAGAAATAGCCTGCGTGCAGCATCAAGCAGCAAGTGTCTTCTCGCTTTACTCTGTATTTTTGTTTTCTATTTATTTCTACATCTGATAATCTTGAGTTTTTTTTTCTTCTTCTTCTTTTTTTTTTCTTCTTCTTTTCAAAGAGATCATGTTTCTTTGCTCCTCGGACAGGAAACTCACAAGTGAACCTATTTTAAAGACGTGTCAAAAGGGTGATTTCATATTGTGCAATGTCAAACGGTTTTATTACTGCTCCAAAGTGCAAGCTACCTGCTGTGCCATGACCGAGTGTTTTTGGGAAGTTTCCAATGCGAGCCTGTTGTTATGTCACTACGACCTGTGAGTCAGTCCTCCACAGGCTGATTTCACTTTCCCTTCACCAACAGAGCTGCGACAGCCATTACTGTCATTATTTATTAATCAGCGATTCTTTTAGTCTATTAAAATATCAGAAGAAATCTGAGAAATGCTCATCACAGTTTCCCAGAAGCCAAAGTCAAATTGCTTGTTTTGTCCAAAAAGAATCCAAAAACCCAAAGAACTCTTCATTTAATGACATCAAAGACAAAGAAAAGCGGCAAATCCTCACATTTAACCAGCAAGTGTTTTTTAATTGCTGCTTGAAAAATGACTTAAAGGAAACTTTTGCCATTATCTACTCATGCTCATGCCGATGGAAAGAGTGGTCAAGTTATTTTTTAGTCCACAAAACACTTCTGGAGCTTCACGGCAAAATATCGTTGCAGAGTTCTCCTGAACAACTGAAGTAGATGGGGGCTCCATGTGACTTGTTTGTTGTAGTCCAAGTCTCCAGAAGCCGTGAGTGGAAAAGACGTGATTTATACCCTCGTCGTGCAGTCTGGCTCCTGCAGCGCTAACGGTTTTAGCTTAGCAGCGACAGTAAGGATTTCTGCTTAAAAAATAAAAAGGGTGTTAAAATGAATCTGGGATCTCTGTGTTTCCAGAGATTTTCTTCTTTCTTTTTCGTTGTGTTTTTATTATTGGTGTCACGATTCCCATTTTAAAAGTCATCTGATTGCCTCTTTTGAGAAGACTTAAAAATCAAAAATCAAACCGAAGTGCAGATTTGGAGAATCATGACACCGCCGGTTTTTATGTTCTACGAGACTCCGGGTGGGAGCGAGTAGATAATGACTGAATTTTCATGTTTGGGTGAACTTTCCCTTTAAATGATTGATTACCAAAATAGTTAACGGTTAACTTTATTTCAACTGACTGACCGATTACTTGTTATTCAGTTTGTCTTTGCAGCTGTTTCTAATAATAGAAGGTGATTTTGCTGTAACGACGACTGAGAGAAGAACTGTGACTGATTTTTATTTGTCCGGATGAACTTGAAGATTCTCAAATCGATTCTCAAAAGTCTACATCTCAGAAGAGTTTGAGGGTTGACCCCTTTTTTTTT